>JAMPIV010015545.1:0-282362 GCA_024509875.1 Oreohelix idahoensis
ATTAGTCTTTGGCGCTCCACCAAGAGGTCCTATGGGACTAATAAAAGACTTATTGATTGACTCCGAGATGACTCAGGATACCCAGTCATCCTATGAGTATGTAATTAATCTCCGGAATAACATTATTGATGACTGCAAAATGGCAACAGCTTCATCTGAGGCTGCTAAAGAGAAAGCTAGAACTTTCCAAAACAGTAGTAGACGATTACGTCAATTATTTCCAGGAGATCAAGCTTATGTGTTATTGCCACATAACAATAATAAACTACTCATCTCGTGGAACGGTCCATACAAGGTTATCAATAAGATTTCTGATGTTGATTATGTCCTGGACATTAAGGGACATCATAAAATATTTCACATAAATATGCTCAAACAATTTCATACTCGACCTGAACATCTACAAGCTATTTTTCATGAACTAGATGACACTTTCGTACCTAGATGTCACTATTCTAATTTGTCTGTTATCCAGGAAGAAGAATCTTCTTTTCCTGAGGTACAGTTGGCATTACCTGTACCGGTAGTACAATCTACTGAATCTTGGCGGGACGTAACCATCTCTTCGTCGGTTATACCGCAACAGCATCAACAGATTGCTGAACTTCTACAATCTTATCCAGATGTGTTGACCGACGTTCCAGGTCGCACATCAGTCATTAGTCATGACATCACTCTTAATGATGATACTCCAATTCGGGTACATCCATATTCTGTTCCTCTACACTTTCTTACTAAAACTACTAAGGAACTTGAACAGATGTTATCTTTAGGAATTATTGAAACTAGTAATTCCCCATTTTCTTCTCCATTAGTTATTGTCCGAAAGAAGGACAATAACATTAGACTATGCGTCGACTATAGAAAATTAAATGCACAAACGATAGTTGATAGCGAACCACATCCACTTCTCGACGACTTACTGCCACGTCTATCGACCGCAACTATATTCACTAAGATAGACTTAACTAAAGGTTATTGGCAGATACCACTAACCGAAAAAGCTAAATACTACACAGCGTTTTCAACTCCGCTAGGTCTATACCAGTGGAATGTTATGCCTTTTGGGCTTGTTAACGCTCCAGCTACCTTTGTTCGCATGATGCGACACATTTTTTCAGGTAGACCAGACATTATTACATATATAGACGACATATGCTTATTTAGTTCATCTTTTGAGGAACATTTTTTGGGTCTTGAAAACGTTTTGGACACATTAAGAAGGAACAATTTAACTGCTAAACCCACAAAATTACAATTAGCGTTTCATGAAATAACTTTTTTGGGTCACATTATTGGAGCAGGATATATCCGAACACTACCCAGTACGGTTTCTAAAATTTTAAACATTTCCGTTCCTCAAACAAAGAAACAGGTTAGAAGCTTGTTAGGTCTAGTCCAATATTACAGTAGATTCGTACCTAACTTGTCATCTATCACGGCTGTCGTGTCCTCATTACTAAGGAAGGACATGCCAGTGAAGGTGACATGGACTATTGAGTGTAATAATGTATACCTTAATATTATTAACATTTTCTCAAACCCACCTATTTTGAGACTAGCTGATGCTTCCAAAAAGTTTATTCTCCGCACAGATGCGAGTAACTACGGAATTGGCGCATGTTTGCTCCAATACCATGACGACATCCTCCATCCAAACTTGTGCGTGTCACGGAAACTGAAACCACCAGAAGTCAAATACTCCACTGTCGACCGCGAACTTTTAGCCGTGGTGTGGGCAATAACGAAACTAGAGAAATTCTTATTGGGAGCCCCTTTCGTAGTACAAACTGACCAGAAAGCCGTGGCATCACTACGACGGGCGAATCATAAAAGTCCAAAGCTCACCAGATTCGCTATTCTCCTGCAACCTTTTGACTTCTCAATAGAATACATCTCAGGAGCAGATAACGTCTTGGCAGATACTTTGTCTCGAAATCCTACTGATGTCGAATCCTAAACTATAGTAACGTCACAGATACTTACTCAAGAGACATAACACTATAATGGCGGTTCTACATAGACATAAACTATTGCCTACAATAAACGTATCCGCTCACTAAAGACAGGAAATGAACGAAATCAAGTGACACTATGGACGTATTTACGCAAGGAATTTGTGTGGATTTCATTTATGATAAAACTATTGAACACATTTCCGTGCATCAAGTGAAAATAATAGAAAACACTATCAAAGTAACTCAGTATGCGACATGAACTATTGTCAATAACGTCGATTCTTATGAACTGGAACAATTAAAAATTTGTTTGTTAATCGGAATTCACAAGGATCAAGCCTACGTATGGATCATCATATCCAACTTTAATTAATTTTAATTAATTATGTTAAAATAATGGGAAATAAAATGAAAGGTGAGATAAATATGAAAAAAATGAAATGAAATTTGAAGAAAAAAATAAATGAAAGAAGAAAAAAATAAGAACTCACATGATTCTTAGATAATGTTATTGTAAGTAACTATTATAGTTAATAATTATGTTCACACATTACATACTACATTATTGTTTAAATTGGTTAATTTAGATAGGTTAACAACTTATTACTAAACTTAATTAATGTCCAACACACATAACTAAGTTATATTTATACATTTATTTATTTCTCTCCTTACAAATATCCTTTCATCTTTCTTACATTAGATGTTAAACAACTTTATTTTATCACACACTCAATATAATTAATTAGTTTAATTTTAACTCTTTAGATTAGTCTGACGTGACATTTCATTACGACATATTTTAAGTTAATTAATTATTTAATTACATATCAACATTAGCCATTATCGTTTAGTTCATATAAAAAATTTATGTATAACATTTATGTATAATATGATCATTAATATATTAGATGACTATTAGTTAGTCGACATGACCACGACATTAGTTCTAGACAGAACGTCGTAGGCCATATGCCGCATTTTGGTTAAATTTTTTTATATTGTTAAATTTTTTAATATTCATTCAGATAGGTTTGTGAAAAAAATCTATCTAATAGATTTTTTTCCCCCGGTGGACAGGGAATTGTTACGGTAGATTAATTGGCATTGTCTGCTAGAGGTTAGCAGCATGCGATTTTAGGGGTTACAACGTTTAATGTAATGTAATATTATTAGCCTATTGAACGCTATGACGTTTCAGCGTTGGTAGTCACGCACCGTGACCTAGAGACGGGACCCTTTTTCGAATGACCGTCAAACGGAGAAGACGTGTCTTGATATTCTTACAGTGTCGGGCATGGAGTGCCACACAATTATATTGTATTAATTTATGGACATGGGTCAGTCCACTGTTCTTTGAGGAAGTAAGATGAAGTCACAGGTTAGTAATTGACTAAACCTTGTAGAGATGAATTAACAGTCCGTTTTAGTTATACTAGGGTCAGACGCATAATCTCACTGTCGGTGTCTTGGATTTTCCAACCACGCGTGCATATAGTTATGTCGTTCTGCCTACAGTAATTCAGATGTATGAGACAAAGGACTGATATGCAAGATAGCAAAATTCAACATAGGATTCTAATTTATATTTGTGATGTAATTCATGATCAACGTACGATGTCTTCAGAATGTATAATAAATGTTTGTTTGGACTCCAACTATGAATTATCCAATCTATGTACATTTGGAATTTTAATCATCATGATCATGGTCTCAAGGCAAATCTAACCCACATTCGCGTACTTACCATCAAAGGCACGATACTCTAAATGATGAACTGTAAACCCAGATACCACAATTGACTATCAAGTTCTCAACAACCCGTTGGGCTAATTTCCGACCCGCATCACTTGGTAATTTCTCGTGACTCATTTATAAAACAGCAAGAAGATGATCCCACTCTAAAGAAATTCTTCACTCTTGCAACAAAAGGTGATCCAAATAAAGATACAAATCGAAAATCTTGGATTACAATGAAAAATGGCGTAATTGTGCGTATGGTCCATGACTCTTCTACGTCAATGCATTCTCATATTCTTGTTCCCAAGACTTTGAGAGTTAAAGTTTTGCAGCACGCTCATGATTCTCAGTGTGCTGGACATATAGGTTTTTCCCGTACTAAGTTAAGAGTTCTTGCGGCTTTCTTTTGGCCTTTCGTAAACAAAGATATACGGATTTATTGCCGATCATGTAAGGTATGTCAAGAAGTCAAATCCAAAGGTCCACGCCATGCAGCACCTATTTAGGCTGCAGATATTCCTATTCGGCCGTTTCAGAAAATGGCAATAGACATTATTGGTCCGTTTAAGATCAAATCTGCCAGAGGACATCAGTTTATCTTAACGTGTGTTGACATGTGCACACTTTGGCCAGAGGCTATACCTCTGAAGAGCATTTCCACTGCCGATATTGCAGACGCTCTTTGGCTTATATTTTCTCGTCTGGGATTCCCCGGAGAAATATTATCAGATCATGGCACCTAATTGATATCGGATACCATGTCTCAAGTGATGTCTACTCTGAAGATAGATAGATCATTGAGTAGTATCTATCATCCTATGTCTAATGGGATGGTGGAACGTCTAAACAGAACACTTAAAAACTTACTAGGGAAGATAACTGAGGATCCTCCTCAAGATTGGGATAGGGTTTTTCCCGTGGCCCTCTTTGCGTACAGAGATGTCCCCAATGAACAAGGATGAGAAATGACCATCAGGTACTGCGGAATCGTCCGTTGCCTGGAAAATAGGCAGCAAATACTTAGGACGTTCATGGAATTCCGTAAGCATATTGATGTGGAAGGTTTTATGTTTCCCATCAATATCGACAATATAGTCAACATCGGAAATTTTCGAGATTATATCGAACGGACCTTTCCATGATATAAGAAGTCTGTTTTCCCTACAAGGTAGCAGAACATATGCTTTGTCCCCAGGACAAAATTGTCGTAATGTTCTCTTCATATTGGCAAATTGCCTTGCCTTCTGTTTGGCAAATTCAGAAGAAGAAGTTGCTAATCTGCATGCTTTGATAATCTTGTGTCTAAGCGCGATGACATATTCGTAAGAAGATTTTGTGTCATCATCAATATTATCAGCTGTTATAAGATCATGAAGCAAAGACATAGGGCCGCGCAGTCGCGCGCCAAAGACAAGTTCAAAGGGAGAAAATCCTGTATGTTCATTGGGGACATCTCTGTACGCAAAGAGGGCCGCGGGAAAAACCCTATCCCAATCTTGAGGAGGATCCTCAGTTATCTTCCCTAGTAAGTTTTTAAGTGTTCTGTTTAGACGTTCCACCATCCCATTAGACATAGGATGATAGATACTACTCAATGATCTATCTATCTTCAGAGTAGACATCACTTGAGACATGGTATCCGATATCAATTAGGTGCCATGATCTGATAATATTTCTCCGGGGAATCCCAGACGAGAAAATATAAGCCAAAGAGCGTCTGCAATATCGGCAGTGGAAATGCTCTTCAGAGGTATAGCCTCTGGCCAAAGTGTGCACATGTCAACACACGTTAAGATAAACTGATGTCCTCTGGCAGATTTGATCTTAAACGGACCAATAATGTCTATTGCCATTTACTGAAACGGCCGAATAGGAATATCTGCAGCCTAAATAGGTGCTGCATGGCGTGGACCTTTGGATTTGACTTCTTGACATACCTTACATGATCGGCAATAAATCCGTATATCTTTGTTTACGAAAGGCCAAAAGAAAGCCGCAAGAACTCTTAACTTAGTACGGGAAAAACCTATATGTCCAGCACACTGAGAATCATGAGCGTGCTGCAAAACTTTAACTCTCCCTCTTCCAGTGATTCCACTTCATTCTAGTGAATCATGGAAAAACGTTACTGTTTCTCCTAATTTATCGCTAGAGGAACAGCGACAAGTTTCTTCTATGTTACAAACATTTCAGGATGTCCTTACTGACATTCCTGGACGCACCAATGTCATTGAACATGACATTATTCTGACTGCCCATAATCCTATTAGGGTCAGACCATATCCTATACCTATACATTTTCAGACACAGGTCGAGAAAGAATTGGATGAGATGATAGAATTAAAAATAGTAGAACCATCCAGTTCAGCATATTCTTCGCCGATGGTTATTGTTCGGGAAAAAAGACAATAACATACGTCTTTCCGTTTATTATCGCAAATTGAATCATTTGACGAAGTTCGATGCTGAAGCTATGCCTTTACTAGAAGAGCTACTTACTAGGCTTTCTAAATCCCATTTCTTCACTAAACTTGATTTGTCAAAAGGATATTGGCAAGTCCCATTAACCGAACGAGCCAAACCTCTTACTGCTTTTTCTACACCTAGGGGTTTGTTTCATTGAAATTTCATGCCTTTCGGCCTTATGAACGCCCCGGCTACATTCGTACGCATGATGCGTCGAATCCTATCTTATCGTTCAGATGTCATTGCGTACTTAGACGACATCTGTCTTTTCAGTGATACTTGGGAAAATCACTATTTGGGATTAGGTGAATTACTGTCTACCTTACGCGAGCATAAGTTGACAGCGAAACCCTCTAAAGCATGTATTGGTTTTAGCGAAATTTCTTTCCTAGGTCACCGTGTCGGTCATGGTTTCCTAAAGACAGAGGACCATAATACCAGTAAAATACTTAACATCTCTATTCCTAAGACTAAAAAGCAAGTGAGAAGTCTATTAGGTCTTATACAATTTTATGTACGATTCATTCAGAATCTATCCTCTATCATGGCACCGCTTTCTTCGTTACTAAAGAAAGGGTCTCCTAATATAGTCCACTGGTCTCAGGAATGCCAATCCTCTTTGGATAAGATTAAAAATTTGTTTTCAACTCCACCTATCTTAATGTTACCTACTACAGATAAGACATTTGTTCTTCGTAGTGACGCTTCATCCACTGGGATCGGAGCGGCACTAATGCAAGAGTACTCAGAAACTCTGCATCCTGTAATGTATATCTCACGAAAACTTAATGCGGCAGAGAGGAAATACTCGGTTTTAGACCGTGAAATTTTGGTGATGGTTTGGTCAATTCTCAAACTTCAAAGATTCCTTCTTGGCGCGCATTTCATAGTGGAAACTGACCAGAAAGCTCTTACGGCTATTCAAAGTAAAAACTTGAAGAGCTCGAGATCAACTCGATACGCCATTGCTCTTCAACCTTTTCATTTCTCGGTGCGAGCTATCCGTGGTTCAGAAAATGTGATGGCAGACATTCTGTCTAGATGTTCACATGATTCCACCTAACTGTTAAATCTTGGACTTTCTAATATGTCTAGCTTTACAACAGTTATTTTTTTCTATATGAAAATATGTACACATATGTAATATATGATATAGTGATTGTATAAACACCATGCGGGTCACTAATGTATATTCACCGCTATTCGTTTGATAATTTATCTTTTGTCAATCATAAACTTATGGTACTTAATATGAAATTGTGATTGAAATTATTGTATACATTGTGTCATTACCAGTATTGTAGTATGCGTTGGTGACACCTCCCTGGAAATATTTATACTTAGAGAAATACTTTCTCTGAGATATTGAGATATATGCTCACCGGTCGAGCTATACTTCAACTTTGCCATAATTTGGCGTTATAAATCGCCAATATTTCTCATCTGCATATTATACGTGCGTCGTGAGCCTATTGTATGTTGCTCTCAGATTAAAAAAAAATGATTTTCATTTTTTTTCCCGGGGGGTGTGGTAGTCTGTTGCGCACATATTCCTTTGTGACGCACAGATTACTGTTGGTAGGCATACGAATGTAAAGTATAACTTGGCCCGAATTTATATTTATTCCTTGACTATTTAAGGTGATTCGGTCTTATATCTTTGTATCATTGTATTTCTATGTCGGTCTATTTTGTGAGCTGAACTCTGGGGTCAAAGGCATTTCTGCGCATGCGTCATTTTGGGGTATCGACAGAGAAGGCTGCTGTCATGTCGTCGCTGCTATGGGCTGGTTCGACTAGAATGTCTGAAGATTGATCTCTGTGATTTATTCTAGGAAGGAGATTGTTTCTCTGTATGACTGTAGTATCAGAGATTCTCCTAATGTTGATTATTAACGCCAAGGAATGGCGTGCGTTATTCGCTAGTGTGTGTTTTCCTAAAGCCAGGTAAAACCAAAACCTTTTTTGCTGAACCTTTTTGCAAAGCCTAGATGAGAGACGTATTATCGTATATCTAGGATTGTTGACTACAGATGAAGATGACGTGCTATCTAGCAGCACTAGATTACTTGATGTATCCAGCCTTATTGATAGCAGAAATGTATAGAAGCCCAATGAGGACATTTATGTACGAATTACGAATTAATTCTGCTTCATAATTTTTCATCCTGGGTGAGCGAAGCTCAAGGATGAGAGCCATTTTGGATTCCCGCCATTGTAAGCGGATCATTGTCGGAGAACAGAAAAGGTCTTATTATCTGATGATGGTACAGAGATCTATATATTATGAAAACCCACTACTGTGGTTTAACATTGTTGCTATAAACATTTGATGAATTTACGGCTTGAGAAACTTAGCCAGGAGAAGGTTCTGACAGTGAACCATTGTTGATGATTATGTATCCACCTTAACTGACGCGATTAGTCAGTTGAAGCATGAGACGATAGACAACCAGAATATTAAGTGCTTGCCTACTATCGTTCCATTATATTTACATGCCACATAAATGTACATCTGATATTGTCACCCATTTTTCAAGTATACGATGATTATTTGCCAACCTGTTCAAGTGACTGTAATTGTGATGTCGAAGTGTACGTCCATTATTAAATGTATGAAACGTCATCAGCAGTCTACCCTTTATTGACTTCTGCTTATGATTGAGTGAGTGACCTGTCAACTCCACAGAACTGTACACACATTCGCGTCCTTTACATCTACATTCTCTCTCGATGTCAGCACTGTGTCGGAACGAGTTGACCATTCATCTACGTGTCCTATTTGACCTCATGAAAGCAGTAACATCACACATCACAACAAAAGAACGACTTTATCAGAGAGACTTTCCTTTTTTTTCTTTTTTTTTTTTGTTGTTGTGTGTAGGCCTATTTGTTTTTAATTTATTTTTTGAAAGGGAAAGTCATACACACACATTCACACAATTTTACAGTTCTGATTTAATGTATTTGGGCTGAGTGTGTATGTGTGTGGGAGGGGGGGCGGTGTTGCTGTCTATTTAGCATATATATTAAAGACATCTTACTTACTTAGTCGTTCCCCTTCTACCGTGAGGTGTAGAGGTTTGGAAGAGAGAGCGCCAGACCATTCTATCAGCTGTCTTCTTCCTGGCCTGGTTCCATTCTAGTCCTCGGTCCTTCAAAGATTGTCTAATGTTGTCCTCCCAGCGGACTCTGGGTCGTCCTGGAGGTCTGGATCCCTGGCTCTTTGTTTCCCATGCTTGTCGTGGTAGCCGATCTTCTCCCATTCTGCAGACATGGCCAAACCATCTTAGTTGGGACTGTTCTATTTGGGTCTGCAGCGGATGGGATTTTAGGCCTTGACGGATCGTCTGGTTGCGGACCATGTCTCTTCTTGTTACTTCAACCACTTTCCTCAGATACCTCATTTCTGAGGTTTGGATCTGGCTTTTGTGGGTTGTAGTCATTGCCCACGACTCGCATCCATATGTCAAGACTGGGACATAGGTGGAGCGGTATACAGCCATCTTCGTTTTCTTACCAACCTCTTTCTTGCTGAGGAATCCACGATTTATGGCCTGAAAAAGTCTCCCAGCCGCTGCTTTTCGAGTGGCCAACTCTTCTTTGATGCCTCCCTTTCGGTCTATAATAGCTCCGAGATATCTAAAGTGGTCGACCTGCTCCAGGACCTGTTCTCCCAACTTAATCTGATGTTTTCTTTCTTCTCGTGATATCACCATGGATTTTGTTTTAGAGCTGCTTATGACCATCCCTCTCTTCTCCAGCTCTTCCTTCCAGACTTGCAGGTTGGATTGGAGATGTGCCTCTGATTTAGCAATCAGAGCAACATCATCAGCAAATGCCAGCTCCGAAATATAGACCTGTCTCATCTTCCAGTACCCCACTGAATACTTTCTTGTTCTCTCCTTACATGCCTTGATGACATATTAAAGACATCAACCTGTTTAATTATTTTGATGGTCTAAGAAAGGGAACTGGTGATTTACGTTAATGACAGGATTGATTCCTGGTTATCTTCCCCTTGTCTTATGTTGACCTGTGTCTTAAATTGCTGTCATGTCTTAAGTTACTATTCACATGACCATATACGGAGTGGCTTTGCCTCTCGCTTGAGGAAACGCCCTGGTCTTGTGTTTAAGTTTCGCTCAGGTCTGTGCTGTTTGCACATGCGCAGGTTTTTGGTGCAAAGACCGGGACGTCCGTCTTGTACGAGTGTACCCTGAGCGCTGTGATCGGACAGAGGTCCGAAGATTTTCCTTGCCATCTTTTTCGGGGATTTGGAAGTTCATTGTATGACTGAGATGTCATCTTTCCTTCCCCAGTTCATTCTGTATGCCAGGAATGGCAGTGTGGTGTTTAGTGTTTTTCTAGGATTCTGAACAAAGGTAATAAAGTCATTTATGATCTTCCGTATGCCTAGAGTATAGAAATACATTTCGGCGACATGTTGAACAGAGCTCACAGCTGATATATTATATAGAGCCCCATTGTTGGTGCTTGATACGGGAGCTAAGACCAAGCGTCTTTCGAACATTAGAGCCCAGATAAAGTTATCTATTTGAGTAGAGGATTGGCAGGAATATGTACACGAAATGTTAAAACACCAAGGTTACCTAATATTTGAGGTCCGCTACTTGCGGCCTGATGCTGTCGCCATAAAGGTCCGTGGTTACGGCCTTTATTCTTCATGAGATGAAGTGCCTGGCATATGATGCCAGAAAAAGTCATAGCCTTTTGTTAGGCCATTGAAACCGCCCTTCCCATGCGGTATATTTACAGAGGGGTACCTAACGGGTTCTGTCAGGGTACCAGAACTTCAGTAGATGAAAGCAGAAAGTAGATTGACAATTCATTATTGTCGGCACCATGTATCTGAGCTGATGCAAAGGGTTAACTACAATTACCATCATATAATGTCCATGATTATTATGCCATTGACTGTGTCGTCCATACTATGCAACGTCGTATAATAAATATTGTGAAACGTCAGCAGCATTACCTACCTTCACTGACTTCTGCATGTGGGTGAGTGGGTTCAGTGTGCAGCTGTCCAAGAGCCTAGATGCATTCGCCTACACCCACACTTACCACATCATCCCACATGATATTACAAGTACTACACGCCTGAATACATGTATGCTGTTTGTGTGTGAGTGTCTTCATTACACCCTGACAGCACCTCATGCTGGTGACCCAGATATTCACCGCAACATTGAACTGTCCAGGTGACAAAACGACACGCCCACTCTACGACACTTTAACACGAACAAACAGACTTTTACATCTGGTAGGCCAGATTCGTGGGTTTTTCAGCTACACAGGACATTGGTGAATAGGTCAACGACTGCTGACCGACATAAACACTGACGTTATCATTTTATGATATTGCTACATGGACCACAGCTGCTACAGAAGTTGAGGATATTGCTACATGGACCACAGCTGCTACAGAAGTTGAGTGACACTACTACGGATAAGCGTTCTACTACAGTTCTACAGACGATGTCCATTAATGTGTGCGAGCAAGTTACATCGTTTACTGTCAAGCTCTTAGTGTAAACAATTCAGCTGTTTGTTTACATACTACAGTCTACAGACATAACAACGTTGAATCTTCCGGTCGCAACTGGTTGTCGAGAATGTCACAGTAGCTGTACGTTTGAAGACCACTACTTATTGTCGTCGTTCGGTAACCTTCGACGGTGGATCTTCCATTTCATTGCTGTGCTATATTGTACTTTGGTGTTGACAAAAGGCCAGGATTGTACTTTAAGATAAGTGGCAGTTCGTTTTGGAAACTAGTCCGTTATATTGTGTGTAACTGAGCCTTCTTTGCAACACATTCTATTATATGCTTTCTGTTGTGTTGCATGTGTAGATTAGTGTGTTTATTTCTGCGGGTCTGGTTGGTTCGGTGACTCCAATAGAATATCCCACATAACCGAGGGTCTATTGTGAGCGTTCTTTTAGGGAACTTATCGTGAATTTCCCATCTGTGGAAATTTATTGCGACTTTGTTGCTTACACGATATTTGTTGTTAGTTTTGACGAGATGTGTTAGTGTCGTTTTCGTTATTTTTCTCCATTTTTTCAGTTTTGTTCTATTTGTTTGTATTTGTCTGCCTTCTCTTTTCTATTGTTTGTTTCTATACATCCTTTATATCTATACACTGTGTTGTGTTTGTATTATTGTGATTTTTCGCAGTTATCATTACAAATTTTTGTAACATTTTCTTTAGTTTAACATTTCAGTTTAGTTGACTTCTGCGAATGTTTTCGATTGTCCAGATGTTTGTCTTTGTTTAATTAATGTTGTATTTTGTTATCATATACAGTCTACGTATATACTTGATCATGTACTATTATTAATATGATGCACATTAGATACTGAGGAGATTAATGGTGTCATTATAAACAAGGTAATTATACAAAGTCTTTGTCAAAGACTTGTCTCCCACTGAGATTGGGATATTGTGTATTATTATTTCAGAGGTATTGATAGCATATTATTGGACATAATGTCTACATTGGATTACTTTATCCAGCAAGGGATAACCCTTGGTGAAACTGGTGAGAAATTGAAGGAGTTTGCACTTATTCAATACGACAAGGCGCACAAAGCAGAAGAGAAAAAACAAAAAGCTGAGAAGAAATGATTGGAAAGAGAAGCTGAAGACAGAAAAATTCAGCAGGAAAGAGAATAGAAAAAGTTGCAAATAGAAGCTGAAGTGAGAAAAATTCAGCAGGAATTTGAAGAGAGAAAGTTACAAAGAGAACATGAAGAAAAACTCTTAACTTTGGAGATAGAGAAAACAAAAGTGATGAATATGAGTAGTTCTCAAGCGACTTCTGGTAAGACAGATCATAATACTTATAAAGTAAAGCTACCTCCTTTCAATGCTGCAAAGGACGATACAACGTTCTATCTTGATAGATTTGAACTTTCATGCATATCGCATAAGGTAGATCAGGAAAAGTATGTCGGTCAACTGTTGGATACACTTACAGGTGAACCATTAAATACAATAATGGCACGATTTTGTTATAACGGAAGAAGGCTTAGTTAGCAATATATGGGCCAAAAGTTCACATGGCCACAATTTATATATGGTATTTTGATTAATGTATTAAGAAATTTAACATTTATCATAAAGATTTCTGTTATTGATATTTTCGCAGCACATCATTGACGTCTGCGAGAGTATGGACATTATGTCAACCATGAAGTATGTCAAGTTCTAACTTACTTTGGAACGAGTTATGTCCACATCTTCAAGGAACATCTGTTTAATTACTATAATACATTGTATCATGATATTATTACATGCTTGTATAATGTACTTTTTGGTTTAAGATGTGTAATTCTTTAATGCGGTATTAGTATATGACACCGCTATTTTCATGACACTTCATTGTTTAATACTTGTATTTATATGAGTACAATTTTGCTTGCATAATGATGTTGCCATCGCTATGGCGTTATTTGCTTGCTTGCATAATGATGTTGCCATCGCTATGGCGTATGTTGGTGGCACCTCCCTGGAATATACATGTACACTTAGGGAAATATTTTCTCTAAGGATCTGAGATATAATCTCAGCTATCGCTCCATGCGTCGAGCTAGCCTCATATTAGGCATTATATCCGCGCATCATACGTGCGTTAGGAGCCTGTTCGTTCTGGCTCTAGGATTTTAAAAAAAATGTTTCATTTTTTTCCCGGGGGGTGCGGTAATCTGTTACGCACAGAATTTTTCTAAGACTGTGTGTAATTAATCTGTCTGAATTGTACACTGTAATTTTTTCTTGGTCGAAGGTAAATAACCCTTGTTTGACTGTGATTACATTTTCAATGGTGGTTACCTTCTCTTGTGTCCTGACTCGCCGGTCCATTTTTTCGATCGATGTCAGTTCATTCTCCTTATATGGTAGCATCGGTCAACTGTTTCTTGGAATGATTGAAACCAGAGTTGATGTTTTATTCCCTGTCCATATAAGGCGTGATTTCGTTATATCTTTGTCTGGAATGTCTCCTACATCGTCCCGTGTGAGGGTTACTCAGGTGTTTGCGTTCTGCACATGTCTGAACTTTAAGTGAGTTGGAGAAATCTTCCGGTCAGGGGATTCGACAAGATGTTTTGAGCAGAGAGGACGCATCCTGCGTCTGTGATCTTTTGATAGGGAATTGGTAGTCCTCCTGTGAGTTAGTTTAGCTAACGAGGTCTTTCCCTATATGATTCGAAAACGCCTGGAGGCGTATGTGTTGTGGTGTGATTTCGAAGCAAGGTAATACCCTACTTATGTTCAAATCTGTAATCTATTTTGATGTTTGACATTGGTCGTTCTCTGCTCAGTTACCAGTTACAGGAAGGAGAGGTTCTTCTACTAGAGATTACACCCCAGGTATCTTCATACCTGAGATTTAGATGTATACGGGTCATGCTAGGCCCAGAGAACAGTTTCTATGCTCTTTGAACTTCGCAATGCTAGCGACGGTATCTACAGATAGGTTAGACTTAGAAAATCTACAAAGGTCAATCTGACCTGTACTCTTGGAACGCCATTCCCGTGCGTTCAGTGGTGAACTCATTTACATATCTGATCGGATAGCATCAGAGAGGAGTTTGTTAGACTTATGTACATTATGATATGAAGCTGACGCTGTTGTAAGCTGGAATATATATATATATATCAGCTCATAGAACAAATAAAGGGAATACAGAATGGTTTACAGTAGAAACAGGGGTGAAACAAGGCTGTATTATGTCACCACTACTTTTTGGAATAGCTATTGATTGGGTTATGAGAAACTATACCCACAATGAACAATTGGGTATAAAATGGACAAATGGAAAATTCCTGGGGGACCTGGATTTCGCAGATGATGTAGCATTCTTAAGTTCAACACCAAGACAATCCCAAGAAGCAATAAATAATTTGTGTCATCTCTCGGTTAAAATTGGTCTCCAAATAAATGCCTCTAAAACTAAAGCTATGAACTTTTCTAACGAGACCTTTGATATCATCTTGAACGGGGAAAAACTACAGAAAGTTGAAAGTTTCAATTATTTAGGCAGTAAAATGACTCAGGATGGTGACACAACAAGAGAAATCCATACTAGAATTGCTTTGGCAGCTAGCGCCTTCAATAGATTATCTAACATTTGGAAATTACGATCATTGAATATACATACCAAGCTTCGTCTGTTTAATTCAAATGTTATCTCAGTGTTAACATACGGCTGTGAGAGTTGGAAAATAACAAAATCATTGGAGAACAAGCTGAATACATTCGAGACGAACAAATGTCTTAGAAAACTCATGAACATCAGTTGGAAAGAATTCAAGACTAATCGACAAATAAGAGAAGACTCTAGGCAGAAATTTATGTCTCCGACTATATAAGGAAAAGACGATGGTCATATATCGGGTCATGTCCTACGAATGCAAAACAACAGAATACCACTACAGGCGCTCACTTGGGTTCCTGAGGGTAAGCGGAAAAAAGGAAGACCAAAAGAAACACTGAAGAAGAACAATACTTCATTAATGTTGCTGAGTTCAAGTTTCATAAATACTTGTTCAACCAGCTAAGAGGAGTGGCGTCACAACGAACAACCTGGAGAGCACTGGTTTCTGCCTTATGCGCCGTGTTTGGCGCTTAAAGAATTTATTATTATTATAGGATTTGCAAGATCCATTGAAAAACTTTATGTATGCACATTACCATGTACTACAGTGACTATGACTTATGTAAAATCGATGTACAGTACCTGTCTTGTGGCGTCAGAAAATAAACGATGGAAAACGTCAATAGCAGTTTACACTCTTCTATGACTTTTCATGTCATACCACATGTGTTGTGAACCTGTGAAACCACATCACCTACACTCGCAGCCAGCACCCATAAACCAGACAAGACACCTCACACTCCATCCTATAACCTACCTGGTGTCTATATAGGGGTGGGACTTTATATGGCTACACACTAGCAACGACTGTGGACTTATACCTGCAACATTGGAGGCTTACCGTTCATAGTGGCCAGTAGTCAGCCTAAACTACCCTTATCATTTTTCTTCACATCACAGAATAAAATAAAATTACTCTTTAACTAACAAAGCTATCAAACGTTATAATTAGCCCACTACGCTCTCAAATAATAAATAGCTTAACATCATTGGGCAAATAGTACGTGGTTACTAAGAATGTTAATGCCGACTCACAGGCGCCATCTTTATGCACATTAACACGTGGCTGCCGGCTGCCATCTTGCCAACAGTTAATATGTACTATCTCAATTTCAGTCCTTGATATCATTTCTGTCCCGTTCCATGTATGAATTAGGTTCCTACTATATTCGCTGTTTTGCCCGGTCTCATGAATTAAATAAGTTCCTAATATCCTTACAGCCGCGATCTGGACTTAACACGACTAATAAAACCTATACACACATTATTTTCAATTATCTATAACTTTAAAACTAATTATAATGTCCTACAAGAAATCTCCTTTTGAAACACATCTATCTATTTTATTAAACACTAGAACTGAGTCACGCTGAATACTAATAATAAAACTACAGGGAAGTAATGGTAACTTCACTAGAAAAAAATCTGCTTAAAATTATAATGTCACTTGCCTCCATGCCGTGTGAAAACGTCTGCTGACTCTGAGTGCCTTCTTCTCACATCTCGCCTGTACTGCGAATCTCACCAAACTGCCTTCGGCCTGTGGCGCGCCCGTATTTAATACGCCAAATAACCGCATCACGCAGGGCTGGCGTAGTGATTTACGCTCGCGCACTCGCAAAGCGGCAGGCTCGTGCTGCACTTTTAGCTTCAGTTTCTAAACACACAAATATGAACTTATCTTGGGGCGTTTATTTTGGCCCCATCACATATCTCACTCCTGAGGATGTTGTGGTCCTCACAACCTGCTCTTCGCCGTTGGCCATGCTCCTGATTCTTTCTGAGCGGCGAGGCTTGGGGCTCAGATTATAAAGGCGGTCGTCATGTTCCTTGTCACACGTTGTTGGGCTGGCAGTTGCTGTGGTTTGGAAGAATCGTCTACTTGTGCAGTGTCGCTACTTGCTTGTGACATCTGCTGGTCAGTGCATGCAGTTGTCGACCTTGGTGGGGATTTCTTCCAACGTGTTTTACACTCGTTTTCTGTGGACGTCGGCTTGCATTCCTCACAAACCGCTTTAGATGAGTTCCTCTTCCGAACGTCGATGTGCAGTCCCTCCTATCTGCTTAGGATTAGTTTCTTCCTCTAAACGTCGACCAATTTTCTTGGCGCCCTTAAGATAACAGTTGTCACGGGCATCTCATGGCTTGCACCATATAGACAATCTAGTTGGGGCCGTACGTTTAGGGAGGGAGCTCCTTGAGGAACAGGCCGATATCAAATGATCTGGGGACTTGCACCGACAGCATCGTTTCGGAAGCGGTCCTTGAGGGCATTTGGCTGCCATGTGGTCTGGGAAGTCTCCACAATTGTAGCACCTTATTTTTCTAGGCTTCCTTTGTGCCATGGGTCGCCTCCTGCTACCTTTTCATTCCTGGTCGCCAATGCCGCATACAAAGGCTGCTTTACTGCCCTGAACAGATGGTTTGCAATCGAACTCTACTCGACCGTTCCTTGCCAGACTCCGGAATCCCTTTCTGAAAATCTTAGTTTGATGTACAAACACATCAACACCTCCATCATCTGGCATAATAAACCCCCATCCTCAGTCGATCTATACCACTTGCAAAATCCTTGTCACCTATTTGGTGCATCTGTGGTTTTAGTTACTGTTAGATCACAGCTTTCCTTGTCAACAGCCTGACTCTCACCCACAAGAAGGTCTAGTTGTGGTTCCTGTTCACACACTTCCTCGTTGTGCTTTGGCTGTTTCCGCGGTTGGCACGGTATTTTCTTTCTTCTCACCTCCTTTTGTGCTGGCGAACTGGTCTGTGATAGCTGTGCTAGCTGGGACGTTAGGCGAACTACTTCTGATTTGAGTGCCTCCTCTTCAGTATGAGCATCTACATTGGCTATCTGCACTTGTGTATCAGGCTTTTTGCCGTCCCAAAAAACAGCCTAGTCCCTAACTTCCCTAAATGAGACACCCAGATTCCTTAGGACATATTCCTTCACAAATGACTTACTCAGATCATCTCTCAGCTGGGCAACAAAATTATCTCTGAGCATGGATGGGTCCGCGGGAGCCAAGCCTTTCTTCACCCGCGTTGCATTAAAGCTCAGAAATAATTCATGCAACAGGTGAAAGAATTCCATTACTGATAAGCTAGGCTCCTAACTCATGGCATAGAAACCCCTAGTCATCTCATTGACTAGTTATCGCTCATTGTAGGCTTCTTCAACTATTTCGAGTAACTTCTCAGGGCTGGCCTTGACTCCGCCACGTGTCCGTGGTTCCCTAGAGACCACTGGTGTAACATTATTCCAGACAATGTCCAACTTATCCTCTACAGTTAGGGGCCCTCCCTTCCATGCGGCTTTTACCTCTTTCACAAACTCTTGCCAAGTGGCGCCTGACTCTTCGCCAAATCGCCATACCTCTGGCGCCATCACGTATATCACCTTCACATGCGCATTGCTCTGGCCCTTTCCTTGTGTGAGGATTTCTTCACGGGAGCCACATCCAGCTGTCGAGGTGCTCCCAGGCTCTGACCGGGCTGTTGCGTCTGTGCATTGAGATGCCCTAAATTTGCACCACTGAAGCACTCATCACTGGTATTGGTGTAATGAAGTCTGAATCATATCTCGGCATCATTCAAAATTTATCACCGCGCAAACTCCTTGGATATAACTGACTAATGAAACGCCAGCTTGGCACAAGTAAGGTCAGAAGATATGCTAGGCTATTCGAGACAACAAAAGTGTAGATGTTGATGGTATTTCGGAAGGCAGTCTGCAAATAATCATGGAGTACCTAGTTAAAGAAGGACCCAGTTCGATAATAGGGATCATTAGCTTTAGGCAGATAGCAATAGATTCACTGGATGTGTTGTAGAGCCGAAGTTATTATGAATAGAAGACAGTGGAGCATGAACCATGTTGTGTTTTTTTTCTGTTTCGGCTTCTCCAGTGAATAGTCGGATAAACTATAGGATAGTGGATATTCATAGTGAAAGAGCTCATTCATATGAGTAAAATAAGCCTAAGATGGAGGAAATCGGTGCAGAAATATGGATTCTATTACTATTTTAGATTTACTATCTAAGCACACCTTGCCTTGCCTACACGATTTTTGATGCATGCAAACGTACTTTGGGCTAGTTGTCATCTCGTACATCCACAGGTCCACTATATAAGGGGAGAGAACGAATGACACAGACACACTCGCCGCCTAATTCAAACTACAGACACAGAGCACAGCATTATATCACCTCCATTGCCATCTGCAGAAGTGTGAGCAGACTGTGTAACCATTAAAAGCCTGTATGTGATTGAGGGTAAGCGAGATGTTAATTAAATATATATATGTAAAATATATTATCGATGTGGGTTTAAGGTTATATTGGTATGTGTAGAATCATTGTGTTATTTCTGGAGGAAAACCCGAAGTGTGTTGGTTTAGTTTAATTGTATTAAATCAGTAGAACGAATGGATTGAGCTAGTTGTTTGTGGAAAGCATTTTAAAGATATTATGCTTGCTGGAAAGGACTATCCAAGCTGGCGGAAGGAATGACTATAACAGGTTGATTTTCTGTATTATTTGATATATGACACAATGATTACCATAAGGCCTATTGTAGTAAAATCTGCGAAAATAATCACTCATTTCAGTAGGATTTTAGTCATAAAATGATAATAAATAAACCCGCCCTATTTTGTCTGACGGTGATACTCTCATAAGCCAGCAACACTGCCTTTTGTGCAGTGCTAAAGCCTATAGAACGATCCCACGGTAAAAATCTAACACGAGTTTTAGTTTCGGTTTCGACAACGTACTACTAATATTTAACATTTTGCCAGATCTGCTGCATACACAATGCAGCCTAGTCTTATAATTAACGATTTTGCGGAAGTGTGCCGCCAAACTACTGTCTGAATTAACGTAATATTTAACTTTAACGTGGGTAATAAGTAGTAATCCTTACATTTTTTGGTAGTGTAACACGAGACACAGAAATATTTAACGCCTATTCAAATACCCGCCGCTCAAAACACCGCTTTGCTTGACACATTCTGCCACGCATGTATATACGCTGCGGCAAAGCCAACAGAGGCAAACACGCAGACACTTTTATTTCTTCTCGCGGTAGTATTTCTGACGTCACTAAAACAAGTAGTTATTTGAAAAATACATGCTAGCGAGAGGGGAAGATGGTCGTCTTCTGTAAAATTTTTATTTGACGATTGCCGGTGACAAAATTGAAAATCTAAACCATAATGAAACTGACCATAAAAATCATATGGTAGTATAGCTTAGAGTCCACTGAGCAAGAATGTGTTTTAAATAATATGATAGTCCCAGTATTAGCCAAGTTATTGAGAAAATACTAAATGTCTACGGACGCGCGACCAGACAGACTGTTGTTCCTGCTTGTTTTTCATAACGTTAGTGGGGACACCGGCTTAGAAGGGAGGCATTGAGGTAAATTCAAATTCGCTTGGGTAACAAGAGTATAGGAGGGAAAAGGGGAGCGGTAGGAAAATGTAATCTAAAACGAAACATCTTTTTGTATTGGCATAACTAAAGCAGACTGGTCAATCGACTACCAGATGCAGAGTTTGTTTGGAATTATTTTTGTTTTTCAAAAACTACATTTGAATTCTGGTAGTCGCAAGCTTTCGATTGGCCAGTGTTAATAAATATTAGCTAAAGGCTATCACTATTCAGTGCCAGTTGAACAAAACTTTTCATTCAAATATGCTGAGAACAGCTGTGTTAATTGTAAAATTAAATAAAGAAGTATTCACAGTCTGGACAGTGCAGAAGAAACTGAGGCCACTTCTTTGCAAAGTCAGCGTCATTTGTTTATATTTCTTGAATTTTGTGGTAAGAATGCTTTATGAATTTAATATGTTTAATCCCATTGCCAAAGTTAGATACTGCTATTGGGAAAAAGTGAAGGACGTGCCGGGAGCAGACATTGTTGAGTCCTCACATTGAAATGTATCTAACTGATGTATGTTGTCATGATTATGTTTGAATATTATTGTATTAGAATATATTAGTAAGCCTCCGTGTTCCATGAACACTGTTCAACATGCCTGAAGCATTTATATTTAAAAAAGGAAAAGAAGAGAAAATCATATAAAAGGAAATGTGGTTACTCCACATTATTTTATTGAGGAAAACTATGTAAACGTACAGTGGCGTATCTGCCATAGGGACCTGAGGTGTGGTCACAGCAAGGTGGGAGTCATGTAAAATTAGGGGCGAGTGCACCTGTAATGCACGCTAGGCTGACCCCATATCACCGTAGAGAAATAAATAATATCGAAAGTGATCAGATATAAAAGGCCAGGGTGTCCTTTTGTTGCAGAGGTTTTATTTCCTGTTGCCAGCTGGTAACAGGAAACCTGAGGAGTGACGATAACGCAAAGAAGTCTCCGACAATTCATGTATGCTGTCAAAAGATAACAGCAGGAGCTTGGGCGTGTAATGTGATATCGATATTTCTGCAACTACACAATACCTTATCATTCAACAAGAAAACCCCAGGTGATATGTTAAGGATCTGGGTATATCTGACAGTTTCGTTTAAATAAACACTGGTATTTCAAATCATACTCAGGAAGTTTATGGGGTATGATGATAATACAGCCCCTCATACACAGTGACTCTCCCTCTTAGTTGAATAAAGTGTAAGCTGTGAACATTCCAACAGGAAAGACAGATATTAACTTTATAGTTATTGGGCAGATTGTCCACACATTTTTAGTTGATCTTTTCTGTAAACTATCTTGTCCTCATTTTCAAAGACCTGTCCAAAAAGATATGATTGGACAGGCAAAATAAATTGTACAAAAAAAATATTCAATTTAAAGAAAAACTTAACCACTGGTTTTTATTCACTTCCTCATAAAAACTTAGTGTTTTTGTGTTGTGTACCATCATTTCATTTCTCCCCTGGACACTAGGTACATCATACACCAGACACTAGAGCCAAAATAGTGACCGTGTGAGATCTAGGGAGGTAGCGTTAGGTTCCCTGCACATAATTCATCATCATCATTTATAGAGTCAGGGGCCTACATGTGCTTGACCTCACACGGTTAATACATACACGTATTTCATTCTTTTAGGATACCATCATAACCTCCCCAGCAAAATCTAACTTTGCTACACCTATATGGTTTAATAGAAAGAAATCATGGACAAAACTGTAACAAGTGAATTACTGAACTATTGTGCTAGAATTGGAACGATTTGTGTTATTCATGACTTACTATGTCTCTTGTGATTAACCACAGCTTGTGTGAACTGTCTCATTATACCTCCTGACTGGCTAAGGAGATAATGAGCGATACTACGTAGGTTGTATTTATTGTTTCAGGTTATATCCTGCCCTGAGCGTCATACACAATCTCTAGTGACCAAGTCTGCAAATAGATGTTCATGTTTGTCAGAGCTTTTGCCAGAATTAACTGTGTCATCTTGACGAGTGGAGGACCCGCAGTGGTAGGGTTCTATGCTGTACGAGGCCTAGGAAGGACTTTGTTTCAGATAAGAAGCTCAGTGTTGGGCTACTTCAACTTTCAAATACCATATATCTATATAAACCCACCTACGAATAAACTATGTGATGAAAACACCGTGGTGTATATACGAGGGGCATTCAGAAAGTAATGCCCCACATCGTTTTTCTCAGGAGCTGTTTATTCAAAAAGCATGAAATTTATATACAATATACATGGATATGTCATGTAAACATCGGTATTATTCAACATAATCCCCATCAACTTGTACGGTTTTATGCCAGCGCAAATCAAGTGCATGTATTCCTAGCCCGTACCAGATTTTGTCTTGATCATGTAGCCATTTCTTCGCTGCATGAATCACTCCTTCATCATCTTCAAACCTTGTCCCACAGAGTGCATCTTTAAGTGGACTAAATAGATGAAAATCAGAGGGTGCTAAATCGGAACTATAGGGTGGATGGGGTATTACAGTCCAACCCAATTTGGTGATTGCTTCCCGTGTTGCCAGACTTGTGTGAGGGCGCGCATTGTCGTGAAGGAGAAACAGGTCTGCTGGTTTCTTGTGCGGCTGAACTCTGCGAAAACGTTGATTGAGTTTTTTCAATGTCTTAATGTAAGCTTGCGAATTGATTGTCTCTCCTCTTGGCATAACGTCCACAAGAATCACACCTTCAATGTCCCAAAAGACAGTGATCCTGACCTTTCCAGCTGAAGGAATTGTCTTGAATTTCTTTCTTCTTGGTGATTGCGGATGATGCCACTCCATTGACTGTCTTTTTGTCTCAGGTTCAAAATGATGTGCCCAGGTTTTGTCACCTGTAATGATCTTAGCCAAAAGGTTCTCTCCATCAGCATTGAAACGCTCCAACAATTCAGAAGAAATTGCTTTCCTTTGCAATCGGTGGTCATTTGTGAGACTTCAAGGAACCCATCTTGCGCAAACCTTAGAAAATCCGAGTTTTTATAACTGCATTTGCACTACCAATGCTGACTGACAGCTGTAAGGCCAATTGTTGAGTAGTGATTCGCCTATCAGTAAGAATAATGCCCTCAGCGCATTTCAACATTACTGCATTGGTGGCTGTGGCAGGACGTCCACAGCGCGGCCGATCAAGCAGCTCCGTATCTCCACTTCCTGATTCTTTGATTCTCTGAACTCAGCGACTGGCTGTACTCCTGTCGACTGCAAAACGTCCATACACATCACATAGACGCTTGTGAATATTCACAACAGTTTCCTTCTCTGCAACGAGAAATTCTATCACAATTCGCCGTTTATAACGTTAGTTGCTAACACGCTCCATTTCAACGGTTTAGGGCAGCCGTATTATTTGGCCGGTTGCAATGCAAGTTGGTGCACACAATTGGCCCATGCCATATTTGAAGTGTGCAAAATTTCATGCTTCTATCTTCATTATTAGCTGAGAAAAACGATGTGGTGCATTACTTTCTGAACGCCCCTCGTAGAAGACATTTGACAGTCATATGAGTCATAAAGTAACATTTATATTCATTTAAACAAGAAAGCACAAAAATAGAGACAGATTCCACCAGGAAGCAAGAATACAGTTAATAGGAACTATATTAGTTTAACTGTAAATGTGTTATGTATATATGAAAGAGACCCATAATTTATTTTGCAATCAACTGAATTTTATTTAAAAATTAACAAAGAACAAAGAAGAAAAGATCTTGTATATAAATAAATTATAAATTGTACCCAGAGTCTTCAGTGAATTATTTAAATTTAGTTTAAAGTTCTTGTTGTGCAGTTAATTACCCCTAGCAGAGTCATTGTCTAAGGTTAGTCTGGAGAGGAGTCCATAGGAATCTAGACAGTACATTACCATCCCATCTAGGAACCTATACAGCTTGACTATACCTGTGATGTTGATACACCATTACTCTTTTCAGAGAATGGGGTATTTCTCGTAAGACCAGTCTCTTATTTGGCACTATCCTGGTTTCATCTGATACATCTATTTGTCCAGGATAATATCACTATCATTATTTCTTTCCTCTCGCTACAATTGGATCTGCATTCTTGTCCTCCCCTCTGCTCGGAACACGTATACTACTCAATGCCATCTTGCTGCAAGACTGCACTGCTGGGTGTTAACAATATTTGCTCGTTTGCTGTTGGCTCGGTGTCACTGTCTGCCTATCCTGCTGTGACAACTTGCCCAATCTTCTCTTCATTTTTATTATTATTTACGGGACATCGTTTTTTCTCATCCTCAATGCATGATCGCAAAGTCCCGGGAATTGTCACTTGCGGAAAATCTCCTAGCGTTCGGTATTTTCTCCTCGCTATTTTTAGTTACGACGTCATTGTTGACCAATGACCTCGGTAGCGAGAAATCCGTTTTAATTTAGAACTGCTTGAACTTGGGAGAACCAGTTTAGGCCATTTAGGAAGACATCACGTGACTTTTAACATTATTGATTGGAGCGTCTAAAACGAGGCTAAGGTCACATGATGCACGCTACGGATCACGTGTCCAAGCGGAAATGACCCGCTAAAAGGCGGCAAAGCCAGCATTTTGTCACTTGCCCAGGAACCCTCAAGAAAGCTAGGTCTAAGCCAGATCGGCGAATTCTCGCATTAAAAGCACTGAAGCCACGTGTCTAATTGTGGGTTAGCGTCCATCTTTGAGTAGTCTATGGTGGAGCCTTGCACGACAGTCCAATCTCAGCGCAGAATACGGAGTCGAGCACAGAGAAGGCAAATCCGAACCATTCAAGACCTACCTGGGGCAACGTCAGGAGACCGGAGAACTAACCACACTTCACTATCAGCCGGGGGCTGAAAAGCTAAGTCCACGAAAAAGGGAACTCACTACATCAATGCCTAGTTTAGTCATCCATGATGAAAAACACTTGAATTGTGAGACACATAATACATACAGCAGACACTAATTCCATCGACAATACTATCATTCACCATCTATTCATTTTATTGCAATAAACCAATTGGGTGTATATACTGTACCCCACGCTTTGTTCCTTCCATTAGATGTTGAATATTGTCTATGTTTATCTTCCTTTATAAGGGAGGGGGGGCTCGTAAAATATAATATAAATTAAAGAATAATAATAATAGATAACTGAGAAGGGGACGACGGTAGCGAGAGACCAAATATCTCCTTACAATCTTTTCCAGACCTGTCGAGTTAGGAGAATTTACCCTCTTCGTCACCCTTCGGAAGTGGGAAAACCCAGCAGGGATTCCTTGAGCCAAATCTTCCACATCAGATCTATTATTTCCTCTAAATAATTCTCTTATCCTTTAAACGCTACGTGACACTGGGGGCTCGTCCGGGATTTGAACTTATGTATTTTATCATACCTCTGGGATAGTATCATCCATTCAGTCATTACAGTATACCATTTTAACACATGTATTTTCACACAGTGAGCTCTAGAAAGATAGAAAACATTTTTTCTAGAAATTCAGGCATTGATTGGTGAATCCCTTTATATATGTTGTGTTTAATTAAGTTAGTTCTTGATTTTGTATTTCATTGAATTACAGACCTTAAGTCTCCATAACTAAAGTAATTTCATTCTACAGCAGTCTGATAAATAATTAGTATTTACTTGTTGTTAGAAATACTATTGGAAGGTAGCACTAGCTTACTCAGTGTGGACTTTAACTGCAAAAGATGGCTGAAATAGTTAAGCTTAAGGCAGCACTAGGGGAGGCCGGTCGAGATCTAGGTTATAGTGGGGTGGACCTTGCAAATTATGTCAGTGTCGAGACTGATAAGTATTACGCTCGAGAAACAGCGAAAGCTGAAAGAGAAGAGCGAATAAAGTTAGCAGAAATAGATGAGAGGATAAAAGCTGTAGACGCTAGAGAAAGAAGCGAGAGAGATGAACGCGAGCATGCATTGAAGATGAAGCAGTTAGAGATGCAGGGACAAGCTCAAAGAGTTGAACCGGTAGCCGGTGCGACAGCATCTACCTCCTCAGGCAACCTATCGCCACGGTCAGATGATATGCCATCCTTGCATGCAGTGGGCACAGGACCTTTGCCATCCTCACCCATGTCAAACTTGGGACCCTTGACGTTTCCATTCGAAGCTTTCTCGGAACGAGTTGACTCGGTCGATAGGTATCTGGACAAATTTGAGAAGTTTGCCACCACGTTTGGTTTGGAGAAGAGCAAATGGAACCTGAAACTGTCGCAAGGGCTTAGAGGAACTGCTTATGACGTGTATAGCAAGCTTCCTCCAGGTTTACAGGATGACTACGACTCTTTGAAAAAGGCACTATTGGTTCGTTATGAGCTACATGCTGACGCCTATAGGAAGAGGTTCCGTAACTCTAGGAGGGAAGTTGGCGAGAGCGTTGCTCAGTTTGCTGCGAGACTGGATTCCTACGTGGAGAAGTGGGGTGCCCTAGGGAATTTTACTCATGATTGGGAAGGCCTGAAGGAAATGGTCATGATCGAACAACTGAAGGACACCATGACTTCCGACATGAGAAGATTCCTGACAGAGAATGGGGCCAGCACTTTAGAATCCATAGTCCAGTTAGCGGAACGATATCAGGCAGCACTATCAGAGAATCCACCACCCAGACGGAAACAACCAGATTACGTACCTAGACAGACAGCTCAGTCACACATGGACCCCCAAGCGAAACCACCGTATACTAACTTCAAAAAGCATGACAAGCCAGACTACAAGACTACTCAGAGATCTAATTTCCAGCAGCAGAGGCAAGGGGAAAAATGGTGTAAGCACTGTAGAACCATCACCCACAATACTGCCGAGTGCAGAAGGAAAAACCCTCCACATCATGTTGCATGTTTGCAGGTGAGGGCTGTTGACAGGAAGGAACTGACAGTGAGTCAGAATAGCCTCCATCACCCACCTATACAGGAGACAGTGACCGTGAATGGCAACCAAGTCATCGGGATGTATGACACAGGTTTGTCTTATGACGCGGTCGTTTCTTCATCTCTGGTGCACCCCGAACAACTCACCACAGAAACAGTGGATATCCAGGGGCCACTCAAGGGAGCATTACCCTTAAATTTGCCCATAGCGAAGATTCAAGTCAGTTGTCGCTATGTGGAAGGGGAGATCAATGCTGCAGTTTTAGAGGATCCTTTCTACCCCCTGATGTTAGGGCGTAGATATGTCTTTTTAGGAGAACCAGTAAAGCCTGTGGTTATGGCTGCAATCCTGACCAGGTCTGACTCCAAACGCATAGAGAGGGACTCTAAGTTAGAAATTCATCCGAATAAGATGAAAAGGGCTCAAGCAGCTGATAGCACGTTGGGGCCTTGCTTTGGCAAATTGAAAAACTCACATAACCCTCGAAGAAAGGGTGACTTTTATATGGAACATGGACTCTTGCACAGGAAAGCTGGCAGAGGGCTAAAAAGTCATGGACAGATTGTGGTGCCATCCATATATAGAAATAAAGTTATGGAATGGGGGCACGGTGCTACTTTGAGTGAACACCTGGGTAATGGTGCCACAAATCAAAGGATAGCCACCCGTTATTATTGGCCCGGCATCATGGAAGACATAGCTCGATATTGAAGTCCTGTTCAGAGTGTAACCAGGTAACCTCAACACATAGGGTAGACCAGTTACAGGACCTAGGGAAGCATTGCTGCAGACGTAGGCATCCAAAGAAAACCAGGAAGAAAACCAGAATACTTACCTGGGAAGAACAACGTAGGGGCAGATTTTTTGAGCAGACATCCGGACGCAACCTAGGAGATATGAGAAACTGAAAAAGAAGAGGAAGACAGGACCAGAGGAGTTGGACGGAACGTCAAACTTGAGGAGGGGCTTGTGTGACAACTTGCCCAATCTTCTCTTCATTTTTATTATTATTTACGGGACATCGTTTTTTCTCATCCTCAATGCATGATCGCAAAGTCCCGGGAATTGTCACTTGCGGAAAATCTCCTAGCGTTCGGTATTTTCTCCTCGCTATTTTTAGTTACGACGTCATTGTTGACCAATGACCTCGGTAGCGAGAAATCCGTTTTAATTTAGAACTGCTTGAACTTGGGAGAACCAGTTTAGGCCATTTAGGAAGACATCACGTGACTTTTAACATTATTGATTGGAGCGTCTAAAACGAGGCTAAGGTCACATGATGCACGCTACGGATCACGTGTCCAAGCGGAAATGACCCGCTAAAAGGCGGCAAAGCCAGCATTTTGTCACTTGCCCAGGAACCCTCAAGAAAGCTAGGTCTAAGCCAGATCGGCGAATTCTCGCATTAAAAGCACTGAAGCCACGTGTCTAATTGCGGGTTAGCGTCCATCTTTGAGTAGTCTATGGTGGAGCCTTGCACGACAGTCCAATCTCAGCGCAGAATACGGAGTCGAGCACAGAGAAGGCAAATCCGAACCATTCAAGACCTACCTGGGGCAACGTCAGGAGACCGGAGAACTAACCACACTTCACTATCAGCCGGGGGCTGAAAAGCTAAGTCCACGAAAAAGGGAACTCACTACATCAATGCCTAGTTTAGTCATCCATGATAAAAAACACTTGAATTGTGAGACACATAATACATACAGCAGACACTAATTCCATCGACAATACTATCATTCACCATCTATTCATTTTATTGCAATAAACCAATTGGGTGTATATACTGTACCCCACGCTTTGTTCCTTCCATTAGATGTTGAATATTGTCTATGTTTATCTTCCTTTATAAGGGAGGGGGGGCTCGTAAAATATAATATAAATTAAAGAATAATAATAATAGATAACTGAGAAGGGGACGACGGTAGCGAGAGACCAAATATCTCCTTACAATCTTTTCCAGACCTGTCGAGTTAGGAGAATTTACCCTCTTCGTCACCCTTCGGAAGTGGGAAAACCCAGCAGGGATTCCTTGAGCCAAATCTTCCACATCAGATCTATTATTTCCTCTAAATAATTCTCTTATCCTTTAAACGCTACGTGACACCTGCCGCCGACGCCAATTGTGATAGTATGGGCGAGAAATGATGATGCTGTTGTGATATGTGATCACTTTCTTGCACGCTCGCACCCGACCCGAACAAAAATAAAACTCTGATTCTAAGGCATGGGCTGTATTTATTTATACAACCCTCTCAGGGACAAAAGCAAATAAACGAAACACCAAACAAACACCCAGCGAGTGCTCAATTGCTAATCTCCATGCCGTGTGCAAACTTCTGGTGACCCTGAGTGCCTTCTTCTCACATCTTGCCTCTACTGCGAATCTCACCAAACTGCTTTTGGCCTGTGGCGCGCCCATTTTATACGCCAAATAACCGCATCACGCAGGGCTGGCGTGCTGGCGTAGTGATTTACGCTCGCGCACTCACAAAGCTGCAGGCTCGTGCTGCACTATTAACGTCCGTTTATAAATACACAAATATGAACTTCAGGGAGACTTTGGGGCGTTTATTGGTAATCGTGTCAAATATTTAAAACCTTGTATTCTGCATAAAGAGAGAGGGATAGTACCTCACGGTGAGAGACAGCCATGTCCTTTTTAGGATAGTCAGGATCCTATTTGGTTCTCCTCTCTTTATCTAGCTCATGTATGGCTCCTCGAATACCGCTTGTGTACGGCGGTGGCCACATCCCGGGCAACAGTCTTGGCTGACTGGCTAAACTACATGGGTGGTGTAGGAGCAATCTTACTCAAGGGAATGTCCATCCCTAGTACACAAAGACTGAGACGGTGAGTGAGGCAGAGGAATCTGAGAAGATCAACGGCTCGCAAAGCGAAACAGCAAAGTGTGTGGCGCACTAGAGGCATGTCGGACATAGAAAAAGACAATGGCTAGCCACCGTGGAAGAGATTGGGGCCTTACCACGTACTTCCTACAGAACGTAATGGGATCACAACAACAAGATAAGAACCGATATGTAGAGAACTCTCTGTCCCCTGGGGAAGAATCTACTGTACAAATTAACAGGGAAGAGGCAACTCCTCTAATGATTAAGGAAGTACATAATGACGAGTGTTCCTTAAATTCTGTTGAAACGGAGCATTCTGAGAAAGACCACCTAAAAACTAGTAGGAGAAGCCTAAAAATAGGAACATGGAATGTTAGAACTCTAAACGGAGAAGGAAAGCTTGGCAATCTTATATTAGAGGCATCGGACATGAAACTCGATATACTGGGAGTTGCAGAGGCAAGACTTTTGGATACAGGCTACATAACAAGAGACCAGTACACGCTTATACACTCAGGAGGAGAAAAACATGAAAGAGGGGTAGGAATGTTGATAAAGAAGGAGTTAGAAAAATACGTATGTGGATACTGGACACACAATGACAGAATGATGTTACTAAAGATGAGAGCAAAGCCATTCGACATATCAATCTTACAAACTTATGCACCAACTAAAGATCACAGCGAGGAAGAAATAGAAGAATACTATGAAGAGCTACAACACACACTTAAACCAGTCAAATCTACAGATGTGTTGATAGGAATGGGTGATATGAATGCAAAAGTAGGAAAAGGAAAATACAAGAAAATAGTCGGACAGTATGGATTAGGGACAAGAAATGATAGAGGAGACAGACTTATCCAGTTCTGTGAAGAAAACCAGCTGGTCATATGTAACACCTTTTTTGAACACCACCCACGGAAATTATACACATGGAAAAGCCCAGGAGATGTAACACGAAATCATATCGACTATATCATGATAAAACATAGATTTAAGAACAGTGTCACAAGTGCAAAGACACATCCTGGCGCCGACATAAATTCAGATCACAATCCAGTCGTCATCAAAGTAAATATAAAGCTGAAAAGAGCAGGAAACAGAAGACAGCAGGAACCCCGGATAGAAATATCAACGCTGAAACAACCAGATATAAAACAGAAATATTTAATCGATGTCAAAAATAAATATCAACAGTTATTGACAGAAAGCATGGAGCAGTATAGAAGAGAAAACCCAGAAAAAAAAGCAACCGCAAAATGGGAATGCTTAAAAACAAGCATACAATCAGCAAATGCAAATTTACCTAAAAAGGAGTCTAAGAAAAATCAAATTTGGATGACTGATGACATCTTGAATAAAATGGCAGAAAGAAAGAAAGCAAAAAACACTCCAGAATATAAAACAATAGACAATGACATACGTACTATGTGTAGAGAAGCAAAAGAACGGTGGATAGCAACAAAATGCAAGGAAATAGAAGACTTAGAAGCAAAGCACATGACAAGAGATATGCATGAAGAAATAAAGAAATTATCAAATCGGTCGTGGTTTGCACAAGGAGGAAGCTGTATCAAGAACAAAAATGGTGTAATATTACTTGATGAGAAAGACATATCAAACAGATGGGCAGAATACGTAAAAGAACTATTCGAGGACAACAGAGGTAAAAAACCATCACCAGATTCTAATGAAGGCCCAAACATTCTCAGATCAGAAGTAGAGAATGCCATTCATATGATACAAAAAGGAAAATCAGCAGGCATGGATAACATAAAAATTGAAATGATAGAAGCTCTGGAGAGCTTTGGTATAGATACAATCACAGAAATATGCAACGATATATACAATACAGGATATATACCACACGACATGAAGACATCAGTTTTCATAACATTGCCCAAAAAACCAAATGCAACAGAATGTTCAGACTTCAGAACAATCAGCCTGATGAGTCATGCAATTAAGATACTGCTCAAAATCATACAGGAAAGAATAAAAAGTAAAGTAGACAGCGAAATCCAAGAAGAACAGTTTGGTTTTAGATGGAACAGAGGAACAAGAGAGGCAATATTTTGCCTAAGAATATTAGCAGAAAAATATAGAGAGGTCCAAAAAAGTATGTATATGTGCTTCATTGACTATAAGAAGGCTTTTGACAGAGTCCATCATGAGAAAATAATTGAATGCCTCGAAGACATAGGTATTGATGGAAAAGATATAAGAATACTCAGTAACCTTTATTGGGAGCAAACTGCCACAGTAAGATCTGGAAGGAATTATTCACCATACATAGACATAAAAAGAGGTGTCAGACAAGGTTGTGTGCTGTCCCCCTGCCTATTTAATTTATACACCGAAAAAATTTTCTAACAGATACAGGAAATACCAGGACTGAACATCAGTGGAAGGTCAATAAACAATCTTAGATATGCAGATGATACCGTGTTGTTAGCTGAAAGCGAACAGGAGTTACAAGAACTAGTGAAGCAAGTGAACAGTATAAGTCATGAATATGGACTGGACATTAATATTGAGAAAACAAAAACTATGATAATTAGCAAAACAGACGATAAACCCACATTAAAGATAAGCGTAAATGGGATAATCCTGGAACAAGTCCAGAGCTACGTATATCTTGGTCATATAATAACAGAAGATGGCAGATGTGAAACAGAAATCAAGAAAAAAATAGGAATGGCCAAAGCTACATTCAACAACATGAAACATATACTGACATCCAAACAGTTATCTCACAAATTAAAACTGAGAATCATAAAGTGTTATATATATTCTGCATTTCTGTATGGTGCAGAAACATGGACGATGAATAAGCATTTGGAAGAAAGAATTGAGGCTCTTGAAATGTGGATATATAGAAGAATGGGGCATATCTCATGGAAAGAGATGAAAACAAATAAGGAGTTCCTAGATAATCTAGGTATGAAAAGAGAACTAATGAGGGAGGTCAAAGTTCGGCAGCTAAAATACTTTGGCCACATAAAAAGGCATAACACCTTGCAGAAGACCATAACAGAAGGGAGAGTTGAAGGCAAACGTGCAAGGGGAAGACAGCACTATAAGTGGGAAGATAACATCAAGAGATGGACAGGAAAGAGTCTATCAGAGTGCACCACCAAGACTAGAGACAGAAGACTTTGGAGATCCATTACAGCCAACCTTCGTTGTGGAGATGGCTGCTGATGATGATTCTGCATAAGCACCCATTTATGACAGTCTGTAATTTTTCAGCTGACGTTTTCGTTATTCTCCATGTTTCAGAGTTTTTTTGTTTCCTTTATTGGGCTATTTTTATTTTTATTTCTGTATCTTTGAAGTTTTCAAAAGCAGTTCAGCGAATCCTAAAACATTGTGTCAAGTTAACTGCTAGTAGATTTGAAACTGTATAGAGCGATACAACAGGATGCAATCTGATCATCCTACTAGTATTTTCATCCCGTCGATCAAGTGTTTCGGCACCTTAATCTCCTTTACACTCTAAGGAGGGAGTGACTCCTTGGGTCAAGACTATCAAGTGTCAGCCTTGTGCAGAGAATCGAACCCACTCCACCTTGATTGCAGCGTTCAAATTCACTTCTGTTTTCTGCCAGCTGGAGGAAATTGTGAAAGAATTCTCTACTTTTTTGTGGTGGCTTACTTTCCATTACCTTTCTGACTATACACTTAGCAACAGTAAAGATATATTGTCGCCGAAGTTTTCCACCTTTTTCTCCAAGGATATCTGCTTCAAGTTGTTATCCAACTCTTTCTACAAGGCTTCGTCCATCTGTTCCCAAAGCCCTTTTGCACTGGCAGGTGGAAATTAGATGGCATGTTTTTTCCCGTCCAAGAAGTTCGTGAGATCATAATCAGGCAGAATCAACTTGAATATTATCCGCGCTGTAGACTGAATCCTGATTGAGATATTTTAATGTTTTATCTGTCGCAACTGAGCGCTGTTGATCAATCACTGATGAGCTCCCACAATCCCTCTTTCGTTCTGTGCATTTTCATGCCTCTCTGAGAATTTCATACCACGGACACTTGAAATTCCAGCCGTTGGTCAGAATTCAAAGTCCGTGTAACTGGCCTGGTCGATTCCAATGAGCCACCTTCCTTCTTTCTTCCTAGTGCCTGCCAAATTCTGGTTTTTGTTTATTATTTACTATTCACAGTCCTCGGGTTTCACTCTTCGTTAATGCCGTATCTCATACGCGTAAGCCTTTCACTCGCAAACCGAGGTGAACCAGTGTTCGTTCAATCGAACTGACGATTACGCACTTTCTGGTTTAATGAATATTAATGTTGTAGGATATTGCCGGATGCTCAGACGTTTATTAACTTACTAGCAATAACTCGTCAAAATTGACAGGTTTTTAATTATAGTGTGTTGCAGAGGCGTCCCTAAAGTACTTGACAACAGGGGCGGTCCTACCTTCGACACCCCCTGCCCCTATAAATAAACACACGCGCAAGTACATTTTTAACTGTAAATACTATCTTAATAGTGTCAGATGGCACCCCTATCCCGGCTGTCACCCGGGGCGGACCTCCCCCATCGCACCCCCCCCCCTTAGTACGTCTCTGGTGTGGTGTTTCTATTTCATGTCGAATCATTTTGATCCATAATAATAAGTCTGCAATACTTTAAATTAAAATTTTGTCTTGAAGAAGCAATCAAAAACTTCCAGCTTGCTGACGTTTGTAAAGACCGTAGTGTCTATATTTGCTATATTCAGGACAGAATATTTAGATGCACACAGTAATGTTAGAAGGTTTCAGTCACAGTGTTTTGGCGCCTTCTGTGTGTTAAGCCACGTTAGTGAGCTATTTTCAGTTGCTAGTTGCAGGTATGCGTGTTTACCAGTCAGTCAGTGTAGGGTACTGTGTACGGTCGGTTGACTCGCTTACGGTGTCCACTGATTGTTCAGTGTTACGGCAGTGTGATTGTCAGTCTGTGTAGTGAACTGTTTGTGGTCGTTTGACCTAGATTACGGTAGCTGGCCTAGTTACAGCGCCTTAGGGATTATGGCTGTTTTCAGCTTGGAAAGTATGTAACAGTTAGGAATTGATCCTAGAAGGTTAATGGAGTGTTTTGGTTAGTGATTATTGATAGTAAGTAGTGTCTCAAGTGAGTGAAAGATTGCAGCTGAGGTTTAGCACGACAGTTTGATATATTGCAAGGCGTACTTTGTGTCTTAGTGCTAGGGAAGTATTGATCCAGGTGGAGCAGCGGAGATAAAGGGTTCAGTTTTGGTATTAGATGGGCTCTGGTGCCTGACTGTGTGTGTCGGCAGAGGAGATTATCTCGGGCTCTGGTGCCTGACTGTGTGTGTCGGCAGAGGAGATTAGATCGTCCATACTCCGAAGGGGGTTGGGCGTGACTCCTCCTGTGGAAGAAAACTTTGTTTTCTTTCTTAAGGGGGGGGGGGGGTGGATGTCACAGCATATATTCTGCGAAATATTATATTGGTCACGCTGAAACTGACAACCCCGATATGAATTTAAAACCCGTTTGGTCAGCTGACCGGAAGGGGAAGTGAACATTAATTTTGGCGCGATAAGGGGGTGTGTTACGGACCATTGACCATGGAGGTCGTTTGTATTTTCCCCTGTCAGCATTCTGCTGGGATTTGGGTGCCATGGTTGTTCATTGACAGAGTTTGTCATTTATTCTTGTGGTCAGGATTAGTTTGCATAATTCTACAGTGGTGGTGCAGTTTTTTCTAGTGGTTTTTTCCTTAGACCATCGTTGATAAGTCAGTTGCATTTAGGCATGGCTTTGTTATAGTGTAGGACTGAGCTAGTGAGCGGAAGTCATAGCGATGGTGATTTGGTAGGATATATACCTGCGAGTTTATTGTGATAATGCTAGATTGAGTTGTTGAAATTGGCATTTCTATTTTTGCATCCATTATATATGTATTGCTAGCCGTGTGTGGCTTCTGTGTGTGCATTATGATTAAAGGGGAAACTTGCCTGCTCAAGGTGTTATAGTTAATTATTGTCAGCTAGTCTTTGTTGTGGTCATACTCTTGGATAATGAGCCTTGATAGTACTATTAGTATGACCCATATGATGTTGCTGGTAAATCCACAACATTACTAGTTCTTGACATACACCGTCATTTGCGCACTTTTCTATTTTCTGGAGAGTACATATAAGGGAAATAAAACAATTATTGTCTAACTTTCAACCACAGTTGCACCCCCTTAGTTGTGGTTGAAAGTTAATGCACTTTCTCGAAAATAGAAAAGTGCGCAAATGAAGGTGTGCATGGTGTGACCGACGGACCGACGTACTTACGGCGGGAAATATGGTATTGGATTATCGCCTGTTCACCAAAAAAAATGTGTGCGGCCACAGTGTACTTACTGTAACTTAAGCGGTGAAATTCAGAACTTCTACTTATCCGAGTCCAAATTTGAGTAGGGCCAAAAAAATTACAAGATTTATCCGAAAATTCTAATTATCCGAATTCGACTTAATCGGAGATTTTCTTAAACAAAGACACAGAAGACATTTGGCCGAGACCTTCTACTTAAGCAAAATTCGACTTAAGAGAGTTCCGCTTAAGTGGATTACACTGTGTGTATGTATATATGTATATATATATATATATATATATATATATATATATATATATATATATATATATATATATATATATATATATATATATATATATATATATATATCTCACTGTATGTTGACATGACCAGCAAGGGGTAAATATAATTAATAATAATTAGTGTTCTTTTGAGTAGCGAGTGATTTTTTTCTGTGGATCTATTTATTTTGGCCACTCATTAGCATTCTCTATTTTTGTTTAATTCCCCCGCCCCACAAAGGATATCAGCTCTAATGGAAGTTAATAGTATTGGTAGAAGAAACTTCAGTTTTTCCTTTTTTCAATTTCCTACTTGATTGTTTTATCTTAATCAAGTAGGCATAAACGTCTTATCACAGATTTCAACTCTACAAGATGCTGATGAAGTATGGTTTATGCAAGAGTAGTTTTCTTCCATATTTAAAACTAAGGATTAGATTGTTTAGCCAACCTTTCTTTTTTTTTAAAAAAGGTAGCTAACCTTCACTTATCTTTCCTTAAATTAATCTTTTTCTTCACCATTCATACATTTTTAAAACCCATAAAGTAATCATATTAAGTTTCTGTTAAATAACTGGCTTAAGCCACAAAGGGATTTAATTTATCTAAGGTAGTGATGCGTGATGCCATATGATGATGGATGGTATCCGCATGTCTGGTTTTGTGTAGTGTGCAGATGTGTTCAGTCAAACAATGCTCATACAAAAATAACAGGGCAATCCACATAGGATGTCAGTAAACTCACGACGTATAAAGTCAATGATTCTTGTAACAGCCGTTGACGTTTTTCTTCATTATTTATTGTGGACGCCACAGTGACAAAATGGTTACGCGAATATGTAGGCACATCAAACAGTCATTATCACAGCAACATTCAATACAGCAATAGACGGTAGACAGCATTACAATGATGAGTCAGATGCATGTTATATTTCATAGTGCTGTAAATGTAGTCAGGTGAAAAACTCCATCCTTTTCTATAACAGCCAGGAGATAACCAGATGTATGAGATCAGTTCACTCTCCTTAGTCTGACTTCAGCAAGACAGACACGTCTGCCGAAGTATAAATAATGTCCTCAAAAATATCCTCTAGATAATAAAGGTTTTCCAAACCTAGTTCATTTAACAAAGTAGCAAGTAATGGTCCTTGGGACATGCATCAACCGATGCAGTACAATACAGCGACATGTGAGCTGGGAAAACATCTCGTGACGACGACTTTCGAAGACAGGCTATGAATCGAAATCGCTCACGACCAAAAATCGATAGAGTTAATGAAAAGTCAATTTACCTTGCCTTCAGGAAATACACAGAAATATCACGCCTCCCGACATGTGGGAAACACTAGAGGTATTATCTCGAATAAACGAAATATCCATTAAGAGGACTACACATCCCTGACAGAACAAAAAATAGCGGAGATCCCCTCTTCAACGAGGCATCTCTTTCGCCATTCAAATCGCTCACTCCACTAGTGGTGGGCGGAAACCGATCGACCAAAAAACAAGACCAGTCATGCGCAGTCCAGCGCAAAAAGACCACAGCTCAAAACTTAACTGCATTCAATACCAACGCGGGAAGACAAATGCTTACCGAGAAAAGTGACTATAAATTTCAAGCAGTTGTTGCCCTTGCGTTATAAAATAGATATTGTAATAAAACGATGTTGCGAGAATTTATCACGCAACATATCACCACCTCCTCCCGATAAAAAAAAATGTGGAACATATTTTTTTTTTTTTTAAATATCAAAGAGCATGCGATAAGCGGCTCAAAACGCACGAATTATGCGCTGATAATTAATTAAATTGCCTAACATGAGGCTAAATATAGAGTGTCTGGTGAGGATATACCTCAACAGAAAAATAAATATGTCTCAAAAAATATTCACGTCGGGGAGGTGTCACCAACACACATCACGTTAGCATGTAAACACAATATACGTATGCAAGTTACTATAATCATCATTAAACAGCATACTCTAATATTGTCTTTAAAAATGGATGTACAAATCTGATAGGAAAATTTAAATAGTACATTCTTTGACATGTAATGACATAAGTACATAGTAAAGTTAAACTACATGACGATCCAGGACATATGCTCTGGTATTCCGAGGGTAAGTACACAATCTAGAACTCGTCATGCTTGATACTAGTAAGGTAAGTCCTCAGCTCAACAATGACATTCTGAGAAAGTACAAGCAATATAATGCTAATTAATAACTAATATGCTTCATAAGGTACAATACATTATTAATAATTGTGGCTGTTTAGTAAACTAACGGCCCTTATATTAACTACTCAGTCCTCCTCTATCATCTTAAAAAACGAACAGAAGAAGATGACAACAAAGCACGATAGTGTGTACATATAAAGTAAGTACAGATGTGCTAATCTATTGTAGAAATATAGGTGTGTTATGACTCTGTAATATATGGAAATATAGGACAGAAGTATTAGTTGGAGTCATGTGGGCATCTAGACAAAATGTCAGCCATCACATTATCCGCACCACGGATAGCTCGTACCGTGAAGTGAAAAGGTTGAAGAGCTATAGCATATCGAGTGGATCTCGAACTCTTCAAATTCTTAGTCTGAATAGCTGTAAGAGCTTTCTGATCAGTTCTCTAGAATGAAATGTGCGCCCAGGAGGAATCTTTGTAGCTTTAGAATTGACCAAACCATCGCTAACAACTCACGGTCTAAAACCGAGTAGTTTCCTCTCTGCCGCATTTAGTTTTCTAGAAATGTACATAACAGGATGCAGAGTATTTGCATATTCTTGCATCAGTGCTGCTCCAATCCCAGTGGATGAAGCATCACTCCGAAGAACAAAAGTCCTATCAAGAGTAGGTAATCTTAAGATGGGAGGAGAAGAAAATATATTCTTGATTTGGTCTAGTGAAGATTGGCATTCTTCAGACCAACGGACCAGATTAGGCGAACCTTTCTTCAACAATGTTGAGAGAGGTGCCATGATCGAAGATAAATTTGGAATAAATCTCCCATAAAATTGAATTAAACCTAAGAGACTCCTAACTTGTTTCTTCGTTTTAGGAACAGAGATGTTCAGTATTTTGGAAGTATTGTGGTCTTCTGTCTTCAAGAGACCATGACCAACACGATGACCCAGGAAAGAGATTTCACCAAAACCAACAAAAGCTTTAGAAGGTTTTGCTGTCAAATTATTCTCACGTAGAGTGGACAGTAAGTCATATAACCCTAAATAGTGATCTTCCCAGGTATCACTGAAGAGACAGATGTCATCTAAGTATGCGATGACATCCGAACGATGTGACAGAATTCGACGCATCATGCGAACGAAAGTGGCAGGGGCGTTCATGAGACCAAAAGGCATAACATTCCATTGAAATAGACCCCTAGGTGTAGAAAAAGCAGTAAGAGGTTTGGCATGCTCTGCTAAAGGCACTTGCCAATAACCTTTAGACAAGTCAAGTTTAGTGAAGAATCTAGAATTAGAAAGTCTAATCAGTAGATCTTCTAACAAAGGCATCGGTTCAGCATCGAACTTTGTGACCTGATTCAATTTGCGATAATCAACACAAATTCGTATGTTCTTATCCTTCTTCCGGACAATAACCATGGAAGAAAAATATGGTGAAGTCGATGGTTCAATTATATTTAATTGAATCATTTCATCCAATTCCTTTTCCACTTGCGACTGAAAGTGTATAGGAATAGGATAAGGCCTAACCCTAATTGGATTATTGTCGGTAAGAATTATGTCATGTTCTATGACATCTGTGTGTCCAGGAATGTCAGTGAGAACATCCTGAAATGTTTGTAACATCGACGAGACTTGTCGATGTTCGTCACCAGAAAGATTAGGAGAAACAGAAACGTTTTTTCCAAGATTCCGTAGAATGTAATGGAACCACTGGAAGGGGAAGATTAACATCAGAGAAGGTAGATTCCTCATCCTGTATGACAGACAGGGATGAATAATGACCGTGAGGTGCAGGAGCATCATCCGTTGCCTGGAAAATAGGCAGCAAATAGTCCGGACGTTCGTGAAATTCCGAAAGCATGTTTATGTGGAAAGTTTTATGCTTTCCATCAATATCGACCACATAGTCAACATCGGAAATCCGAGAGACTATTGCATACGGACCTTTCCATGCAATAAGAAGTCTATTTTCCCTACTGGGGAGTAGGACGAATGCTTTGTCACCTGGACAAAGTTGTCGTAGACATCTATTCTTGTTAGCAAACTGTCTTGCCTTCTCTTTAGCAATTTCTGATGAAGCAGTTGCTAGCTTACATGCCTCAATGATCTTTTGTCTAAGAGCAATGACATACTCATATGAGGATTGAGTTTCATCGCTAATATCATCGGCAGTGATGAGATCGTGTAATAAAGACATAGGGCCGCGTGGACGCGCGCCAAAGACAAGTTCGAAGGGAGAAAATCCTGTGTGTTCATTAGGGACTTCTCTATAGGCAAAGAGAGCCGCGGGTAAAACCCTGTCCCAATCTTGAGGATGATCTTCAGTTATCTTACCAAGCAAAGTCTTGAGCGTTCTATTCAGACGCTCAACTAACCCATTAGACATAGGATGGTAGATACTACTGAGAGATCGTTCAATATGTAAGGTAGACATTACCTGTGACATAGTGTCAGATATGAGTTGAGTGCCATGGTCTGACAATATTTCTCTGGGGAACCCCAAGCGAGAAAATATCAACCAAAGAGCATCTGCGATATCTGTAGTAGATATGCTCTTAAGAGGAATAGCCTCTGGCCAACGTGTGCACATATCGACACATGTAAGGATAAACTGATGTCCTCTGGCCGACTTGACCTTAAAAGGGCCAATAATATCTATGGCCATTTTCTGAAACGGCCGAATAGGAATGTCAGCAGCCTGGATAGGCGCAGCATGTCGTGGTCCTCTAGATTTGACCTCCTGACATACCTTGCATGATCGGCAGTAAATACGAATGTCCTTATTGACAAAAGGCCAAAAGAAAGCCGCAAGGACTCTCGACTTCGTACGGGCAAAACCCATATGTCCAGCACATTGCGAGTCATGAGCATGTTGCAATATTTGCACTCTCATGCTCTTGGGAACAAGAATTTGCGAATGTGCCGACGTAGTCGAATCTTGTACCATACGTACAAGTACGCCGTTTCTCATTGCAATCCAAGATTTTCTATTTGTATCCTGATTCGGATCACCTTTCTTTGCAAGAATGAAGAATTTTTTTAAAGAAGGATCTTCTTCTTGCAATTTTATGAAAGAGTCACGAGTAATTACTAAGTGACTATATTGGCTATCAACTTCATTATCACTATTCAGTGAAGTTTCGGGTGTTTGTAGAGCTTGTGCTCTTGTAACTACTGCATTTGTAGCTTGCATGTTATTATCTTCCCAAGCAGCAATCTGCTGTGGGGTACACTCCCTAACTCCGTGAATACGACCAATAATAAGGTCCGCAATAGGATTAGGTAAGAGACAAGCATGCACATCTCCAGTAAAGAAAGGAGTGGCAATGCGAATTACAGCAGTAGGATATTTTTTCTAGAGTGCCGCCAAATGTGACACATTTAATAACCCTTCCTGTAGCACAAGATGGATCTACAAGCGATTGTCTAACACCAATAGTGGTGCATCCGGAATCGAAAAGTAGTGAGACCGGAGTATCATTTACAAGACCCTTATGTAGAATTAAAGAACCCCTCCCGTCATGCGCAACAGCAGCAGGAAGAGCGGGAAGTGGGTGACCACAACTCAAAGTAGTTATGGTACCCGGTTCGAATAAAGTACTGCATTGGGGCATTTGTTTGCTCTCTCAAAGTCAAAAGCAGAACCAGTGACAGCGTCAAAGTTTTTACTATCAACAACATGATTACAGGCTCCCTCAGTTTCCTGTTGTACAGCATTAGCCTGCTGATATCTCTTTTTTTTGTGTTGAGATCTACCCCGACTATTATTACCTCTGAAGTTATCAGAGTTATTATTATCTCTGCAGTTATTATTGTCTCTATTGTAATTGTTATCCTGGTTCGAATTCCAGTTTCCACGATTACTATCATGTTCACATTGATGCGAACATCTATTTGTTTGGTTTTGAGGTCTTCGGCAGGAATAACCTCTATTACCATATCCTCTTTTGAAATGCCTATAATTATTAGGGTGATAGTAACGAGTACTATCAGGTTGTCTCCAATTCTTCGAAGAAGAATCACCATGAAATTGATTTCCATGATTTTGACAGAAATTACCGCTACTCTTTCTATCAAAATTTTGTTGGAATCTACGAGCAAAGTTTTGGCCATACGGAGCTGCCGAAGCAACTGGTAAACCTTCTTTCACCTTAGAGTTACCCATGGTTATGTGTGGGTGCGCAGTTACGTATTGGCAACAGAAATCTTCCATTTCTTTTATTGTTTTAGGTTTACGTTCATGAAGGAAAGCAAGGAAAGACTCATTGACAGACGACATGACTTTGTCTCTAAGTATTAAGTCCATAAGTCCTTCATAAGTTTTTTTCCGTCTTAGATAGTTCAACCCATCGTGAGAAAGTAATGCGTATTCTTGCAATAAACTCGGAGAATTCAACTCCATTTTCAGGTAACATGTTTTTAAATTGTAGACGATAGCCGTCTTCGTTAAGCTGATATTTCTTTAACAAAGCGGCCCTGACAACCTCATAATTGTTCTTGTCAGGTTCATCCACCATATTTAATATACTTAGAGCTTTACCTGTCAGTATCCCTGATAACTGATAAACATATTTTGCTTTGTCTATGTTATGAGCTGTACATGCTTGTTCAAATCTGTCCAGATAGAACATTATGTCATCACTGGAAGGACTAAATGTTGGTAACTTAATCTTAAAAGTATTTTATTAGCCTTACCAGAAGATGAACCCTTGTTTGAATCATTACCATTACTCATGCTCGTCAATTTCAATTTTTAAAACTCTAAAGCTAAGACCTTTTCTTCATGTTCCATTTTTGCTTTCTCTTTCCTCTCATCAGACTCTCTCTGTAATCTTCTTTCCTCAGCCTGAGCCTCTTTTTGAAGTCTTTCATTTTCAGCTTCTTTTTCAAGTCTTTTATTTTCAGCCTCTTTTTCAAGTCTTTTATTTTCAGCCTCTTTTTTGAAGTCTTTCAGCTTCTAGCTGTAGCTGGAGTTTTCTCTCCTCAGCTTCTGATTCCCTTTTTTGTTTTTTCCATTTCCATTTGGAATCTTTTTTCATCCACCTGCATCTGCAGTTTCTTTTGTTCAGCTTCCATATGCAGTTTCTTTTGTTCAGCTTCCATTGCTTTATCATATCGAGCAGTTGCAAATTCTTCTAACTTATCACCAGTCTTCCCAAGCAATTTACCCTGCTCAATAAAGTGCTCAAATGTAGACATGTTGTCTAACATATGAGTCCAAAACCTGAAATAATTAACTAATTTATTTCAAACCTAAGTGTAACAAGTCTTAATTAAGCACTTGTATATTCACATTACATTATATTATCCCAGTCTCTGTGGGAAACAAGTCTCCAATCAAAGAACTTGTATATGAAATATCAGCACTCAATTCTTGATCATAAGTGCACTTCTCATTCAATAGTGCACGACACTATTCATCATTCATTTATCATCAGTGTAGTAGTAACAGTGCATTAGCATAGCCCATTAACTAATTACTATAACTGTAAACAATGACTATGTAAACACATGCAGAATGTAAACATTGAAAATGTAAACAATGCAAACAATGTAAACAATAACAATGTAAACAATAACAAAGATCAGCAACAATACAAAAACGTTCGCAGAAATCAACTAAAAATAAAGCAGAAATTAATGAAATATCACAAAAAATGTGACGATATCTGCGCTATAATTAAACAAAATACATGACACCACAGTGTATAAACAAAAATGTAGTATGAAACTAAACTGTAGTCAAGAGTAGGCTAACAAATACAAACAAATCAAAACAAAACTAAAGAATGCGAAATAATAACGAAAACAATATTAAAACATGTCATCACAGCTAACATAAATAGCAACAGAAGTCGCTTAGCAAATTCCAGTATCGGAAATTTGCAAACCCTACAGAAAAACGCTCACAATAGACGACCTCTATGACGTGGCATAATCTAACGGAGACACCACCCAACCGAGAACCCGCTGAAATATAAACATATAAATATACAAATAACATATAGACATATAACATATAGAATGAGATGATACACAGAAGACTCAGCAGAAGTATAAGGGCACAGTTTACATACAAACAGGCCACTTAACTTATAGGCTTCCAATCGTAGAACAGCAGAAAAAACGGATGTCAATCAACGTCCTAAAGAGCGAAGCTCCAACGATGATGGCACATCTGAACTGCTTCCACTGCTAACACGATGGTACAAGAGCTTCTGAAATACTGTGTGTTGAGTTGTTTCGGCACTTGACCTTCTAATCCAAAAGTAAGTTGATGGAAATTGGTACTTGGCCTTCTTCAGAAAACAACCCGTTTCAACCGGCACTTGACCTTCACAAAAACGACAGCACTGGAACCTTGACAGCAGCAACTTGCTTGACTTGCGTAAAAGATAACAGCAGTCCGAGTTATCCGGCAACATGTAACAACGCCGGGTACTGTCAAATTCTTGTTTCCGTCAAAAAGTTGAAATTTTGACTTTTACCGGGCAACGCCGAGTACTTTGAAAATTTTGAAGATGTTGACTGTATTGAAGAATGTTAATTTCTTGAAGGATGCTGATGAATTCTTGTTGAAAATGAAGTGGGTAAGGGACCCCGTGTTTGCTGGTACCAGAATCAAACCAGCTTATGGCCACCAAATGATGCGTGATGCCATATGATGATGGATGGTATCCGCATGTCTGGTTTTGTGTAGTGTGCAGATGTGTTCAGTCAAACAATGTTCATACAAAAATAACAGGGCAATCCACATAGGACGTCAGTAAACTCACGACGTATAAAGTCAATGATTCTTGTAACAGCCGTTGACGTTTTTCTTCATTATTTATTGTGGACGCCACAGTGACAAAATGGTTACGCGAATATGTAGGCACATCAAACAGTCATTATCACAGCAACATTCAATACAGCAATAGACGGTAGACAGCATTACAATGATGAGTCAGATGCATGTTATATTTCATAGTGCTGTAAATGTAGTCAGGTGAAAAAACTCCATCCTTTTCTATAACAGCCAGGAGATAACCAGATGTATGAGATCAGTTCACTCTCCTTAGTCTGACTTCAGCAAGACAGACACGTCTGCCGAAGTATAAATAATGTCCTCAAAAATATCCTCTAGATAATAAAGGTTTTCCAAACCTAGTTCATTTAACAAAGTAGCAAGTAATGGTCCTTGGGACATGCATCAACCGATGCAGTACAATACAGCGACATGTGAGCTGGGAAAACATCTCGTGACGACGACTTTCGAAGACAGGCTATGAATCGAAATCGCTCACGACCAAAAATCGATAGAGTTAATGAAAAGTCAATTTACCTTGCCTTCAGGAAATACACAGAAATATCACGCCTCCCGACATGTGGGAAACACTAGAGGTATTATCTCGAATAAACGAAATATCCATTAAGAGGACTACACATCCCTGACAGAACAAAAATAGCGGAGATCCCCTCTTCAACGAGGCATCTCTTTCGCCATTCAAATCGCTCACTCCACTAGTGGTGGGCGGAAACCGATCGACCAAAAAACAAGACCAGTCATGCGCAGTCCAGCGCAAAAAGACCACAGCTCAAAACTTAACTGCATTCAATACCAACGCGGGAAGACAAATGCTTACCGAGAAAAGTGACTATAAATTTCAAGCAGTTGTTGCCCTTGCGTTATAAAATAGATATTGTAATAAAACGATGTTGCGAGAATTTATCACGCAACAGGTAGGCTCGGTAGATTTAATTTAAATAATAATAATAGTAATCATAATAATAGCTTCTTCAGTAATAACTATGGGAATGTGCCCCTGAGGTGACAGCCCTCAACTGCTTGTTTTCCTGTTGTACCTTTCGACGTTTGCTCCTCTCTTCTGCCTGTCGTGAAAGCTTCTTTTAGAGGATTTATGTCCAGTGCTCTCATGTCTATCTTGCACACATCTTTGAATCTATTTAGAAACCCTGGTCTAGTCTATGATTGTTAAATTAGCACAATCACACGAGATAATTAAAGTCATCCAAAGTGGTAGGCCGAAAGGATGATGCACTTAATGTTAAACTGGAAATGCAAGCCGTGTGTGGTGAGTTTCAAATACATTTTGCACGTGAGTGCCAGGTGTTAAATCTTTCTTTCAAACGGGAAGATACCAGGTTCGAGTCAGCAATGTAGCGGTATATTCTTCTTCTTTCCTAGCTACTCTGTCGTTTTTCCTTCATTTCTTTCGTCATTTCCTATTTTTTCAATGTCTTTACCCGTTAACAGTTTCATCTGATAAACTTTATTCAGCCGGGCTGAAAGCAACTCTTAATGGAGGAGAAACAGAATGTACAGAAACAATGGTAACATACATTGGAACATGACAGCGTCGGTAACAAGGAATCAAAAAGGCATACCATTAATATCTCCGACACCATCCGTATCAGTGTCGTAGAAGCTTCTGACGTACACTCTATAGATGACTGCTTTTTGCCACCAATCACGCTCTTGGGCCTTGCGACACGCAGGGTAGGTTAGAACTAGAGCAACAACAGTTATTAGCAGGGCAAGCCAGCCTGTACGGTGAAAAAATTAATATGTACAGCATAATAACATACTCATTTAGCATTTATATAAACACATACATATGTTTTGCAGCTGAAAATCATGAAGGAAGAAACGTCACAAACGATACATCCTTTGCGTCTCCACTGTGAGGAGAAAGTGGGAGTACAAACAATGATGGTGGCTATTCAATTTCTAGTGCTTTTAAAAATAGCGACCGTGCTCGTCGGAGCGTGCTGTTGTGGGTTTTTTTTTTGTGGTGGTGGGGGGGGGGGGGGGGGGGGGGGGGGGGGGGGGGGGGGGGGGGGGGGAGTCTTCTTGCAAAGGATATTCATAAGGAAATGTTTCCTGTTTACGGTGAGAAGTGTTTGTCGCGGAAAGTAGTAAATAACAGGGACGCTCAAAAATTGCTGATGAAGATCGACCTGGTCGCCCTCTTCAGATTGCAACAGAAGCATCTGTGCGGCTGGTGGGGGAGATGATTCGAGCTGACAGGCGAGTAACGATAGACAGTGTAGCAACTGCAATAGGGTGTTCTCATGGTTTAGCCTACAGCAATGCCTTATGATCGTTTGAATTTCCGGAAAATGTGCTCACGGTGGGTGCCCAGACAACTGACTGAGAAACACAAAATGAACCGAATGGGCCTGTCCTTGCAACATCTCTCTCTGTACGCAGATGAAGGAGAAGACATGCTTAACAGGATTGTTACTGGGGACGAATCATGGGTGCATCACTACCAACCTGAATCAAAGCGTGCTTCAATGCAATGGAAACATCCTTCTTCACCTTCTGCCAAGAAATTCAAGGTTACGCCATCAGCAGGGAAGGTTATGCTTACAGTGTTTTGGGATTCTCAAGGAGTGCTGTTAACCCATTTCCAGAAGAAAGGTGAGAATGCGAATGCTGCATCGTACTGTGAAGTTCTGTTGATGCTTCGGGATGCAATTCGAAGAAAACGTCCAGGCCTACTGACTAGAGGAGTACTGCTCCATCACGGCAATGCCAGACTACATACGGCTCGATTAACCCAGGAGAAAATTGAACAACTAGAGTTGCAACTTCTTGAACATCCTCCTTACAGCCCAGACTTAACCCCGAGCGATTTCCACCTGTTTGGTCCACAAAAAACTTACCTTGGCGGCAAACGTTTCGCGGATGACAAAGAGGTTAAACGTGAGGTGCAAATGTGGCGCAGACAGCGACCAAAGACATCTATGCTGCAGGTTTTGAGGCACTGATAAAGCGATGGGATAAGTGTTCCAATGTTTGAGATTATGTTGAGAAATAAGGGGAAATGTAAGTGCAATAATAAATGGTTTTCAAGTTCGTATCTCATTTAGTTTTTTTTTAAATTGCCATTTGTGACCTATTTACTGACTTACCCTCGTAGATGTAGATATATATATATATATATATATTACAAACAAGGAACCAACCTGTTAGAACAGTTGATATGCAGATGTAGCGAAGATTTCTCCACAGAGGTCTTGAGGAATAGCGAAGAAGTTCTTCCTTGCCCATACCTCTGTTAACAAACACAATAACTATATATTGCCGTGTGCGAGAGAATGAGGGGTAAAATACGGTTTAGATAGGTTTTAATTTATCTTCACTCTAAATTAGATGATGATTTCAGAACGTGTAAAATGATACGCAAAACGTACTTCCGCTTTCTCTATTTTAAGACAATACAGAAGACAGTCTACTTTGTTATTTGTATAACATTTTCACACAAAATGTATTAAAGAAAAGACCCGTAACTGGACATTTTGTAATTGTTTTTTTCTGCAACTAGCTCACCTGTAAGGCCCATTTGATAATGACTGAACCCTTTCCTTGCTTGCTCGCTTATCCGGCAGTGAGAACTCTACAGTGCTGGAATTTCTTTTCATTGGCGGTGTTTCTCCGAGGAATTTGTCACCGTTACCAATATTATTGTGGCTGCCATCAAGATTGCCAGCACTGTCTCTTTTGTCCAAGTCATCAGAGCTGAACACTTGGTTGTGGTACACATTCTGTTCTGTCTTCAAAGGCCTGCTGGAGATGATTGAAATTCCGCTGGAGTCCATTTCCAAGGACTTGTTTGATGGGAAACAAGTTCAGTAAGACCTGCAATGTAACTAAGTACGTAATATATTGGAGTGCAGCCCAAACCAGTGAATAACTTAACTTGTTTCCGCATTGCAATGCAGAATCGTTCTTTTACTGTTTAACTTTACATACGTGTCTTGCATAACGTGGTTTATAACTATTTTCGTCTTTCAGTTTTTTTCGCCTAAACGTTTCTAACCAGTGGCGTCACTACGGGGGTGCGGACCGCACCGGGTGACACCATCAGAGGGGGTGACACCAAAATGACTGTCTATAAAATGTTTGTGCAGTGTTTCAGCAGAAATTTATTATTTTTTATAAAAATATCTCTGTAGTTAGTTATAACCACAAAAACATTTTTCGTAAGCCCAGCTTACATGTACTGTAACAATGTACTGTGTAAGATTAACTTCAATTCTGTATGGTCTGGTACGTGAAGAGGTCCATGGGGTGACACCATGAGTTACCGCACTGGGTGACACCAACCCAAGTGACGCCACTGTTTCTAACAATTACTTGATCGTGGTTACATGTGCATAGATAAATACATTTATTATTATAATCCTTTTGGCCATTTCAATTTAAACAAGAAAGACAAACAAGTAGGCCTACAGTAAAACTAATATAACAGAACTAAAACAAATGGAACATAAAAGTTAAGCACAACCTAAATAATGATTTGTAGTACAATGCCTGAAGTCACTGCAGATAAGAAACTGGCTCTTGTAAATATTAGCCTATCTGTTATAGTAACCGTGGTTTGTGTGGTTTGTGTGAACAGTCTGTGGGCAACAACAGTCTGTCTTCAGGTCGCACTGCAGATAAGAATAGGCTAGTTTATGTGTACGTCCTTCACCACTGATTCTACCTTTAAACGTAAACTGTGTGTAGCCTATCTGTTATAGTCAATGGTTCCTAGTCTGTGGGCAACATGGCATCCAGGCGTCGTGAGTTTAGTCTTTGATATCTTACAATATTATACATAGGTAATTTTTTAGTGCTTAAGGGAAAGTCATTATTGAGTTACTTCCCTTGAACTCCGCGGATAAATACATTTTGCTGCGATTTATTCGTTGTTTGGGTAATAATAGATTGTTCTTGCTTCAGAATATCTATGGCCTGAATTTATGTGTATTGTTTGTCTGAGTAGGACAAGTCTGTCTTATATCTGTATATCTTTACATATCTAAGTCGAACTATATGTTCTGTTGTCTCTAGAGAGGTCAAAGGCTATTCGGCGGATGTGTCGCTTGAGTGGTGTGATTTGGCTTCGTCCTGATAGGGACTGTGTGTGTTTTGCTATGTCGGCTTGATGCCTTGAAAAAGTGATCTCAGTGGTTTTGGGGAAAGTGATAGTCGTCTAGACCTATCGTGTATGCTTTACCCCAGTGTTTATTCATCTTGCCAAGGAATGGCAGTTTCATATTCCCTCTACCAAGGTAATCAAAGATACTCTTATGAACTCTCGATCGAAGCCACCATTGTCGATAATTACGATTTGAATGTTTAAGAGAATATATTTGACTCGATGAAAAACGACTTCGATTCCTAGCAGCACTATATTCTGTAGAATGCAGTCTATTGTTCATGACCAAATCTACAGAGCAACGAAATGTTGTATGAATGACTAACTTTAGAACAGATTCATTATCTGTATTCAAACGTGAGTGACAGTTCACGAGTGGGGCCATGTTGGAACCAAAACATGTAGGACTTTCAAGAAGAGAAAAGGGATGCCCGTATTATCGCTTGATCAGTCCAGAGATCACTGCTACACATGAGAACCCATTGTTAGCGGTTCAATATTATTATATGGAAAAATATGTGCTGAACATTATGTTGAAGAATCGTTGCTAAACGAGATTAGGTTTAGAAGTCATCTGAAATATTGTTTACAAGCTGACGTGCTCAGTCAGTGACGTCAGATGATATATGTATGGGCGATACTGAGTGCTTGGCTGTTGACAGTCCATTATACCATTATTCTACATGAGTGCCCATGTAACATTGCAAGACCATTTGTCCACTGTACTATGATGTATTATGGCAACCTGTGATTTGTCACTATCTGTGCTGTCGAGTGTGTACGTCCAATTAAACTTTAGAAAAGGTACACAGTCGTTGGTGTCGATGACTTCCGGTCATACATGCGTGTGAGAAGATTACATTTGTCAACAACACGAACCCTTATCATCATTCGCACATTATACACTCCATCCATGTCTACACAACACTGCGTAGGTCAAGTTGACATTCCATACACTACAGTGGGGCAGGCAACACCATAATCTTGAACGTGGCAAATGAATGCCAGATAAAAGAGGATGGAAGTAGTAAGGCTTCTTACAGCTTGCCACAATCGGCTTAATGATATTGACTGGCAGCGCCAAACAGTCATTATAGTACAAAATGAACTAGACAGGTTTTTATTATTTATTTTCATAAAAGGAGGGGTAAGACAGATTACAACGGAGCAATGAGAAAAAGAAAGAAATGAAATAACCTTAGCACACAACAAACATATACTGTATATTAAAATACATGCACTTAAAATGTGCATATCTTCACAATACTTATTGAGTCTTTAGCTGTTATATTTCTTAGTTAATGGATCCGAAAGGCGCAAATATTGTACAGAAGGGACCATTGACATTGTTACCAGCAAGAAGGGGTTATTTTCCTCAACCAGTTGAGAACCACTGATATATACATACTTTTGCATGAAATCTAACCCCTTGTGTGATTTTGCACTTTTATTTACACCTCCGCCCCCTCTCGGTTCACTATAAATACATGCAAAACATTAACACGCACAAATAAATACAAACGGGCATTTTTTTTTAAACACTGTTAACCGGTAACATCCTGCTTTTGAAGGCTGGGGAATAAGAAGCCCAGCTGCCACAAACCAGCCATTCTGCAGCGTAATGTGGCTAAAGTAAAATGGAACCTTTCTCCTCAATGCTTTACGCTCAACGGCAATAAGTGGAATGTGTTGTTTTTCTTTTTAAACATTACTTTTATCAAATTCAAACAAATTTCTGGATCAGTAACAACATCAAATTCAAACAAAACATTTTTATTTGTTTAAAAGATGATATACATAAAATTTACACGTACCTTAAAGGACAAATAAAGCGTCTACACTAGGGTGACCAGACGTCCGGATCTGCCAGGCTTTTCGCGCCCAAACTAAGCGTCCGGTCGGATTTTTTTTTTAATGTTGAAATATTCGGCTTTTATGTGATTGGCTAAATTACTCACGTGAAATACACCATTTTTGAAAAAAACCTTCATTGAAATCCGATTTTTGAGTACAGAATTAAGAATTTTTATCTCCGCAAAATCGATGGATCGCGCAAATTGCAACAACACTTGTTGTTCAGTAGTTTACAATAGTTTACATCCTTAGTTCGTACTGCATTTATATTTATTGCAATTAGTTTATTATGAAAAAATACACGAGTAGTATAGCAATGGATTTGTTAAAATTAAAACCTCGTCTGTTGCATTTTACAAATAATTTTAACTTTAACATGGAATGTACCATTGATTAATGTCATTATAATATATTTGTATTACAGATACACGCTCAAAATGCCAAAATGGAAGTGTGTGTTCACGGATTAAAGGTTACACATTCTAGGGATAAGCGAGAGCAGATGGACAGGGGCAGGAAAAGTTAAAACAGCAACAGGAGAAATAGTACTTTACTCCGGAAGAGAGGATGGACAGCACAATGAAGGTGTAGCCATTATTCTACAGAAAGGAATAGAAAGGACATTACTGGAATGGAAACCCATCAACAACAGACTGATAAGATTAAGATTGAGAGGTAGATTCACCAATACTACAATAATACAATGCTACGCACCAACGAATGACAACGATGAAGAGGTCAAGGATGAATTCTATCAACAACTGCAGAAAGAAATGGAAGACACACCTAGATATGATCTTATTATAGTAATGGGAGACCTCAATGCGAAAGTTGGTACACACAATACATATAATGAAAGAGTTATGGGGAAATGCGGCAGCGGAACAGCAAACGAAAATGGGGATAAATTAATAAGTTTCTGTAGTATTAACAACCTGATCATTGGAGGAACACTTTTCCCAGAAATTCACAAATTAACATGGGAATCACCAAATGGTCGGGACAGAAACCAGATAGACCACATCATGATTAACGGTAGATGGTGACATGCATTACAAGATGTGAAGGTAAGAAGAGGTGCAGATGTGGGAAGTGATCCCCATTTAGTAGTAGCAAAACTGAAAGTGAAACTAAGAAGGGCTGGACCAACTGTAACTACACAGAAAAGGTTTGACATCAGCAAATTGAAGGACCCCCTTACCAGAAAAGCTTTTGCGGCTGACATAAAGAAACGATATCAATTTGCCAAAAGTCAGGAAAAAACACTGACTGATGATATAGACCAGAAATTCAACACCATTTCAATAATATATAAGGAAAGCAGCAAATCATGCTTGGGATTCCAGGAAAGGAAGAAGCAAAACTGGATAACACAAGAAACATTAAACACCATAACACTGAGAAAGGAAATGAAAAGAAAGAAAACAGAAGCGAAGTCCCCCGGGTTAAAGCAACTATATAGCGAACAGTACAGTCAGCTGGACAAGGACGTTAAACGCCAAACTCGAGCAACAAAAGGAATTTCCTAGACGATCTTGCAAGACAGGCAGAAGTGGCAGCACTGAGAAATGAACAAAGCACAGTTTACAAAATAACTAAATTCATCAGCGGAAAACGAGGTGCAAACAATATTACATTAGTAAGAGATAAGCAAGGAAATCTCATCACGACAACAGAGGGACAGGAAACAAGATGGGCAGAGCACTTCAGAGAAACTCTGAACAAGGAACCACCAGAGATAACAATTGAATGTTCCTGAGGATAATTGTCAAATTGCCCAAGAAGGGAGATCTTGCAGACTGCAATAATTGGAGAGGAATAACTCTTCTCTCAGTTCCCAGCAAAATACTAGGCAGGATAATTATACAGAGAATTTCAAAAGCAGTAGACCACAAACTGAGGAAAGAACAAGCAGGATTTAGGAATAACAGAAGATGTGTAGATCATATATTCACTCTCAGGAAACATTATAGAGCAGTGCTCAGAATGGCAAAGACAGCTGTACATAAATTTCATTGATTTTGAAAAGGCTTTTGACAGCATACATAGGGACAGTTTATGGAAAATACTGAGGGCTTATGGAATTCCAAGCTGCATAGTGTCAATCGAAAAAAGCCTCTATGCCAACTTTACGTGTAGTGTTGGGCAGAGCAACCTAACCTTTGAGGTGAGGACAGGAGTGCGACAGGCATGCCCTCTATTTTTAACAGTCATAGATTGGGTGATGCGTCAGACAACAGAGGGCAGTCCAAGAGGAATAAGATGGACTACATTTTCTACATTGGAAGATCTGGAATATGCAGATGACATTGCACTACTAGCACATTCACATCAACACATCCAGGAAAAAAAACGGATAGACTTAATAAGTTTAGCCAGCAGGTGGGCTTGAACATCAATTTAAAGAAGTCAGAGGTCATAACGCTCAATGTGAGCAACCCTGAGCCCATATCGGTAAGGAATCAGCAACTGGTACAGACAGACACCTTCACATACCTAGGATGCATAGTAACACCAGACGGCGGGGCAGGCAAAGACATCAACATCAGAATGAATAAGGCAAGAACAGCCTTTTTTAGCCTAAACAACATCTGGAAGTCCTCTCAATACAGCACAAGCACAAAATTAAGATTATATCAGAGCTGTGTGCTTTCTGTGCTTCTCTATGGTGCGGAATGCTGGAGAGTTACAGAGAAGGAAATGTCGAAATTGTCCTCTTTTCACACAACATGCCTAAGAAAAATTCACCGAATCTTTTGGCCGAATACCATCACCAACCAAGATTTGCTTACTCGGAGCAAGCAAGAGGACATACATACCATCATTGCTGGCAGACGCTAGAGCTGGGTTGGCCATGTCCTCAGAAGAGACCCCGATGCCATCACAAGAACAGCTATGCTTTGGACCCCTGAAGGAAAACGAAAGAGAGGCCGACCAAAAACAACCTGGGGTAGGACTGTGGAGGCTGAGATGCAAAGAATGAACCAGAGTTGGGGCACTGTATGAAGGATGGCCACCGACCGAGCAAAGTGGAATCAATTTGTTGTTGCCCTACAAGACGCCACTAGGCGTGATGGCCACTGACTGCTTTGACGGTCGGCGGCTAAGGATCAAAGAAGAAGAAGAAGAAGTGTTCACGGATGAATTGAAAAAAAAATGTCAGTGCTTTTCCAGTGGTCGACAAGAGTATGAAGCAGAATGTATGCAGAGGCTGCACATTTGTATCGGTAGCAAATAAAGGTGGAGCTGATTTAAAAAATAAAAAAATAAAAAAAAACATAGAAACAGAAAAGCACAAGAAATGGACTAAATATTTTGAACTATCGAGAAATGTCGAATTGCATTCAGAATTCTTAAAACTTGCACAATTATTTTTTTGCAATTCCTGGGCACAACGCCAATGTTGAGAGACTTTTTTCGCTTATGCAGGGTCAATGGACAAAAGAAATGAACATTTTGAGTGTAGAATCCAGTAAAGGCACTCTACTTGTGCAGTACAATTTCAAGGAGCTCGAATTTATATGCATATTTAATACGTTGCCCAACTTTGTTGGAAGATTTTATCATCAGAAAAATATAAGTAGGCACGAAATCAATGTGATTTTATTAGCTTACTGTTTGAATGTTAGAAAAAATATGTTTCAGCGTCTTGTAGTTATTGAACAAAGGTGTCCTACTTTTCGTCCTACTTTTTAAAATAGTGTCCTCCCTTGTCCTCTTTTTAATGACCAAAAAAGTTCATTTGTCCTCCTTTTTGTTTTGAACAATATGGTCACCCTAGTCTACACACATCTCTTTAATCTAATCATAAAATGCAAATAGGGGTACTATAGCGAGGCATATAGCTTTCAATCTAGACACAATTGATATTGGTTTTGGTTAAAAGTTTTAACTGTCATTGCCCTGTACTCCTGCATGACCAGGACAGTAGATCCATATCATTCAGGGTCGTAGATAGGACTTAATAAGGGGGGGTTGTAAAAAAATTTCGGGACAAAACATGTTTGGTACAGTATAATTTTTCCACAAATATTTTTCACCAAGCCCTTAAAGAGGAGGGGGGGGGGGATGTGTGTGTTTAAACAAACACCCCCCCCCCCCTTCCTGGTATCTACGGCCCTGATACCAGTTCTTGAAGACTTGAGGATTCTATTGATGTTTTCCATTCCTGCCGCAGCCATCCGTTCTGAACTTTACGAAGCATGGCCTGAGAGTCTGACAGTATAACTGCCCTGGTTGATGGAGTTTCAGACAACCACCTCAGTGCTGCAGTAACTGCCTCTACCTCCATTCTCATGCTGGAGGTTGTTGTCATGTAGGCTCCACTCTGTTCAGCAACGATATTGTACTGGCTAGACTTGACTGGTACATATGTTGACTAAAGCTAATAAGAACAGGGGCTTCCTATTGCCGTTAAACATATAGGGGTGTATACGCCATATTGCTTGAGAAAACATTTGTGCACTGCTTTGCTTGTCAGACCTGTCGCAGCTGGGTTCCTCGCGGAGGGCGAAACCCTGTCCGATTTGAAAAGTTGTCCACTCCACTACCGAGGAGCGCGTTACATGTGACTTCTATAGACGTATTTTGTTTCATACATAAACATAATTTGGGTTTTTCCTTTTATAAATTTATATTTGTTTTAAATGCCCTAAATTTAGATTGTTTTTAAAATGGTGTGCTTGGTTTAAAATTGAAAGGTTTCAAACGACTATAGCGGAGTAGCATATGGTAACAACCTATTTCACTACACGAAAAACTGTTTGCAGATTTCAGGAACTTTGAGCTGTCTGTTGCCTTTTTTTTAAAGAGTCTGTTGAGTGCACATCACGGGGTGAGACAAATTTGAAGATTTGCTTCGCATCACGATATGCCTCACATAATATGCCTCACATAATATGCCTCACATAAACGCAGAATATTAGGTTTATGATCTGACGTACGGCATAGTAAAGGATGACGAAAATGTGAGTGTCAAGAAGATATTCCGCAGTGTTCGTCCAAGGTGGCTGTGTCCACTGAATTCGGACAGTGTTCGTCAAAGGGGGATGTGTCCAATGGACTTGGAAAGTGTAAACATTCTTCTACTGAAATAAATGTGTGATAGATTTGTCACTAAACACGAGTCTAACTTGACTCTGGAACTGAGATTGCGTTACAAATATAATAATAATAATAGCCCCTTCAGTCATAACTGACTATGGGAATGCGCCTCTGAAGTGACAGCCCTCAGCTGCTTATTTTCCTGGTGCTCCTTTCGACGATTTCTCCTCTCTTCTGCTTGTTGTGTGAGCCTCTGTTCGCCCAATCTGAGGTGGTGCCGTAAATAGCATCGCCACTTACTGCGATCGGCAGCTTCATCCTCCCATGTTGCTGGATCCATGTCCAGTGCCCTCATATCTCTCTTGCACACATCTTTGAACCTCAGCTGTGGTCGCCCAACTGTTCTCTTGCCATCTGCTAATTGTCCGTAGAAGATATCCTTCGTGATGCGACCATCTTCCAAGCGGCAGACATGGCCAAGCCAGCGTAGTCTGCGCTGTTTAAGCAGTGTATACATGCTTTAACGGCCAGCACGTGACAACACCTCGACATTTGTCACTTTATCTTTCCACGAGATGCCGAGGATGTGGCGTAGACACCGTAAATGGAAGGTATTGAGCCTTCTATCTTGCTTAGCATAGGTTGTCCATGTCTCGCTGCCATATAGAAGTGTGCTGGTGACGCAGGCGCTATATACCGCAGCTTTGGTCTTCGTTGTGAGTTTGGAGTTTCCCCAAACACGCGATGTGAGGCGGGCAAAGGTAGCTGCAGCTTTGAAATATTTGTTACAAATATATTTAAAGTGAAATAAGAAAGTGGAACAGAAATACGGATAAGATTGCCAGGAATGTGTGATAGACTTATCACTAAGGTTAGTATTAACCTCGAATAATTCGTGTGTAAAATGTCGAGAAGCGTGAGTTTCGACTACCTCAACCACCCCGTTGTAGGTGAACGAAATGTATAAGAAATATTGTGTGAATACACATTTGTAGATCCCTTTGGAGAGTAGAAGGATGTAGAAACAGTGTAGACGTTTTAAAATGGCGAATCTAAGTAATAATGTGTTCAGATGGAACTTTATTGTAACGAACTCAGGATAAAATAAATGAAATGAATATATAGTTGCCGATACTGAAAGCACAAAAGGACGATAATATTGAATCGAATAATGACAGTTAATCGGACATGGTTACTTATCGTGATGTATCTTCATAATGTAAAATCGTCTTGTGCAAAATTAAATGAGTCGAAATATTGAATGGACTGCGACGTTGTTGTCTATAGTTCATATGTTTTATTAAATGGAATTTAAGAAATATTTATAAGTTCCACAAATTCGTACGCAGGGCAGTTGGAGTGAATGCTATAAATTTACCTATAATCGATTCTGAAGAAAATGAAGCCAGATTTGTCTGTTGATGTAGTGTTGGAAAAATGAACCACCTAGACCACGAGACTAGAACGACCCGAGACGCAGCTGATAGATTTTCATCAATATAATACATGATTGAAACAAAACCACACTAATACAGACTCAACAGACAATCAGTAGCATCATCACTTAACAGAGTCATTAATGTCTAAGTATGAAGGCGAACGAGGAAGAAGAAGGAAGAAAAAGACAGTCGACAAGAGAAACCTCCGAGTTGTAACGTTTGAGAATCACTGTCTATTTGAATATCTGTAGCAAGGTGTAGTAGCGAGAAAATGAGCGACTGAGGGCTTGAAATGTTGACACACTGCCTGCGCAAAAGCGTACTGTAATGAACCCATTCTGGTAGGCTGGGGGGAAAATTATTGTTTCTTCTGGGGTCATAAACTATAAGCTAAAGAAAAAAAATCTTAAATAATTTGTAAATATTTTTTAAACCAAATACCGCTGAGTTCAGTTTGCACATAGATTTTGTTTACGTTTATATCATTTGTATAGCAGTGCATTTTGAAACCTCGACTTACAATGCGAAACGGGCCGGTGTACATGAAAGGTGCTTTTTCACTCTCTCTGTCTCTCTTTGTCTTCCTTCCGTGATGTGAAGTTGTTTTTCATGTCTCTATCAGCCTAAACCGATAAATACATGGAAATGAAAAAGGAAAGCTAAAATCGCAAGTTGCAAATAGTTCGACAATTTGAAAATACTAGATTTTAGAGTTACTACAGCATTGGTTAAGAAGTTCAACTAGGCCCACTGGAGCGTTATCTGGATTTCTTAATGCTGCGGTTTGTTTCATTTAACATAATACGTGCTTTTGTATTTCTGGAGTCGGGCTCTTCTCTCAACCTCCGCCGTATTCCTCCGCACATTTTTATTTATCGAGCACGTCAAGTTGTTTGACGAGAAAAAGAAAGAATATGCCCACTGTTCCCAATACACGTAAGACAGTAACATTTAAAACTATTTGCTATATCAGGAACCAGTACTGAAAGAGTATTTTAAGTACATTGGGGCAGGTTTCCTATCAAAACAAGCCAACTGCGACAGTGGCCCTATGTTCCTTGTGAAACCAAAGAAACATAGCACTCCTTATATCTCAGGTATTGGTTCTTGTCTTAGTCGTCTTGACAAGAAAAACAAAACCAAAAAACTAAAGATTACTTTTTGCTTCATTTTTGTTTTAGCAGAAAGGTTAAAAGGGACAGTCTGAGATTGACTCTGTACCATCATCAGCGGCCATCTCCACAACGAAGGTTGGCTGTAATGGATCTCCAACGTATTCTGTCTCTTGTCCTGGTGGTGCACTCTGATAGACTCCCTCCTGCCCATCTCTTGATTGTAGTGGATTTTGATGGTATTGTATGGTTGATGTTACCTAGTGTGATGTATGAGGTCAGCTGTGAAGGCTCCTGAGATAAATGTAGATGTGAATTACAGAAGGCCCTTCTTACTACCACTTACGACCTCACACATATCTTTTTTTTTTTTTTTACTAATGAATGTAGCTACGTTAAAAGTCTAGGGTACTGATATGTAATGTGTTGTGGTAGATTACACACACACACACACACACACACACACACACACACACACACACACACACACACACAGATATTTAATAAGTCTAATAATAATAAACTTTATAACACACTGAACTAACTCAGGCTGTTTTAGTTTTAAAATTTAAATCTTTTGATAAATTTATTTGTTCTGAACCAAATGTTTAGTTGGTCAGAACATAAGAAATATTATGGAGTTATAAATGGAATGCATAATCATATGACATAATAAAATGGAATGTGTATATCTAATTACTTCAAATGACTGGTTAATATTAATTATATTAAGATAGTCCCAGGAGAACCTATTACTAGATATGCTGTTGGGGTGGTGTCATCACTCCCAGTCTATGACTACCAAACATTGTCCATTGAGTTATGGGATTAATACATGGTTTATTTTCCCACAATGGTATGTCTTTATTTGATGGTGAATTAGTTGATAAGTTAGTTGATAAGTCGTTGGTGAATTTGTTGGTGAATGTCCAGCAGGCCAGATATCACATCTCGCCTGCGTCGATCTTGTACAAGAGTCTGGTGGCCCCTCCTCTCCGTGCTGGGGGATAATATATGGCTGCTCTGACACAATGTTAGACTGCACTGGTCCACACTTGTGTATATCACTACAGCATTTGGCACCGCTTTGGTGCCAAACAGAAACTCACAATTCTGAAACAAAAGTATTGGGTCATGTGTCAGAACTCTACCTCCTGAGCCACTTCTGCACACAACACTACACAACAACACCACACAGACTGGGTCAGATCTCTCTGACCACACAGCAGATCTTACCCAGTTGGTTTCACATAGTACTAGTTCCCCAAGACTACATTGCATCTGAGATATGTTCAATAGCTTCCTGCTATTGAATAAGATAGGTGATATGTTCCACTGATCTCAACACTAGATCCTTTTTCCTAGTTTTATTTAGGCGTTCCTATGTATGCTCTTTGTATGTATGTCTCTAGACCCTGAACTTGGGCTGGGGACTGTAGTGGTTTTGATGGTATTGTATGGTTGATGTTACCTAGTGTGATGCATGAGGTCAGCTGTGAAGGCTCCTGAGATAAATGTAGCTGTGAATTTACAGAAGGCCCTTCTTGCTACCACTTACGACCTCACACATATCTTTTTTACTAATGAATGTGGCTACGTTAAAAATCTAGGGTACTGATATGTAATGTGTTGTGGTAGATTACATACACACACACACAGATATTTAATAAGTCTAATAATATTAATAAAATTTATAATACACTGAACTAACTCAAGTTGTTTAAATTTTTGATATTACATTTTCTTTAAGTTTATTTGTTCTGAACCAAGGTTTTATTTTGGTCAGAACTTATGGAAGGTTTTGAAATTATGAATGAAATGCATGAATATATGTCATAATAAATAGAAAATGTGTACATATGTATTTCAAATGACTGGTTAATAGTAATTATCTTAAGAAAGTCTCAAAGAACTTATTTATAGCTATGCTGTTGGGATGGTGTCATCACTCCTAGTCTATGAAAGCCCAACATTGTTCGTTGACGTAAGGGATAAATATATATAATTTAATTTCCCCACTGTCATGGTGTTAGTTAAGGTTGAATTAGGAATAATTTTGTGAAAATGTCGTTGGTGAACGTCCAGCAGGCCAGATGTTACTTATCTGCCTGCATCGATCTTGTACAGAAGTCTGGCGGCCCCACCTCTCCGTGCAGGGGGCAATATATGGCTGCTCAGACACAATGACGGGCTGCTCTGGTCCACTCTTTTATATATGTTAACACAGCATTTGACACCGCTTTGGTGCCAAATAAAACTCACAGTTCTGAAACAAAAGTATTGGTCATGTGTCAGAATTGCATCCTTTGAACCACTTCTGTACACAACACTACACACAACAACACCACATAGACTAGGTCAGATCTCTCTGACCATACAGCATATCTTACCAAGTTGGTTTCACATAGTATAAGTTCTCCAAGATTACATTACATCTGAGATATGTTCAACAGCTTTCTGCTATTAAATAAGATAGGTGATATGTTCCACTGATCTCAACACTTGATCCGCCCTTCATAATCCTTGCTGGCGTTTATGTATTTTGTTTGTCTCTAGACCCTGAACTTGGGCTGGGGATCTAGAGCGAATCCTCACTTGTTGTAAGGGATAGATTTTGATATGGCAGTATCAAATCACTCGAAACATTAAACAATTTTAAAATATACAAAGAAATACTTTCAGTCTTACCAGAATTATGAATAGAGAACACAGATATATGCTAGCAAAACTCAGGTGAGCTGTTAGCTCTAGTATGGCGTCCCTCTAAATATTGCAATTAGCTTATGGGAAATACACCACTGAAGAATTACTGTGTCTACTACTGGACAATTTATTTTGAATGGCAAAAATGCGCGTCTGTTCGCCGATAATATGCTTATCTGTGGCCAATCACCGACTTCCCCCTTTTCAAATTTCAAACCTCCTACCAAAGTCAATTCAGTCATACCTCAGTCAAGTATGTATTATTGTCTGTTGGTCCGTCTGTCTAAGTTATTTTTAGCTACAATGCTCCACTATTTCCCCCTCTCTTTCATTACAGCTTGATTTTTCGTCTGCATGCTCAAGGCCACGATTTTGGTTACTTTTAGTGACATGGGATAAAAGTGCAGTCGCTTGTCTGCTATGAACAATACAGTCTTTTGTCAATATCTTCCTTATTATCTATCCGTCTGTATAATTGAAAGCATATTATTTCACTGCTCAAGATGGGCCATCAAACTAGCTAGGTTTTATTTTCATAACTCTATTATTAAGAAAAACGTATTTTTTTTCTCAAGTTTAAATTTTGAATTTAGTTCGAGATCCTTCCATCATGTGTTTTGCCGCGGCATTCAAATAAAGACCAAGTATCGAAAAATCGTCCAAGAAATGACTGTCTCGATCCAGCGCTAATGTCCATTTCTTGTCCATTTCCTTACTTGTGTCAACTAGTGGACGTGAATTTTTTTCCTTTCCCCACCAATTGCGTCTTTTTAGCCTTGCTAGTTTCAAGCACGTGTTCAGTCATATTTTTCTTTTTGATCTCCGTTCTCATCCCGTCTCCAAGGGTAAACGTTTTGTCTTCACGTCTAACAAATTAGTTTCCATGGCGGGTATTGAACCGCGGCATGGGCGATCATGTCTTCTGGTAGCTTACGCATTATTTTTATCCCTACATTTTATCTTTGGAGATATTTTAACGTTGTATCACGGTTAAATTTATCACACATCTCCCCACTTGAAAACATGCCTACGGCAAGTTCCAAAACCAGTGATACACATAGATAAAATTACCCCGCACGCCTACCACTACTCTAATTTTGATCACAGGGGTGCCGACTGGGGAAATCTGCACCGACATTCAATTTGCCTGGGATATATTGGATACTAAACTGATAAGGTTGCAGTAACAAAGACCACCTCAGCAATCTTGCGTTTTCATGCTTAGCCTGAGATAAGAATACGAGGGGCTCATGATCCGTCTGGACCACAAAAGTCCTACCATACAGATAGATTTGAAACTTCTTTATTGTCCAGATTAACGCTAAACATTCTTTTTCGCTTGTGGAATATCCTTGTTCCGCCTTATTCAATTTGCGGCTTGCATAAGCGACTGGGTTCAGTTCCCCCTCTGGTGAAGATGACCTCTGCAACAAGGCCGCCCCGAGGCCTACATTACTTGCATCTGTTCTCACCACAAAGTCCTGTGTCAAATCAGGCAATTTGAGAATAGGCTTGCTAGTGAGTTTTTCCTTTAATTCTTGGAAAGCTAATTCACATTGTGCAGTCCAAATAATTTTATCTGGAAGTCCCTTGCGAGTCAGATCAGTCAGAGGAGCACAAATAGCGTTAAAATTTTTGATATATTTTTGATAAAATCCGCATAACGACACGAATGAGCGCACGTCCTTTTTTGTTTGTGGTCTAGGTGCTCTCTGTAGTTTTTCCAAGTTCTTGGGATCAGGGGTCATGTTACCCTGATATACAGTGTGTCCCAAGAATTCCAACTCTTTGCATCCAATACAACATTTTGTTGGCCTAGCAGTTAAGTTCGCCTCCCTAAGCCTATTAAATAACATTTTTAGAGCGTCAATGTGTTCTTCAAATGTCTTTGTGGCGACGAGAATATCATCCATGAAATTCGTGATACGTGGGTTATTCAGGGGATCCAACAATTTGCGCATCATCCTTGAAAATACACTCGGAGCATTTTTCAATCCGAATGGTAGCATGTTGAATTCATAATGTCCTTCCGATGTGCTAAACGCTAAATAAGGTCTCACTTCAGGCTTCACTGGAATCTGGTAATAGCCTTTACTAAGATCCACCTTTGAAAAGTATTTTGCCTTGTTTAATCTGGCAAATAACTGTTTTGTGTCTGGTAATGGATCCACTTGTCCTTCTGTGACAGCATTCAGTTTCCTGTAATCTATGCACAGTCTGTGTTCCCCAGACGGTTTTCTCAACAAAACGACACTGGAGCTAAAAGATGATTCACTGTGTGAAATAATCCCCTCCTTCAACAAATACTCTATTTCTTCCTTCAATGCCTTCTCCTTCGCGAACGGAATAGAATAGGCTCTCATACAGATTGGGTTTGAGTCTACCAGTTTCATGTCATACTGTAGCAAATTTGTATGGCCTGGTTTGTCTGTTAAGACATCTGTATGTTCCTCCAGAACCTGTTGAACTCTCTCCCTCTGATTTTTAGTCAGGTGCTTACTGACTTTTACCTGTGCCGCTGTTTCACAAGGATGTAATGGGTATTCATGCGAGGTGAGTGGTTCCTTTTGCATTTGTGTTGCGATAGCCAAGGTCAATAAGGGGGTGCTTTCCTGGAGTGGTCTGTCCAGATACTTCTTTAACAGGTTTACATGATAAACTTTCTCCTTCCCCTTTTTGTCAATTTTATCATTTGTTCTAGACACCTTCTCTAGAACCGTATATGGACCTTGCCATCCAATTTTTAATTTATTCTGGCTACCGGGTAGTAGAAGAAGCACCTTCTCTCCCACAGCTAGTTCTCTGTCCTTTGCCTTCCTATTAAAATATGCTGCATGTTTCTTCCTGGCTTGTTTCAAATTATCATTTGCCAGTTTCCATCCAGCTTTCAGACGAGTGGTCAGTTCGTTCACGTATTGATAGGATGAGGTAACAGTCTCTTCTGCCTTCTCATCTGTCCAGGTCCTTAATAGTGCTTCTAATGGACCTTTTATTGGCCTCCCAAATAGCAGAGTTGCGGGAGCCATCCCGGTTGAACTATGTGGTACCTCCCGATACGCAAACAATGCGGCGGGCAGGAATTGATCCCACAGATCCGGTTTTTCGTGTGCCAGCTTCCTCAGGATAGAAATGAGAGTCCCATTAAACCTCTCTACCTGGCCGTTCCCTTGCGGATGGTACGGACTACAATGAAAGTGTCTGGCTTGAAATAGCTTAAAAACTTCGAGTGAGAGGTCCCACAATATCCACTGCAACCCTCTCAAAAGGTGTTCCCACTATGGGCATTTCCCCTAGAGTTGCAGGAGCAGTCCAGTGCTTTGGAGCTACCCTTTGACATTCTGGACTGGATTTGACATATCTTTTTATATCCTCCGTTATCCCTGGCCAGAAGTAATGACAAGATATACGCTGTCCTGTGGCGCTGATCCCCATGTGACCACTGAAGGGAATCGCATGCCCGAGTTTCATCACTTTATCCCTATATGAAGTGGGAAGAACCAGCTGGTTGTGACCATTTTTTCCAGTTCCGGCCTTCCTGTATAATAGTTTGTTCTTCATAAAATATTCCCCCTTGCTTGGAGGTGTGTGGCATTTGGGCACTTTTTTAAAACATGGCTTGAGTGTCCTATCCTCAGCCTGCGCCTTCCTCATCTCCTCTGGATGAGCATTTATAGGTTCACCTTCTTCCTCCTTTTTCTGTGACCTGGTCTGCACTGTCGCCAGGATCACAGGTCTCTCGGGATTCCCCAAGAAGATGTATCTACACCCCAATATCAGAGGGTAGATTGGTTCATCTATCACTGCTGCTCTGATCTCTCCTTCCACATAGCGAGTTTTCACCGTTATTCTTGCGATGGGAAGTGTCATGAGTGGTATGTCCTTAGTCGCCCCTTGTATTTCCACTGTTTCTGTGGTATACTGACTTGGGTCCACTAGGCTAGACTTCACAACTGAATCATAATCCAATCCTGTATCATAAAGGCACCTTATGGTGACCCCATTACAAATAACATCCTCACAAACTGGGGGGTGATAAGGTTCCTGCTGTCCATTAGGATTAACCTGTAATCTTTGAGTCCCCGACTTCATTGCAGCAATGTTTGAAGGTTTCCTTCTACAAAATTCGGTGTTATGGTTATCTTTCTTGCACCATTTACATCATCTTTTTCCTTGGTTAAACGGTTTTCTTTCATTGTATTTTTGGTCATTGAACTGTGAGTTTCTGTCTCGATAGTCATTTCTTGGCCGTTCAAAGTTTGTCCTACCTTTACTACCCTGTTCTCTATTATCAAATTTATTAAATTGCTGTGGAGCTTTACAATTGTCTATGTGCTTCTTTTTAGCACCACTTACCTCTGCCTGGGCTGCCTGATACCTCTCAGCGACATTTAAAACCTCCCCCAACTTCTCTGCACCTTGTTCCATGAGAAATTTTCTCATGTCTGGAGCCATGGACTCTCTCAATTGCTCTATCATGATTATCTCCTTAAGATCTTGGGTCTTCCCCAGAGCCGTCCATTTCTCCAAATAGGTTTCCAGTCTGGCAGAGAATTGGTGGTATGTCTCCCCAGACAACAGTTTGGCATTTCTAAATTTCTTACGATAAAATTCACCATTTTTTTTCGTACCTCAATAACAAAGCCTGCTTTAACATGTCATAATTGTCTTGGTCTTCTCTGTTCATTTTTGCAAAGACTTCATAAGAAGTACCTCTCAGTCCCTGTGATAACTTTAAACTCCACCTCTCTCTCTCTAACCCATATGTAGTAGCTAATAACTCAAAAAGACTGAGGTACCCCTCTATGTCATCGTCTTTTTCAACAAAATGGTCTAAATGAAACCCCATAGCTGATGTTGAGGCTCCCTGACTAGGCGTAGCATCTGAGGCAAAAGGGCTGGCACCATTTTCAGGAGCCTGGCCTTGTAACTCCAGCTCCCTTAGTCGTAATTCGTGCTCCCTTTGCAACCTTCTATCTTCTGCCTCCCTTTCGGCCTTTTTATCTTCTGCCTCCCTTTCGGCCTTTTTTTCTTTTTTTTCCCTTTCGGCAGTCAATTTTTTATCTTCTGCTTCCCTTTGCTGTCGTTTTTCTTCTGCCTCAATCTGCAGCCTCTTAAGTTCTCTATCAGCCTCAATTTGTAACCTCTTCTCTTCAGCTAACCTCCTATCTTCCCTTTCACTATAATTGTCACATTCAGCAGTTACATACTGAATTAAAACCTGACCATCCATTCCCATTTCCTTCGCCGTTAGCACAGCAGCTGATCTGAACTTTGCCAGCTCAGCCATCACACAAAATAACAATGATTAAGGTAAAATTCTAACTAATCAATAACTAAGGTAATTCTAATTAACTATTGACTAAGGTAATTCTAATTAACCAATTAATTAATTAATTACCACTGGCTGTGAAGATTCACCAACTTTAATTTTCACTTTCAATTTTAAGGGACACTTTTAATTTTTACAATTTGTCCCCCTGATTTAATTCTCCCACCAGGAGATCCTAATATTACTGATAAGGTAATTATCCCTGGACAAGACCCCAATATATGTAGTGGATTTTGATGGTATTGTATGGTTGATGTTACCTAGTGTGATGTATGAGGTCAGCTGTGAAGGCTCCTGAGATAAATGTAGATGTGAATTACAGAAGGCCCTTCTTACTACCACTTACGACCTCACACATATCTTTTTCTTTTTACTAATGAATGTAGCTACGTTAAAAGTCTAGGGTACTGATATGAAATGTGTTGTGGTAGATTACACACACATACACAGATATTTAATAAGTCTAATAATAATAAACTTTATAACACACTGAACTAACTCAGGCTGTTTTAGTTTCAAAATTTAAATCTTTTGATAAATTTATTTGGTCTTGTCGCGTAGCGTTTGAAGGAAAAGAATTTATTAGAAGAAATAATTGATAAGAATGTGGAAAATTTGGCTCTAGAATTCCTGTTGGGTTTTCCCACTTCTGAAGGGTGACGAAGAGGGTAAATTCTCCTAACTAGACAGGTCTGGAAAAGGTTGTAAGGAGATATTTGGTCTCTCGCTACCGTCGTCCCCTTCTCAGTTATCTATTATTATTCTCAATTAAACTGGGTTTATATTAGATTTTACGAGCCCCCCCCCCCCCCTATAAAGGAAGATAAACATCAGACAATATTCAACATCTAATGGAAGGAACAAAGCATGGGGTACATTATATACACCCAATTGGTTTATTGCAATAAAATGAATAGATGGTGAATGATAGTATTGTCGATGGAATTAGTGTCTGCTGTATGTACTATGTGTCTCACATCAAGTGTGTTTCATCATGGATGACAAAATATATATGGCATTGATATAGTGAGTTCCCTTTTTATAGGAAACTTAGCTTTTCCGCCCCCAGCTGATAGTGAAGTGTGGTTAGTTCTCCGGTCTCCTGACGTTGCCCCAGGTAGGTCTTGAATGGTTCGGATTTGCCTTCTCTGTGCTCGACTCCGTATTCTGCTCTGAGATTGGACTGTCGTGCAAGGCTCCACCATAGACTACTCAGATGGATGCTAACCCGCAATTTAGACACGTGGCTTCAGTGCTTTTAATGCGAGAATTCGCCGATATCGGGATTAGTTCTAGCGGTCTCGAGGTTTCCTGGGCAAGTGAAAAATGGCTGGATTTGCCGCCTTTTAGCGGGTCATTTCCGCTTGGACACGTGATCCGTAGCGTGCATCATGTGACCTTAGCATCAATAAGACGCTCCAATCAATAACGTTAAAAGTCACGTGGGGGGGGGAGGTTCCGAAAGTGGCATAAACTGGTTCTATCTACCGAGGTCAGTGGTCAACAATGACGTCGTATCTAAAAATAGCATTAACTTCGAGGAGAAAATCACCGAACGCTAGGAGATTATCCGCAAGTGACAATTCCCGGGACTTTGCGATCATGCATTGAGGATGAGAAAAAATGATGTCACGTAAATAATAAAAAAAAATGAAGAGAAGATTGGGCAAGTCGTCACACAAGCCCCTCCTCAAGTTTGACGTTCCGTCCAACTCCTCTGGTCCTGTCTTCCTCTTCTTTTTCAGTTTCTCATATCTCCTCGGTTGCGTCCGGATGTCTGCTCAAAAAATCTGCCCCTACATTGTTCTTCCCAGGTAAGTATTCTGGTTTTCTTCCTGGTTTTCTTTGGATGCCTACGTCTACAGCAATGCTTCCCTAGGTCCTGTAACTGGTCTACCCTATGTGTTGAGGTTACCTGGTTACAATCTGAACAGGACTTCACATATCGAGCTATGTCTTCTGTGATGCCGGGCCAATAATAACGGGTGGCTATCCTTTGATTTGTGGCACCATTACCCAGGTGTTCACTCAAAGTAGCACCGTGCTCCCATTCCATAATTTTATTTCTATATATGGATGGCACCACAATCTGTCCATGACTTTTTAGCCCTCTGCCAGCTTTCCTGTGCAAGAGTCCATGTTCCATATAAAAGTCACCCTTTCTTCGAGGGTTATGTGAGTTTTTCAATTTGCCAAAGCAAGGCCCCAATGTGCTATCAGCTGCTTGAGCCCTTTTCATCTTATCCGGATGAATTTCTAACTTAGAGTCCCTCTCTATGCATTTGGAGTCAGACCTGGTCTGGATGGCAGCCATAACCACAGGCTTTACTGGTTCTCCTAAAAAGACATATCTACGCCCTAACATCAGGGGGTAGAAAGGATCCTCTAAAACTGCAGCATTGATTTCCCCTTCCACATAGCGACTACTGACCTGAATCTTCGCTATGGGCAAATTTAAGGGTAATGCTCCCTTGAGTGGCCCCTGGATATCCACTGTTTCTGTGGTGAGTTGTTCGGGGTGCACCAGAGATGAAGAAACGACCGCGTCATAGGACAAACCTGTGTCATACATCCCGATGACTTGTTTGCCCTTCACGGTCACTGTCTCCTGTATAGGTGGGTGATGGAGGCTATTCTGACTCACTGTCAGTTCCTTCCTGTCAACAGCCGTCACCTGCAAACAAGCAACCTGATGTGGAGGGTTTTTCCTTCTGCACTCGGCAGTATTGTGGTTGCTCATTTTGCACTCTTACACCACTTTTCTCCCCGCCTCTGAGGCTGGAAAGCTGATCTCTGAGTAGTCTTGTAGTCTGGCTTGTCAGACTTTTTGAAGTTAGTATACGGTGGTTTCACTTGGGGGTCCATGTGTGCCTGAGCTGTCTGCCTTGATAATTCTTCCGGTTGGTTCCACCGGGATGGGCCATTCTCTGTTAGCGCTGCCTGATAACGTTCCGCTAACTGGACTATGGTTTCTAAAGTGCTGGCCCCATTCTCTGTCAGGAATCTCCTCATGTCAGAAGTCATGGTGTCCTTCAGTTGTTCAATAACGACCATCTCCTTCAGACCTTCCCAATCATGAGAAAAATTCCCTAGGGCACCCAACTTTTCCACGTACGAATCCAGTCTAGCAGCAAATTGAGCAAAGTTCTCTCCGACTTCCCAACTAGAGTTACGGAACCTCTTCCTATATGCGTCAGCATGTAGCTCATACCGTATCAGGAGTGCCTTTTTCAGAGAGTCATAGTCATCCTGTAAACCTGGAGGAAGCTTGCTATATACGTCATAAGCAGTTCCTCTAAGCCCTTGCGACAGTTTCAGGTTCCACTTGCTCTTCTCCAAACCAAACGTGGTGGCAAACTTCTCAAATTTGTCCAAATACCTATCGATCGAGTCGGCTTGTTCCGAGAAAGCTTCAAATGGAAACGTCAAGGGTCCCAAAGTTGACATGAGTGAGGATGGCAAAGGTCCTGTGCCCCCTGCATGCAAGGAGGGCATATCATCTGACCGTGGCGATCGGTTGCCTGAGGAGGTAGATGCCGTCGCACCGGCTACCGGTTCAACTCTTTGAGCCTGTCCCTGCATCTCTAACTGCTTCATCTTCAGTGCATGCTCGCGTTCATCTCTCTCGCTTCTTTCCCTAGCGTCTACAGCTTTTATCCTCTCATCTATTTCTGCTAACTTTATTCGCTCTTCTCTTTCAGCTTTTGCTGTTTCTCGAGCGTAATACTTATCAATCTCGACACTGACATAATTCGCAAGGTCCACCCCACTATAACCTAGATCTCGACAGGCCTCCCCTAGTGCTGCCTTAAGCTTAACTATTTCAGCCATCTTTTGCTGTTATAGTCCACACTGAGTAAGCTAGTGCTACCTTCCAATAGTATTTCTAACAACAAGCAAAAACTTACTAATTATCAGACTGCTGTAGAATGAAATTACTACAGTTATGGAGACTTAAGGTCTGTAATTCAATGAAATACAAAATCATGAACTAACTTAATTAAATACAACATAAATAAAGGGATTCACCAATCAATGCCTGAAATTCTAGAAAAAATGTTTTCTGTCTTTCTAGAGCTCACGGTGTGAAAATACATGTGTTAAAATGGTATACTGTAATGACTGAATGAATGATACTATCCCAGAGGTATGATAAAATACATAAGTTCAAATCCCGGACTGAGACCCCAGTGTCGCGTCGCGTTTGAAGGAAAAGAATTTATTAGAAGAAATAATTGATAAGAATGTGGAAAATTTGGCTCAAGAATTCCTGTTGGGTTTTCCCACTTCTGAAGGGTGACGAAGAGGGTAAATTCTCCTAACTAGACAGGTCTGGAAAAGGTTGTAAGGAGATATTTGGTCTCTCGCTACCGTCGTCCCCTTCTCAGTTATCTATTATTATTCTCAATTAAACTGGGTTTATATTAGATTTTACGAGCCCCCCCCCCTCCCTTATAAAGGAAGATAAACATCAGACAATATTCAACATCTAATGGAAGGAACAAAGCATGGGGTACATTATATACACCCAATTGGTTTATTGCAATAAAATGAATACATGGTGAATGATAGTATTGTCGATGGAATTAGTGTCTGCTGTATGTACTATGTGTCTCACATCAAGTGTGTTTCATCATGGATGACAAAATATATATGGCATTGATATAGTGAGTTCCCTTTTTATAGGAAACTTAGCTTTTCCGCCCTCGGCGGATAGTGAAGCGTGGTTAGTTCTCCGGTCTCCTGACGTTGCCCCAGGTAGGTCTTGAATGGTTCGGATTTGCCTTCTCTGTGCTCGACTCCGTATTCTGCTCTGAGATTGGATTGTCGTGCAAGGCTCCACCATAGACTACTCAGATGGACGCTAACCCGCAATTTAGACACGTGGCTTCAGTGCTTTTAATGCGAGAATTCGCCGATATCGGGATTAGTTCTAGCGGTCTCGAGGTTTCCTGGGCAAGTGAAAAATGGCTGGATTTGCCGCCTTTTAGCGGGTCATTTCCGCTTGGAGACGTGATCCGTAGCGTGCATCATGTGGCCTTAGCATCAATAAGACGCTCCAATCAATAACGTTAAATGTCACGTGGGGGGGGGGTTTCCGAAAGTGGCATAAACTGGTTCTATCTACCGAGGTCAGTGGTCAACAATGACGTCGTATCTAAAAATAGCATTAACTTCGAGGAGAAAATCACCGAACGCTAGGAGATTATCCGCAAGTGACAATTCCCGGGACTTTGCGATCATGCATTGAGGATGAGAAAAAATGATGTCACGTAAATAATAAAAAAAATGAAGAGAAGATTGGGCAAGTCGTCACAGTTCTGAACCAAATGTTTAGTTGGTCAGAACATAAGAAATATTATGGAGTTATAAATGGAATGCATAATCATATGACATAATAAAATGGAATGTGTATATCTAATTATTTCAAATGACTGGTTAATATTAATTATATTAAGATAGTCCCGGGAGAACTTATTACTAGATATGCTGTTGGGGTGGTGTCATCACTCCCAGTCTATGACTACCAAACATTGTCCATTGAGTTATGGGATTAATACATGGTTTATTTTCCCACAATGGTATGTCTTTATTTGATGGTGAATTAGTTGATAAGTTAGTTGATAAGTCGTTGGTGAATTTGTTGGTGAATGTCCAGCAGGCCAGATATCACTTATCTCGCCTGCGTCGATCTTGTACAAGAGTCTGGTGGCCCTTCCTCTCCGTGCTGGGGGATAATATACGGCTGCTCTGACACAATGTTAGACTGCACTGGTCCACACTTGTGTATATCACTACAGCATTTGGCACCGCTTTGGTGCCAAACAGAAACTCACAATTCTGAAACAAAAGTATTGGGTCATGTGTCAGAACTCTACCTCCTGAGCCACTTCTGCACACAACACTACACAACAACACCACACAGACTGGGTCAGATCTCTCTGACCACACAGCAGATCTTACCCAGTTGGTTTCACATAGTACTAGTTCCCCAAGACTACATTGCATCTGAGATATGTTCAATAGCTTCCTGCTATTGAATAAGATAGGTGATATGTTCCACTGATCTCAACACTAGATCCTTTTTCCTAGTTTTATTTAGGCGTTCCTATATATGCTCTTTGTATGTATGTCTCTAGACCCTGAACTTAGGCTGGGGACCTAGAGCGAACACTTACTTGTCGTAATCATTTTTATGATATGGCAGTATCAATCACTCGAATTATTAAAATATACCAAATAAATACTGTTCATTCTTACCAGAATTCAGAATTGAGAACACAGTTAAATTTGCTAGCAAAACTCAGCTGAGCTGCTGGCTGTATGATGGCGTCCCACTATATATTTGTATTCTTCTGGAATCAACACCACTATTACTTTAAACTGCGTCTCTGAACAGACTTATGTCAAATGGCAAAATTTCACATCTCTGTCCCGCTACTATAAAATGCGTTGACCAATCGCCGACTTCCCCCCTAACTTTCAAATCGACAACCAAAAGTCACTTCAGTCAGATCTCAGTCAAGTATGTATTACGGTCTGTTAGTCCGTCTGTCTCTACTTGTTTTTTCATAAAAAACACGCTTGGTTCTACATGCATTTCCTACACGAATCTGCCTCCTAAGTTATTTTTAGCTACAATTCTCCACCACTTCCCCTCTCTTTAATTACATCTCGATTTTTACGTTTGCATGCTCAAGGCCAAGATTTTCGAAACTTTTAGTGACATGAGTTAACAGTGCAGTCGCTCGTCTGATATGAACAATACAGTCTTTTGTCAATATCTTCCTTATTATCTATCCGTCTGTATAAATGAAAGCATATTATTTCTCTGCTCAGGATGGGCTATCAAACTAGCTAGGTTTTATTTTCATAACTCTATTATTAAGAAAAAACATATTTTTTCTCAAGTTTAGTTTTTGAAATTTGTTCGAGAACCTTCTCTCATGTGTTTTGCCGCGGCATTCAAATTAAGACCAAGTATCGAAAAATGTCAAAGAAATGACTGTCTCAAATAAGAGCTAAGGTCCTTTTCTTGTCCATTTCCTTACTTGTGTCAACTAGGGACGTGAATTTTTTTCCTTTCACCCCCAGTTGCGTCTTTTTTTGCCGTTCGAACTTCTAACACGTGTTCAGTCATATTTTTCCTTTTGGTGTCCTCCGTTCTCTCCCGTCTACAAAGGGTAAACGTTTCGTCTGCACTTCCAACTCGTTAGTTTTAAATGGCGGTGGGAAAGGCTGGCATGGGCGAGCATGTCTCCTAGTATCTGACGCATTATTTTTAACCCTACATTGTATCGTTAAATTTGGAGATATTTTAACGTTGTATCATGGTAAATTTATCACATTGATGTTATCTTCCCACTTATAGCGCTGTCTTCCACTTGCACGTTTGCCGTCAACTCTCCCTTCTTTGCACTTCTATACGATTTGTCCAACAGGATTCTTTTACTTTAGGCCGGATTGAACTTTGCTCTGAGAAATTTCAATGTGTCATGCCTTCCAATATTGCTAGGAACGTCCACCTTCATGATGGAGTTGTTCAATGAGCACCACATCATACAGTTTTTGTTGGGACTGACCTTTCAACTGGATTCCTCTTACCATTTAGAAACTTCCTGTAATGTTGTATGTTTACTCGTCGCCTTTAGTACTGCTTTACTCTATCTCCACCTTCCGTCAAAATTGACATGAGGTCCAAAATCGATTTCTTATAGTTTAATATATCATCCTACACATTATCATACAGTTACCAGTTTGGGTCATCATACAAAATTTGATTTTAATGTGATATATCATTCTTTTCGACTAGTAATCCAAAAATTTTGAACACGATTTTCTTAAAACAAGCTGAAAGGGAGATGGAATACACAGTGCTAAAGCGACACATTTCCTCTCTCTTTGAGCCGGTTTTGTAAATGAGTATGGCATCCGCGAAAGTTAATGATCGTCGTTCCCTGTTGGTTGAAATGTAGCTACTTTTTCCTCGTTGATTTTAAACAAGAATGGAAGAAGGGCTTTGAGGAAAGGAGATCGGGGGCAAATAAATATGGACAGTAACTCTGATTTGGCACTAAATATGAGTAAGGGGAAAAAGTTTTCTTGTGTAAGCTGGGAGCAGCCTGTGAGCAGTGGGAGGGAGCTCTTCTGTAGGGCATTCAAATATTCCCAAAAGCTGTTTATATATATATATATATATATATATATATATATATATAGATATATATATATATATATATATATATATATATATATATATATATATATATATATATATATAGTGCATAAGTAAAAAAAAAAGGTAAAGGAGCCCGTTACACGCCCATTGAGGCATATTGGGAATATGGTGTTAGGCCCATATTATCTTGACCGTCGGCACACTAGGGGTGATGTGGTCGGCATCACGCCGGCCGCCTTAACCTTCCCAGAAGTTGCTCTGGTACCCATTTGGGGCTGGGTCGACCCAGGAGCCGTTTGTGGCCTAAAAAATTCCCGCCTCATCTGGGGATCGAACCATAGACCACTGCGCTAGGAAGCCAGTGCACTAACCACTATGCTACCGCGGCTCCCTAGTGCATAAGTATGTGACCAAAAAAACTAATGAAATAACTCTGAAGACAAAAACATGAAGCTGTCACAGGCAGCATTAGCACAAACATCGTTCTGTTTAGGTTTGTATAAGTGTGCCTTGAAGGTCATTTACCATATGTAACTATAAAACTCTGTCCACGCATAGAAGCACGTTTCTTTGTCAATGTAATTAGCAGTCCTCTAGTTTTACATTAGTTGCCGTGAAAAATTATTTGACTGTGGCTCAATGACTTATTTTGTTTCTGCTTCATACTATCAATTTCACACTAATTTTCCATTACCAAAATTGCTAGAGTCACCGGACTGGCTGCAGTTCATTTAGATCAGGTCAAGCCTGTCTCTGCATCGAAAGGCGGTTGTAATATTTTGCCAACATTTTCTGCCACTTGTCTTGATGTTACACACTGAAAGGCTCTTCCTACATATTTCCGTCTTATGAGATATATGCATCTTCTTCTATAAATACAATTTCTTGTGGCGTAGGTGATCATGTCTCTCCACCACTTTTGTCACATGTACTGTTACTTGCTCGTATTTCACTATTTGCTTCTTTGTGTTGTTGTACAAGTTCTTTATATATTCTTCTTCTTCTTCTTCTTCCGTCCTTAGCCACCGACCGTCAAAGCAGTCAGTGGCCATTACGCCTAGTGGCGTCTTAGGGCAACAGCAGATAGGTTTTCTTTGCCATTGTTTCCCATCACGCCTATTGGCGTCTTTAGGGCAACGGCAAATCAATCCATTTGCTGTTGTTTCCGTAATCGAAGTGACTGGCAAACGGGTGATCAGCCCGTTGGTTCTTTATATATTCTTTGGCTTATTTTCTTTCTTCTCGTGCCACCTCCTCGATATATTTCTTCTTATTTCCTCTGATCTTCCCTATTAGCTCTTTGTTGGCTTCTATGTACACTTATCTATTGTGTTGTTGAATGTTGGCTTCTATGTACACTTATCTATTGTGTTGTTGAATGTTGGCTTCTATGTACACTTATCTATTGTGTTGTTGAATGTTGGCTTCTATGTACACTTATCTATTGTGTTGTTGAATGTTGGCTTCTATGTACACTTATCTATTGTGTTGTTGAATGTTGGCTTCTATGTACACTTATCTATTGTGTTGTTGAATGTTGGCTTCTATGTACACTTATCTATTGTGTTGTTGAATGTTGGCTTCTATGTACACTTATCTATTGTGTTGTTGAATGTTGGCTTCTATGTACACTTATCTATTGTGTTGTTGAATGTTGGCTTCTATGTACACTTATCTATTCTGTTGTTGAATGTTGGCTTCTGTGTACACTTATCTAATGTGTTGTTGAATGTTGGCTTCTATGTACACTTATCTATTGTGTTGTTGAATGTTGGCTTCTATGTTCACTTATCTATTCTGTTGTTGAATGTTGGCTTCTATGTACACTTATCTATTGCATACCTGTCAACCTGTACGCATTTTTCGTACAATGTACGTATTTTTGATACTTTTAGCAGTGTACGGCCGTACAGACTCGTTGTACGGATTTTTCCTCCCTCCCAAAAAAAAAAAAAAAAAAAATCGAATTTTTTTTTTATTTTTTATTATTATTTTTTAAATTCTAAAAATATTTTCCAACCCAAGTTTTTTAAAATTTTAAATCAGAAAATATTTTCTAGCCCTGGTTTTTTTTAAACCAATTTTTTTATTCCGGGAATCTCGGCGTCTGTTTTTAAACTGAAGTCTCTCGCAGCAACCAATCAAATCCTTTTATACCCAACAATTCGGCAAAAACTTTGAATTCGGCCTCAAACACTTTCGGCTTTCAGCGTGACACAACGTATTTTTAAAGTTACCTGTTATCAGCCACGCTTGCCAAGACACTTCGACGCCAATTTGTTTAAAAAAAGCTAAGTACCTATAACTTGGTTAAATATTGCTGTTGTTTTGCTTTGTTGCAATTTAATCGCTGTCTTAATCTTTCCAGTTATATCTTGCCCTTCAGTATATTTCCGATAAATTAATGTCATAATATTCTGTGTAGGCCCTGCATAACTATAAAAAAAAGTTTGTTTGCGATGAGTAGACCTACTTTATTCTGGCGATCGAGATTCACTGCTTTATTTTTCATGAAGCGGCGATCTATTATCACTGGTCTAGGCTATCAATTTTTAAATAATAATTTGGTAAATTTTTGGTAGTACATTTTTTCTTCCTAGATTAATATTCTGTTCACAATTTAGTTAATTTGTTTATTTTTTGCTGTTGCTTTGCTTTGCTTCGTTGTATTTTATTTTTGTCGTTCTCTTAATCTTTCCAGTTATATTTTGACCATTTCAATATTTCCAATAAATTAATATCATAAAATTTTGCGTAGGCCCTACAAAAGTAGAAAAATAAAGTTTATTTGCATTGAGTAGGCCTACCTACTTTATTTCAGCGGTCGAGATTCGCTGCTTTATTTTTTAATAAAGTGGCAATCTATTATCACTGGTCTAGGCTACCAACTCTTAAATAATTTTGTAAATGTTTGGTGCTACGTTTTTCTTCCTAGATTTGATATTATGTTCATAATTTGTTAAATTGTTTTTGTTGTTGTTGCTGTTAGCTGTTTGCTTCGCTTTGTTGTATGTTTTTTTTTTTGTCGTTCTCTTAATCTTTCCAGTTATATTTTGATCATTTAAATATTTCCAATAAATTAATGTCATAATATTCTGTGTCGGCCCTACGTAACTAGAAAAAAAGTTTGTTTGCGTAAACTTCGCTGCTTTATTTTTCAATTAAAAAAGTCCACACAGACTGCAGGAGGTCCATGAATGCAGACACACTCACTTCTTTTTTACAGTGTAAGATTAACATTGATACATGCTGTGCAGACTTTAAGTCCACAAATGCAATTCTACAAAGTGCTAAAAGTGCATGTGTTGATTATAATACAAAACACTGTGCACCGAAAGAATCGTACCTCACAATCACTAAGTTTTTTATATGTAAAGAACAGCATGAGACTATTAGCATGTTTTATACCACACTAATTCAAATGCTAATAGATTTGTATATGTCATTTCTCGTTTTAAAACTGTATTGTGTATAATTTACTCTCTGCCAAGGCTAATGATGACCTGCTGGTATTTTATCCAAATCTCGCCTGATTACTCCACTCTTCCCCTTTGGATACATTTTCAACCCTGGTCACCTGACCAATCGAAGCCTCTGCTTGTGCCATCCATGACATCCCCCCTCTTGATTCTTGTTCCTTTGAGGTCAGCTACTTTCTCATGTAGGGGGTGTCTTTTGTCGGTGGTTACCTGCATATATGCTTTTGCCTGGGCCATCGCATATCTGGATCTAATCGACAGCAATCCGAGCATGTATCTCACTGTAACAATCGGAGTATCACGCGTACATCCCAAAACCAGTCGCATCCCTTCATTTTGAATGCGCTCTAGTCGTTCACATTGTGACACTGGTAGCGTGAGTATTCCTAGCGCGTACTCGATTACTGAAATCACGAGCTCTCTGTTCCAAGCGCGCAGCAGCCATTGTTTTTAAGGATGCCAGTCCCCGCTTGCACTTCTGTATGATCAGTTCGACATGATATTTGAACGTTAGCCCACGATCAAACGTTGCTCCCAGATACTTCAGCCTACCTTGCCTTTCAATGTTCTGCCCATTGAAAGTGATGTCTGGAAGGTCTGCTTTCACTATGGCGATATTCAAAGAGCACCACATCACACAGACCTTGTTGGGATTGAACTTTGATCCGCTTTCCTCACACCATTTAGAAACCGACTGTAGTGTCTCTTGTATGCCTTGGACCATTTCCTGTTTGTCTGAGCCAATTCTGTACAAAAGTATGTCATCTGCGAAAGTTAATGTTCGTCCCAGTCCTGTTGGTTGAAAGGTTGCTACTTTTGCTGTGTAGATATTAAACAACACTGGTGATAGTTGAGAACCCTGGCAAATGCGCAATGGTTCTGAAGTCCAAGTTCCCAAGCGAAATGCAACTGCTCTCCATTAAGGTAGCTGCTATCCATCTTGTTATCCAAGGGTTTACACCACGTGCCATTATACAGTCTATTCGGGTTGCAAAGTCCACACTGTTATAAGCATCAGGAAGATATGTGTGCATTTTCGAGGTCTTTGCCAGGTTTAGGAAGTGGCCGAAGGTAACTGTAGACAGTCTTCCGGCACCTCAGTATTCTGTATGCTGGTATTGAAATCGCTCACCATATTTATAATGGCTGTGTCGTCGAGCTGTTTAATGTTCAGGACCCGGAGCAGTGTTTCTGCTGGTTTTCAATGTATACACCACGTCCTCTTCAGAAATGAGATCGAAATATATCTGGACCCTTAGGGCATTTTCCAGAACACTGTCCTTTATTTTCAGGCGGTCACTTTTGTACCTTTATCCGTTTGCTCCACATATCTCTTTTCTTCGTCCGTCTTCAGGCTTAGTCCTGTAGAGCTTTTGATATTAGGGATGGGTTGGCTTGCACTTTTCCTATTCATTCTTCGATGTAAGGGCCAGAATTTCTGTAGGGGTTTTTTCCGTGCCCACGTATGTCACAAAGTCCTCCCACACTTTATCCTTGGCCTCCCTTGCCAAGCTCTTGAATCTGTTAACGGCTCTTTGCTTTTTCTCCGTCCTCTCTTCAACCTTCATTCATCATTCTTCTGTTTCGTGGTTTACGCCATTCCTTTGTTGCTCTTTCTTTTTCTATCTATGCTTTCTCCACTGTCTTATTCCACCAGGGAGGTTGGGTGAAAGGTGTTCTCGCTCTCTTTTTTGTCATTTTGACGCAATGTGTGTAAAGGGTTGTTACAGTCGAGTGGGCCTGTAGGATACTTGAAGGTCTGTTTAGATTTCCTGTGTCTAGTGGTCCTACCCTTTGCAATGAGTATGACACAAGGTAGGTGATCACTTTCCTGTGCACCTAATACATCCCAACGTGACATGGTGGTTGCAGCACTATAGACGAATGCCAGATCTGACACCATTTGTATCCCCAGGTTTAGTTGCCAGTCTAGTTGGGCGTCCATCATTCAAGATGGTAAGGTTCATTTTAAGTAATGCCTGGCTCAAAGCTATACCCTGCCTATTTTCCGTGATGTTCCCCCATTTCTTGGATCTAGTATTGAAATCGCCAGCAATTAAATAACTGATGTTAGAATCTTTAGACAATTCCGCCAGAAAATTCCATTTACTCTCTGCTGTAAGATGGTCGGCATGAGCATTTATATTGTAGACTCGCCACTGCTGACCGCCTATATTCACAGCAATCCCCTGCAATTCCGCATCCGTACTCGTTTGGGAACTTGTATCCAGCCACGTATGAGGAAGCTCATGTTTTACATATATAGCTTACCCCCGTCTACCAGGCCCACATGGATTGGAGTAACATCTGTAGCCTGAGCAATTGATAACACTATTGGCTTTTAAATTTGTCTCCTGGATCTCCGTAGCTCCCCGGATAATTAAAAGTCTCATGGTGTATTTGCAATACATGGTGGAAATATTCGGTCACCCTTGTAGAACCACCATACCAGGGAAGAGGCAAGGGATGTCCTTACGGAGTCCATCTGCCTGGTGCCGCCCCGCTCGCCCTCTAGACAACCAATATTCACGACTGCTTACCCAGCAGCCATTCAGTCTCTCGGCAAATTGGTCCACCTTACACTTGGGGTTATTCACTGATGACTCAGTTGTCATTTGACCCATGATTTGGGAGTACATTGATGGGTGTCAGAGCATATACCACTCATCGGTGAGTTCTGCACACAACATCTTTAGGTATCCACTGACTCCAAGATCCTCTGCCAGTTTAGTTCATACCCCGAGACGGGCCATTATGCGTGGCGCACAACGAGGATGTATGGCAGAAGTCTTGCATGAAATTCCGTTGAAACCAGCACGGGTAGACTTATGAAACTGCACTCTTTTCACTTTGTAGCTAGCTGGCGCCCCTAGTGATAACCGTGAGGTTACCCCTACCTCTGTCACCGTGGACAACTTCCTCTCATGCCTGTGAGTTGAACCCACTGCGCCACATGCCGTATGTAAAGAACATGTTACATATGGTTATTCTGTGCTACGTGTTTATAGTTCTTTCAAAAATGCAATGCGGAGACTTTCAAGAAGTTTATCTAACGAAAGTGGAACATTACACGGGAAAACTGGAATGCAAAACAACTAAAGACGGAAATTAAATGTGTAGCAGAAAAATGCAACACTGTATACCCCGTATTTAACGGAGCGATAAGCACATTTATGCATACTCGCTGTTGTCAAAATAAAGTTAATAACGCTGCGGGAGTTGCCTAACTTTTTTAGATGCAACTCTCAGTTCAATGCCTTCTCAGATGAAGACTCCCTACATCTGAAAGATAAAATATAAAAACAAATTGTAAGGCGAATTAAAAGAAATGGTAGGAAATCATGTACAAAGCTACACAACAGGAGGCAATCTGCTTATTATAAGGATTCCCTCCATCGGACAAGTGCTTCGGCCCTTTATCTTCTTCACACCCTGAAAGCCCGGAAAGGGATGGGGGGGGGGGGGGGGGGAGACTGGCCCACTTCGGTCATGAATCTCAAGTGTCCGCCTCCTGTTGTCGTTTCCCACCTGCACTACCAACTGAACCCATTTCAACTTGGTTGCAATTTTCAACTTCAATCCTGGTTTTATCCATGCTGCCAGCTTGTGGCAATTGTAAAAGTAATCATTATCCTGTATATAAATTATATTTGCTCTACAGCCAAAACAATGTCCTTTCCGCCGTTTCACAGAGCCTCTAAAGTGTCTTCACTGTCATCGAATAGTTTCAGTAGATCATACACTGAGGCAGCCACTAGGCCTCCACCTATGATTTTTGCTGTGAACTCGACATGTCTCAAGTCCATAACCAAATCCGTATACTTAGCCAATTATTTGAAGGAGTAGCAATGCTCCACAACAAGGACACTGATAATAGTCTGTACCCTGAGCCAGTCCTTGGGCGGTGCGATCACACCTGTCGCCGTCATGGGATAGAGCGCCAAAATTAATTACAATTTGAAAATTAAAATTTTTAAAGCACAAAAAAAAAAAAATAAATAAATGAAACAGAAAATTCCAAAGTAAAAAATGACTTAATCACGGATCGAAAGCTAGCTCACTGGCTCAACAAATGGGATAGTTTGAGTTCTAACAGCTGTGGCTTTGTATGATATTTTGTTTTGTATGTAAAGCTATGCACTCTGAAATTATGGATCTGCCAGATTCTATATCAGTGTTTCTCAACTAGTGTTCCGTAATTCATCCTTATGGAGAAATCGTGGAATGAATACACAGAAATGTTCGAAATACCGCAAGTAGTTTCAAATGTTGTTCTTATTTAGGATTATATTTAGTTGTATATGTCTATTTTAGTTTCGTATTGCATCGACAGATATAGATCCAGAAATACGATGGCCCGGGCAAAAGCCTATATGCGAGTAACCACAGACAAATGGCACCCCGCTTGGAAACATCGCTAATATTAAAGAGCAGGAATAAAGAGAAGGATGTCATAGATGGCACAGGCAGAGACAACGATCAAGCAGGTGGCCACAGTTGAAAATACATTCAAAGGGGAAGAGTGGAGTAAGTCAGATGAGAACTGGATTAACTGCCAGCAAGTCATCATCAGCCTTGGCAGAGAGTGTAGAACTTGGGGCAATGGAACAGCAGAACTGGAAATGAATCAACTGATACATGATCATACCGGGGATAATGATGCCATTGTGTATACAGATGGATCTGTGATCCGTGGTGAGAAATCAGGTTGGGTCTTATCTGCTAGGGTAAAGGGCTGAATCGTTGCCGAACATAGCTGGGCTTACAAGATAACAACTTCCAACATGAGAATGGAGGTATAGGCAGTTACTGCAGCCTTAAGGTGGCTAACTGAAACTTCATAAACAAAGGCGGTCATTGTGTCAGACGTTCAGTTCAGTCCATGCTTCGAAAGGTTCAAATTAGTTGGCTATGGCATGAATGGAAAACATTCATAGAAGCTTCGAGTCTGCAGGAGCTGGTGTGGATCTACAGTCCTGGTCATGCAGGTGTACGCGGTAATGAGAGAGCTGACAGACTAGCATCAAGAGCACCAATATACACTGGATATAGATAAGGGAGAGATACTGAGAACAATTAATGATCACATGTTAGAGACTGACACTGCAATAGATGAATCATCAAGGTTAAGACTGTTGGAATTTGGCATCAAACGTCAGGCTAGCAGAGATGGACGTATGAGAGGATGTATCCCTCGTGTTTATAACCAGCGAGCTATAGGAACTGTTAGCATTCACACTCTTCGACACACTCCGAGGGAGACTGAGCACCTAAGGGTTTGCACTGAATTCGATTCTGCTCAACAATGACAATAACAATGGATAAATATCATACTTACATAATATTTAAAAGTTAGCAAACGTGTGGATGATCAGTAACGCTCTTTGTTTTTCTTTAAATTGACAAAGGCAGACTTCAGTCTTAGTTTCAGTATTATTAAAGTGTTGAGAGCTGTTCTACTTCTATAGAAGTGTAGCGAAAGGTTTTACTAGTATAATAATAGTGGTAGAGCATAAGTAGAATCTCTCTCCAGAAAGTATGAAGTTCCAGTGCCCGAGAAGTACACTGGTACACTGTGAATACTCTGAGCTGGACAATAGATTTAGGCTTCAGAAGTATAAGGTGCCACTTTCACTATAGTAACCCTATGTGATAATATAATTAAATTAGAAAAAGTAACTCAAAATTTTTAAAATTTACCAAGTCAAATGAGTACAATTTCATAATTTATTATGTACATCTATATATTCTTGTAATGAGAAATGGGTGTTGGAAGATGGTAAAATGTATGATTATTTATAGTCACAAATTAAAATAAATAATAGAAAAAAATCTTGGATGAATCTTCCAATCAAATTATAAAAGTCTGTCACAGTATAGTTTGGATATATCTTGCTATCTAGTCTTTAGCTGTTATCCTCATCGACATTCGCTTTAGAAACTGCTCACATGATATTTTAGATGGATGTACATAAAACTCATCTGGTATTAGCAACGTCTGCTCGAGGTTCCTGAGACACACTTGAATCAAGACTGTCCTTCAGCCTATAACTACGGGGAACTAAGGTGTTGAAGATTGGTTGACCTCCAGGCTTCAGTTAGCAGGATCAACGGTCCTCAAGTCTTTAGTAAAATTCGATCAGGAATGATCATAAAACTCGATCATAAAAACCTGGAACAAAAGGTAATAGGTGGCCATGGTGTTCCAACAATCTCACCACCCACTGCTGTTCACTAGGCGACCATGTCTTCAGTGTTTGTATATAAATGAATGAATCATGGTAGTATGTTACAGAGATAGCATGATAAGATACTGTCCACTGCGCAGAATTAACAAAATACATGAATAAATCACATGTTATGTTACATGGGTACGATATAACCTTTGCCTTCCACTTATGGATGCCACGTCACTTATGTACTTGCTGGTATGTCGTAAGCTTCCAGGCAAGAACTAGCCATGATATATTTGGCTAACCAATTAATGGTTATGCTTCCTGACAATGCAGGTGGAGGTTATCTCTGGTTAGCGTCATTCCCTTTTTCTTATGTCTGATACAATCAAATCGCAAATAAAATCTGAAATACAATGATATTAGTCATACATATATCTTTAATAAACTTACATACCCTCTTAGGATTAATAAGCTCACGGTGAGGCTGTATTGGTTGAAGTTAATCTGCCCTGCATGCAGCGTGAAAAAAGAACTTCTCTTGCAGATGCTGTCTTCCAGTTTCTCACTCTGGCTTCTGGATTTGGTGTGTGTGATTTTCAACGCGCTGCCCTGTCCTTATATTTGGGCGTCTCTCCCGTACGAGAAAGCACCTCCTAAAGTCCGATAAAATTTTCGTTTTATCTCCTGGTTTGAGGCGATCTGTGCTTTCTCTGTACTTGTTTTCTCTTCTTTTCACTACACCCTTATCTCCTTCCTTCTTTCCTCGGTATCCTTTCATTTTCCACATATGAAGCTTTCATTCTATCGAAGTTTTACTTAAATCCGTTTAGGCATGTATGTATAATAAATTTTTAAAGATTATTAGCTAACTTTTAGCAGATGTGATGACTATGAAAAATGTTAATTATTTTTAAAACTATTTACATTTGAATAATATCCTTTTGGATATCATTTATACTCTATCTCCTTCGGTGAATTATTATTACTTAAATGTATTCCAACCAGGCGTTCTATTGTAGCTTTAAATTTTCGTTCCTGTAAATGCAAACTTTTAAAGTCGGCCATTCCTATATTCGCTATTTCCTACCTCCTTCAATACCATCCGGCTAAACGTAATTCACATTTTTTCGCCTTCTTCAAACTTAAAAGGAAGACCGCCGCTTTGTCCTTGCGCTGTGTATGCGTGTGTGTGTGCGTGTCACGCTACACATTTTTTTCACAAACAAAGCAAGTGGTACCAAATCTCGCTACAGGAAAGATGTTATAAAAATTTAATATAATCTTCAGCTGTCTCCGGGTTCATGCTTTCATCGACAATGACTTGGTGTAATATAAGAACTGGCTGGTAAATACAACATTAACAGGCTAACTCGAGAACGTTACTGACGAGTCTGGAACACTGGCCAACAGTTCTGCGTGTTTAATACGAAGATACTCACGATGAACATGGTATGTCAGTGAATAGATAATCAGATACAGGCATGCAGCTTCCAGCCAAACGTCATTTCTGTCATGACGTTAAAATAGGCCCATATTTCCCATGGTCCTTAGACACATACAGTCAGTTGACTACTGCCTCAACACGACTAGCTATCCCACTAGTCAGGAATACATCGCTTTGCCTCAACGGCAAACACAGAGAACGTCCAGTTCTCTCACGATGCACATAATACTTTGCCTGCACAGGCGTACACAATTAATAACCGTTCCCGAACTGGAACATAACCAGCAGCCACTATGGCTAATAACACAGGGCACTAAGTCCTCAGACGTTAACATACGCGTCTGCCTTCTAGGCCAACACTATCAGAAGAACCTAGAGTATTTTTCCAGTAATGACAGCTCTCTCTCTCTCTCTCTGTCTGTCTCTCTCTCTCTCTCTCTCTCTCTCTCTCTCTCTCTCTCACATTTCGCAGCATTAACGCAGGAAGTTTAAGTCACATTCCGTGGATTTTTATATCAGTATATTGGTTATTAGACGGTGAAATTTTTAAACATGATATTGTGTTAATGTAATGTGTAACATTTTATAGAATACCGTTGAAATGTGTATCAGTTTTTTCTCTATGTTATTGGAGGATATTTTTAACAATGACTACATGACTCATCCGAATGTGACCTTCGCCAAAGCAAGAGGTCAGTTGTTGGTCAAGCGTTGCTGTCAAGCATCATAAAATTTTCCCGGTATACAATGTTCCTCACCGATAACAAAACGCCCGGTGGAATGTAACAATGTCATGCTTGGAAGAAGGTGTTAGTTCGCAGCTAACAGTGGGCCCCAGGGACGCTCGTTTAAGACCAACGACCATAAAGAACTATGCTTTGAACAAAGAGAGGGCTATTCACCTAAAACTTAAAGGTTGTAGAACAGGGTCCGGTATAACCTTGAAGCTATCAAGTCATGGAAAATGTGTAACTATAACATTCCAGAACACCTTTCAGTACGAGGCATTTCGTTTCATTGTCATTAAATTCTACGAAACAGGACTTGTAGAGTCAAGAACAGACATAAATGGTGCACTAGTAGAAGACGTTTATAACAACACCACTTCTCAAAATTCACCTTTATCACACTAAGAACAAAATTATGACCCAGGGGACTGCCGCAGCTATCGAATCATGGCTAGAAACAGAATTTGAAGAATTAAAAGAATCTGCAAAAATTGTAACTGATGTTGAGTTAGAAAACACTAAAATGGACTCCGCTGTTTCTATGCCCCACTTGGCAGTAGACTCAATGATTCCAGGCATAAGTGACTTTACTACCGACAACGACATTCTCAACATCAGCTGCAACCCAATGTCTCACAGTGAATCAGAAATTCTACCTTCTGCAGTATTGGATACAATAACAGACACCCCTACAATTTCTAAACCTATGTTGGCCATCGAATACCCCATGGACCATGAAAATATACGAAAAGCTGAAACTGTATCTCTTGAGCAACAAAAAGAAGACACCACGAAGTTACCTGTGTCGTGCTGCCAGGAGCTAATGCAAAATATGGAGGACACGCTACGAAGTTTAATTGGTGATCTCATGTCTAGTATACAGACATCGCTCAAGGCCGAAAACGAACTTCTTAAAAGGGAGATAGTATCTCTGAGGGAAGACAATTCTAGCATGAAGGACATCATCGAAAAACTGCAGAGAGACTTCTCACTCTATAAGATAAGACAACCAGATCATCCTCAAACAATAGTAGAAGATTGCGAAGAATCCATACATAAAAATACGCCAAATCAGCAAAAAGGTCACCACCAAACTGTACACAAAAAACACGAAGAGACACTCACAAACACAACATATCCCATTGGAGTCAAAATTACCAACAGATTTCAAGTTCTTGAGGATTGTTCAACAGAAAATGAGCAGGTATCAGCATCCCTACCAGACAACGTTCCAGTGCCCGAAAACCAAATTCACAAATCTCAGAGCCATCACAACAGTCCACAAAAAGAACACCACAAAAGGCAGCAGCATCAATCTAATAGAAAACAAAGTGAAGAAATACGTAGTGACGTTACACATATTGTAATTGGTGACTCCCTCTTGAAGGGTATTTATTGTGAAAGAATGTCCACTACAAGAGAAGACATCGTTTCAGTTATGACAGTGCCGGGGGCTGGTATTAAAAGACTACTGGACATAATTAATAAGTTCGATATTAATCACAAGATAACAAAAACAACACTACACGTAGGAATTAATGATATCATGAATGAGCAGAGCCTAAACCCCTCAGGATTGGTGGCTACAATAAAACAAAAATTTCCCAAAGCCTCCATCTTTATTTCATCAATCATACCACCATGCTATGGGTTTCAGCGTCGCACAGCGAACACTTACAACACAAAACTACAGAACTATTGTAAACAAAACGGCCTTGGCTTCATCAACAATACTCCATTCTTTACATCTAACTCAGGAGCACCTAAGAAACGACTCTACAGAGATCAAATTCACACATCCACACTGGGAAGCAGTATCCTGGCCAAAAACATAAAAATATCCAGAAAGGACACAACAAGACAGCTCAACCCATATAGAGAATGCAACGAAATCTACTGAGACATCAACATATAATTACAACGCATCACAAACCCCACCTACCCCTCAAAGAAGCACACCTATTGCAAGCAGGCAGCCTTCCAGCTATCACAACGCCACTTTCAATCAGGAAGCCGAATCTTATGATACCATGTTTCCCCCATTAGTCACAAAGCAGCCCCACTCAGGTACCTCTACCAACAGTATTCCAATGTCCCAGGCGCAGAATACTCCTACCAACACTACAACAAGGACGGAAGAAATCAGAGATCACCATGCTTCCTCCCCTAGTTCTTATTATCGTCCTCAGTGGAACCCTGAACTTGTCTATCTGATGCAATTCAGCCCTGCGTCACTTAGACAAGCATTAATGATGTCTGCCCAAAGTCATCCCTATTATATGCCCGGCAGAGACGTCAGTTATTGACGAACAAACACTTTGCTTCACTAAATCTCTGTTACTACAGCCTTCACTCCATTTGAACATTTGTTGATTTTTTAATACAACGGTAATAATCAGAACTTTTAATAGTTTATCGGTTAATATCCTCTAAAAAAAAAAAATTTCTTTGATTACTTATTTCGTTACAATTTAAATTTCTTATTATCACGCGTAGCTTCAATTTGTTAGAATTTTCGGTGTTAAGGTGTGAAGTGTTGTATACTTAACTTGTCTGACTTGTGACTATTATTAATTTCTTCCATCTCTCGTTTAACTTCACTTTGTTGTGTTGAGCAGTTCTGGTGTGATATGTTGTATGCCTGATTGTTTTGTGACAATTTTCATATACTCAGTTGAAATTTTTTTTTATTAGTTGTATTAATTATTTTAATATTGTATTTTCTGCAATTTCTCATTTCTTGAATTCCACTTCCTTGGTGAAGTATTAATTCGTAAAAATATTTTGCGCTTTTTGTGTGCATAGCCTAACTGTTTTTTAACTTGTATTTTTTTTTTTATTATATTTTTTTATATTTTTTTTAAAATATATCTTTCTTTTTACTATACAAGCATGGCTGGTAATTATGTACCGTGGCTTCACAAGGATGGTCTACGACTTGGTCATCTGAATATTTACCATCTTCTAGGTAAACTCCCCGAACTTACATACATTCTAAGTAATAATTTTCACATTTTTGGACTTTCAGAAAGTCGCCTAAATGACAGAATAACAGACGATGACATTGCGTTAAATGGTTTTAAAACTATTCGGCGAGACGCAAGCAAAAAACAAGAGACAGGTATAACAGTTTATATTTCCACTTCCCTTAATTTTCGCCGCAGAAACGACTTAGAGACAGCAGAGATAGAATGTGTATGGTTGGAAATAAAGCTACCGAATCAGGGCCCATTTCTGGTGGGATATCTTTATCGAAATCCTAGTGCAGGACCTATATGGTACGAAGATTTCACCATAATGATGGACAATGTATTTGCCACAGTCAAGGAGGTTGTTCTTCTTGGTGATTTCAACATCGATATACACAATTCAAATCTAACATGGAAAAATATAATATTATCGTACAACTTAAAACAAATAGTTAACCAGCCTACAAGAGTAACACAAGCATCAACCACACTAATCGACCACATCTACGTAACTTGCCCAGAAAACATCATAGAATGCTCTGTCCCTAATATTGCAATGAGTGACCACTATCCAGTATGCTGTACATGGTCAAAGAATAAATGTAAAATTCCGAAAAATAAACATGTAAGTATCAAATTTAGAAGTTTCAAACATTTCAGTAAGGAATTATTTTTAAATGACTTGCTAACTGCACCTCTCGCCCGTGTTTACCAACTTCCTGATCCGGATGACGCTATTGAATACTGGACAAAAATTTTTTATAATGTTTTTGACACGCACGTACCAGCTAAGGAAATTCGCGTCAAACGACAATTAAAATCTCCGTGGATCACGCAGGAAGTGTTGGAGGCTATGAGGCAGAGAGATCAAGCGCACAAAAATAAGGACCTCAACACATACAGGGTATACAGGAACAAAGTTCAATATTTAATTCGGAAAGAAAAGAAAAATCGTTTTAGAAATATAGTTCAGAACAAATCAAATAGTAAGGAAATATGGAAGGCAATTAACACCTTAGCGAAAAAACGTAATGCACCAGACTCATTCTCTTCCAACACTTCATTTACTTGCACCGACTTCAGCAATCACTTTCAAGCAGAAATAAACGGTCTGAAATCCACAATACCACCTTCCTGTAGTGACTTAGACAAACTTTCAGCATTCTGTAAAAACAAATGTACAAACTCAGTTCCACCCGACATTCCTTTTATGACAGTTAATGAAGTGTATAACTATCTTATTGGCCTTAAGGATAATAGCTCATCAGGGCTTGACGGAATTAGTAATCGAATACTGCGTTACGCCGCACCAGCTATTAGTGATTCACTAACTTTTATATATAATCAATGTATTGCTAAAAGTTATTTTCCTTCAGCCTTTAAGATTGCCAAAGTATATCCTCTCTTCAAACCTGGCTCGTCAGATAACAGTAATCTTGGTAACTATAGACCTATTTCTCTTTTATCATCGCTTTCTAAACCACTAGAAAAACACATACATAAAGCAACACTACATTACCTAGTTAGCAATGACTTGCTAATTGACAGTCAGTCAGGGTTTCGACAAAAGCATTCATGCCACACAGCTCTAACTAAGATGATAGACAACTTGCACCTAAACATAAATAACGATAACATATGTGGAGCAATCTTTGTAGACTTTAGGAAAGCATTTGATATGTTAGATCACGCTGTTTTAATAAGAAAATTAGAAACAATGAAAGTTAACTTTAAACTAGTGACATTACTTAAATCATTCCTGTCCGACAGACAGCAAGTAGTGTGGTACAATAACTCCTTGTCAAGCCCAACTATTATTGACACTGGTGTTCCTCAGGGTTCTATTCTCGGCCCTCTACTTTTTTCCATTTACATAAATGACCTTCCACTACACATCGAGCACTCATCCTGCGACCTATTTGCCGATGACTGTACCATTTATACTAGTGATAAAAGTTGCAACACGCTAGAAATATTATTACAAAGCGACACAGACAATCTTATTAAGTGGAGCAATGAAAACTGCATGCAAATAAATATCACTAAAACAAAATGTATGATAATATCAACTAGACAAAAATTACAAAACTCGCCGAAAACAACACTTCAGCTCTACATTGGAACCTCTTTAATTGAAAATGTAAATGAATATAAAACACTAGGACTCATAATTGACCAACATTTAAGTTGGAATTCGCATGTACAAGCACTGACCAAACAAACGGCACAAAAAGTTTACCAGTTAGCTAAAATCAAACATTTCCTAGATGAGGAGACACGAAAAATGTTCTATACATCCCAGATACAAACACATCTAGACTATTGTTCCACAATTTGGGATGGCTGCACCATGTCCAACACTAAAAGACTCTTTTCATTACAAAAACGTGCAGTGCGCCTAATTTCAGACAAAAACCTCACACAGTGTGTGTAGACGCATATACATATCTTAACATATTACCACTAAGAAAGCGCCTTCTCTTCAACAAAGCCAAATTTATTCACAAAATCTTGTCACAGAATGCTCCAACGTATCTGTGGCCTATTTTCAAATACAGCGGAAGACGCAGTCAACGCTTAAATAAATTACACATGCCCAAGCCTAGGCTCGACTTATTCAAGAAAAGTTTAGCTTTTTCTGCTGCTCATCTGTGGAATACTCTTCCACACGACTTAAAAAATACTCTTAGTCCATATTCATTCAATCACAGACTTTTCAAATACATCATGAGTGCAGATTATATGCCACCCTAATTTCGTTATGTTCTTAAATAATTACGCTGTCACCTCAGGGGCGCATTCCCATAGTCAGTTATGACTGAAGGGGCTATTATTATTATTATTATTATTACATAACATCATATGTAGGTTTTAAAGTTAATTTTGTCCTGTTTAGTATAAATTATGATACGCATCTGTAAATTTGTGTAACTGTTATTGTACTGTTACAATGTTGGGATTTTATTTTATTGTACTTTCTTGTTATTTTATTATTTAAGTAACATTTAGGATACGTGTGAGAATAAATAGATTAACTATGGAAGAAGAGAGAAAGGAAGGGCAGAATGTTAGACGGGCCTGCGTGACCAATTCTAAACCCTTTGAAAATAAAGTTCGTTCGTTCTATCTATCTATCTATCTATCTATCTATCTATCTATCTATCTATCTATCTATCTATCTATCTATCTATCTATCTATCTATCTATCTATCTATCTATCTATCTATCTATCTATCTATCTATCTATCTATCTATCTATCTATCTATCTATCTATCTATCTATCTATCTATCTATCTATCTCTGATAATGTTTGTACTTTTCAACATATGTTATGTCATGCTTATAAGTAATTAATGTTAATATGAGTGTGCTATATTATTATTTTACTTTACAACGTTGAATTCCTTGAATTTGATATGTAAAATGCATATGAGAATAAATGAATTCAGTATGAAAGGTGAGAGAAAGGAAGGGCAGAATGTCAGACGGGCCTGCGTGCCCAATTCTCAACCCTTTGAAAATAAAGTTCGTTCGTTCGTTCGTTCGTTCTCTCTCTTTCTTTCTGTTCGATCGTTCGTTTTCTCTCTCTCTCTCTCACTCACTCACTCACTCACGTATGTGTGTGTATCTAGTACAGGTATATAGATGTCATCTCTGTACAAATATATTTTCTTGGCAAGAATTTACGGTAATAGTATTGCCGTATCAATGATAAACTCTCACTGGACACAGAAATTGACAGCCGCATTGGCAAAGCTGCAGCTACCTTTCCCCGCCTTACATCGCGTGTTTGGGGAAACTCCAAACTCACAATGAAGACCAAAGCTGCGGTATATAATGCCTGCGTCACCAGCACTCTCCTATATGGCAGCGAGACTTGGACAACCTATGCTAAGCAAGAAAGAAGGCTCAATACCTTCCATTAACGGTGTCTACACCACATCCTCGGAATCTCGTGGAAAGATAAAGTGATAAATGTCGAAGTGTTGTCACGTGCTGGCATTCAACGCATATATACACTGCTTAGACAGCGCAGACTATGCTGGCTTAGCCACGTCCGCCGCATGGAAGATGGTCGCATCCTAAAAGATATCTTCTACGGTCAACTAGCAGATGGCAAAAGAACAGCTGGGCGACAGCAGCTGAGGTTCAAAGATGTGTGCAAGAGAGATATGAGGGCACTGGACATAAATCCAGCTACGAGGGAGGATGAAGCTGTCGATCGCACTAAGTGGCGATGCTATTTACGGCGCCACCTCAGATTGGGCGAAGAGAGGCTCACACAACAATCCGAAGAGAGGAGAAAACGTCATCAGGAAAATAATCAGCTGAGGGCTGTCACCTCAGGGGCGCATTCCCATAGTCAGTTATGACTGAAGGGACTATTATTATTATTAGTATTGCGACGTAGGGGTTCCACTGACCGTGGACAGTTATTTTCAAAGTGGTTCGGCTTAGTAAAAAGGGTGAGAAAACTGTTCTAAATGAATAAAAAATATATATTATCTACCATAAAATTTTAAAAACATGTTATGTTATTGTAAAATGTTAAATTGTTACTTTGAATATCAGTTGCTGAAGTTACAGTGTGATCCAACTCAGTAGCATGAAACTGAGTCCCGTAAGGGCACAAGACACTACTGTACTTGGAGGAGGGGGGGGGGAGGTAGTCGCCAGTACTAGACCTCACACCCCCTTGAGAAATACATAGCTGTCTGTACCCCACAGAATTTCTATATTTTAATCCACCTCCAGTATACTAACGTACAAACTTTAGCGTCAGGGTAGAACGATCTTGTTGCTACGAAACGTGAGTCCCTAAAATGACCTTCTATATGATCAAGGTTGGCAGTTAGGAAGCTTTTTTGTTCTTCGTTGACAGAGTATTTACTCCTTGAATAACCTCGATGTTAATCTAGCCTTTTCAACAGAGGAAAACAATTTCCAATTTGACTTTCAAACTGTGGGTTCAAATTCACAGTATCGACACGCTCCAGTCTAACCAGCTGTATATGGGTACCTGACGTTGCTCTTTAGTTACGGAAGCAAGAGGCGGCGAAGAAGGGAACTGGTCACCCAATCTCTGGAAGCTGGATCTAATAAAGTGAAACCTCTAACACTTCACTCCACTATGGCAGTATCTGCTATGGGACCATCTTTACCTTTACTGTCATTATAAATAATTCACTAGGCCAGACTTTTGACAAAGTGTATCCAGATGTTACAGCCTCATGTTACAGTTAGTCAGCTTTGTGTAGGTTTTTGTTGCCCCAGAGTTAAAGCCTCATGTTACAGTTAGTCAGCTTTGCGTAGGTATTTGTTGCCCCAGAGTTAAAGCCTCATGTTGCAGTTAGTCAGCTTTGTGTAGGTTTTTGTTGCCCCAGAGTTAAAGCCTCATGTTACAGTTAGTCAGCTTTGCGTAGGTTTTTGTTGCCCCAGAGTTAAAGCCTCATGTTGCAGTTAGTCAGCTTTGTGTAGGTTTTTGTTGCCCCAGAGTTAAAGCCTCATGTTGCAGTTAGTCAGCTTTGTGTAGGTTTTTGTTGCCCCAGAGTTAAAGCCTCATGTTACAGTTAGTCAGCTTTGTGTAGGTATTTGTTGCCCCAGAGTTAAAGCCTCATGTTACAGTTAGTCAGCTTTGCGTAGGTTTTTGTTGCCCCAGAGTTAAAGCCTCATGTTACAGTTAGTCAGCTTTGTGTAGGTTTTTGTTGCCCCAGAGTTAAAGCCTCATGTTACAGTTAGTCAGCTTTGTGTAGGTTTTTGTTGCCCCAGAGTTAAAGCCTCATGTTACAATTAGTCAGCTGTGTGTAGGTTTTTGTTGGCCCAGAGTGTTAAAATGTTTGGTGAAAAAATAACCTTAAATCCGGTATTTAAAGAGCTGCATCTACAATCAAGATATTTATTGTTTAGCAAATGTTTTCCATTTTCGGCCTCCTGATGCCGTGAAGCGTATTGGGGAGAGGCGTTTGCGTTCTTGAGTCAAGTGTGTCGCATTGGCTGCTCTGAGCCCTTGTAGTTGTAAGATTTCTGTGACGTTCTTTATCCGTCTGCCTCTTAGTCTTCCATCTGCCCTGAAATCAGATCTACTACTGTTGAAAGCCCTTAGTGGTAACTTCTTGGACTCCATTCTCATGAGATGGCCAACCACACAATTTAATGTCTTTCTATATATTTAATGCAGGATGTAGTTCCTAAATTGTTTCTTCTGATGTCAGCATTTCTCACTTTGTCTCTCCTGTAAACATTAATGGCTTTTCTTATATATTTCGTCTCACCGGTTGTGAGTTTTCTCTCGTCTGCTTTGATCAGGGACCATGAAAGACAAGCTTTGATAAAAATTTACTATTCAGTTTCCAAAGTGACATTCTGATGTTTCAATAATTGTGACATTCTGATGTTTCAATAATTGTGACATTCTGATGTTTCAATAATTGTGACAGTCTTATGTCTCATATGAAATATGCTTGTGATATAGGAGAAATCCCACAGACAGAGAGGGGATGAGAGAGGGGGAGAGAGATAAAGAAAGAGAGAAAATATATTTAGGAAATCTCTGTACATTTAGGAAAAATGAATCAATGAATGAAGTATATAACAAGAATGAATGAAATTATCAGACAAGTTATTCCTACAAAGTGCAGCTGGAAAGGAATGCCTTTATTTGTCAGAGCTATCAATTTAAACAAAAATCAAATCGATGAATACCAATCTGAATTCGAGAATCCTAACTCGTTTCTTATTGTGAAAAGTGATAATATGCTACTTTATTGTCTCGTGTATTACATGGGCCGGAAATGAGAGCACAAATGAACGCAGGATAACAAACACAAGAGAAATAATGCGTATTTTCCATGATCTACCGAGGGTAGCATAGTTTTTCCTGTATTCTTCGTTTCTGTTTCTTTTAATCTTTCCCCATACAGGCCAGAATTTAACTTGTATCGTTTAACATTTCTGCTGCCACATGTGCAGTTCTCCACTGTTCAATTAGTGTTTGAACATTAGAGATGCCTAGATTCTACCAAAGGAAAAAGAGAAGGTGTCAGCAGTTCATACTTCTAGCGTTGAACTGTGACAAACTAATTCTGCCCATTGTTGATATTCATTCCTGCTTTTATTTGCATTAACCAATTTTTATGATAATATCTCTTTATATTCCATAATTGCTGTCCATTGTTGCTCCTATAGAACATGGTACCACTATTACAGGACATTGTTGCTCCTATAGAACATGGTACCACTATTACAGGACATTGTTGCTCCTATAGAACATGGTACCAACTATTACAGGACATTGTTGCTCCTATAGAACATGGTACCAACTATTACAGGACATTGTTGCTCCTATAGAACATGGTACCACTATTACAGGACATTGTTGCTCCTATAGAACATGGTACCACTATTACAGGACATTGTTGCTCCTATAGAACATGGTACCACTATTACAGGACATTGTTGCTCCTATAGAACATGGTACCAACTATTACAGGACATTGTTGCTCCTATAGAACATGGTACCAACTATTACAGGACATTGTTGCTCCTATAGAACATGGTACCCCACTATTACAGGACATTGTTGCTCCTATAGAACATGGTACCAACTATTACAGGACATTGTTGCTCCTATAGAACATGGTACCCCACTATTACAGGACATTGTTGCTCCTATAGAACATGGTACCCCACTATTACAGGACATTGTTGCTCCTATAGAACATGGTACCACTATTACAGGACATTGTTGCTCCTATAGAACATGGTACCACTATTACAGGACATTGTTGCTCCTATAGAACATGGTACCACTATTACAGGACATTGTTGCTCCTATAGAACATGGTACCAACTATTACAGGACATTGTTACTCCTATAGAACATGGTACCCCACTATTACAGGACATTGTTGCTCCTATAGAACATGGTACCAACTATTACAGGACGTTGTTGCTCCTATAGAACATGGTACCACTATTACAGGACATTGTTGCTCCTATAGAACATGGTACCACTATTAAAGGACATTGTTGCTCCTATAGAACATGGTACCACTATTACAGGACATTGTTGCTCCTATAGAACATGGTACCAACTATTACAGGACAGTGTTGCTCCTATAGAACATGGTACCAACTATTACAGGACATTGTTGCTCCTATAGAACATGGTACCCCACTATTACAGGACATTGTTGCTCCTATAGAACATGGTACCCCACTATTACAGGACATTGTTGCTCCTATAGAACATGGTACCCCACTATTACAGGACATTGTTGCTCCTATAGAACATGGTACCCCACTATTACAGGACATTGTTGCTCCTATAGAACATGGTACCAACTATTACAGGACATTGTGGCTCCTATAGAACATGGTACCCTACTGTTACAGGACATTGTTGCTCCTATAGAACATGGTACCAACTATTACAGGACATTGTTGCTCCTATAGAACATGGTACCAACTATTACAGGACATTGTTGCTCCTATAGAACATGGTACCAACTATTACAGGACATTGTTGCTCCTATAGAACATGGTACCAACTATTACAGGACATTGTTGCTCCTATAGAACATGGTACCCCACTATTACAGGACATTGTTGCTCCTATAGAACATGGTACCACCTATTACAGGACATTGTTGCTCCTATAGAACATGGTACCAACTATTACAGGACATTGTTGCTCCTATAAAACATGGTACCAACTATTACAGGACATTGTTTCTCCTATAGAACATGGTACCCCACTATTACAGGACATTGTTGCTCCTATAAAACATGGTACCAACTATTACAGGACATTGTTGCTCCTATAGAGCATCGTACCCCACTATTACAGGACATTGTTGCTCCTATAGAACATGGTACCAACTATTACAGGACATTGTTGCTCCTATAGAACATGGTACCAACTATTACAGGACATTATTGCTCCTATAGAAGATGGGACCAACTATTACAGGAAGCCTGCACCAAAACATTGGCCTATACTCAGCAGCGGTGGTGTCTGCAGCTACTAGTTTGACATAATGAAGTTGCCAGCCCCGTGTACAACCTTATATGAGTCGGTTCTTACGACATGCTTGAGGAAGCGTTAATCCTATCATTTATTTGTCTCTTCAAAGAAGCCAGAGAAATAGATGGGGCCTGTCTATATATATATATCAATCAATCAAAATCAATCAATACATCTTAGCTCCCAGAGTCCACAGGCCTTGAACAAATATATTCCTATTCCCCCATCAGCTCAAGATTCCATGTCTTCTCATCATAGTCATTTCTGTCTGCAGTTCTCTTAGCCTGGGCATTCCTAGAGCAATGAGTGCCTGGTAATGCTATCAAAAGATTTCACAACTAATATCAATGACGACAACAAGGGAAAGACGATCAGTCTAAAAGATAAAAAGCGATTTATTTTTTCAAGTTACGTCCCTTGCCATATTCCCCTAAAGACCAAGCTTTCGTGTAAAACGTAATGAGATAGCACAGTGCTCCACAACCGGTGTGCCGCGGGTGTCTGTCAAGTGTGCCGTGGCACCAGGCACAATACACCATCTAATGCTATTCAAAATTATATGTTATATGGTAAAATGTTGCGAACGCGTCTGACACGTACAATTTTACAAATAATAATTTGAGCATATTGGCACAACAAATTTGGGAGCATTGTCTTATGATTACAGTGAACTATTAAATATTTACCATACCCACTTTTTAAAATATTATAATATCCCCAGTGGCGCAACAAAATTATAACATCAGGGTAGCGACCATATTAAAAAACCGCCACCCGAAACCTCAAATTACCAATTAAATACATTTACTGTACATTCATTATACACATTTTTGTCGTACATAAAATAAAAAACACAAGAATAAAATCGTTCACAAAATGTTTTGTTCACAAAATCCACCTGAATCGAATTAAAACTAGGTGCACAGCAGCGCGTAAAGAGCGAATTAGATGCAATTTGCCCATAGGCTAGCCATCAGTACCGCCTTTAGCTCCAGAACGAGCATAAGCTGTCAACAAACACAGACCAAGTCACGTGCCATCTTTCCACGTCCTCCTCATTGTCATGTCTCCACTTCTCTTCTGCCTATATTTGTTTTTGTCTACCTGATGCCATTTAGCCTGGGGATTCGACAACAAGGGCTGATAATGATATCAAACAGGCTTCCTCTGTGTGTGTCCTATCCATCTCCAGCGGCGTCATCTCTTGTTCCACTGGAACTTCTCGGGTTCTTGTCATCAGTTCCATACTGGTGACCTTGTCATACCATTTCAATTATTCTATTCTACGCAAGTATCCATTTATGAAAATGTGTAGCTTTTTGGTTGTTGTTATTTTTTTTTTCTTCTCCATATAATGGACCCATACAATGAACCGACTTGAATCTTTGAGTTTAAAATTCTTATATTTGTGTTGAGCTTGATTTCTCTTGGTCTCCATATATTTCCCAATACAATAAAATATCCCCATTGATTTTTGTATCCTTAATGTGATATCATTCTCTGTCCCTCCCACTTTGTCTATATTGCTGCCAAGATAATTTTACAAACTCCGCCTAGGCCGGTCCCAAGCCCGGCTGAAAAAGGAGGAGAGCGGCCTGCATGGAGGCCGTAAGGAGGCAGCCCTTCCATCATGCAAAGGCACAACAGGCCAATCACCTGTTTGTCTTAAAAACCAGATTACGAGAAACATAAGAGAGAAAACCGGACTGATTCTAAAGGTGACGAACTGGAACGGACTACGACTTACGGAACATGGAACACAAGAAGTATAAATGGGAAGGAAGAGGAGCTGGTGGAAGAGATGAGGAAAGCCAAAATAGAAATCCTGGCTTTAACAGAAACAAAGAAAAAAGGACAAGGAGTTATGGATGTCGATGCCGACACGCTGCTCTACAGTGGTGTCCCCACATCTGAAAGAGCTAAAAAGGCGGGGGGGGGGGTGTATTGTGGCCAAAAACCAAAGGGATAGTATCAAGGGATGGAACTTTGTCTCAGAACGCATTATGGTCATAAAACTAAAAGAAGGAGAAACCATAGTCAACCTTGTCATTGTGTATGGGCCGAATGAAGATGAGCGAGCAGAGGTCGAGGAGGACATCTTCGAGCTGCTTCAAAGGACAGTGGACGACTGCCTGCATGAAGTAATTCAGCTCGGAGATTTCAATGCCAGAGTTGGAAATGACCATGCTAGATGGGGGAGAAAGGGGGGGGGGGGGGGTTATCGGAAGATATGGAGAAGATACTCTTAATGACAATGGAAAAGCGACTCCTTAGATTCTGCAGTGAGCAGAATCTGATCATTACAAACACAAAGTTCCCCCATAAGCGCATACATGTATACACTTGGTGTGAACCAACAAAGAATGAGAAGTCAGTGATCCTACTATGCCATAGTTAGGAAGAGCTCATTCAAGTATGTCCGGGATGCTAGAGTGTGGAGGGGGCCAGAGATTGGAAGTGACCACTACTTGTTAACAATTAAAAGAACAACTGAAAGAGTCACTCGGCCTAGGAACTGCCTAACATCACGCAAGAAGCTAAGTAAACGAACAGGGGAAACAAGCATTAAGACCTACAAGCTGAGAGAGCCAGAAGTGAAGACCAGATACCAGGGGCGTATTGCTACAGCAGTGAGAAACATAGAACAACAACCTGATGACCTGGAAACACTATGGATGAAATTTAAGGACATCATAAAGACAGCTTCAGCAGAAGCATGTGGTGAAGTTCGACTTGGGAACAAGAGAAAAAGGACACCATGGTGGACATATGAGGTTAAAGAGAAAATAAGAGAGAAGAAAAAGGCATGGAAACAATACTTAGGAGCTAAAAACACACCAGGAAAAACAGAGAAATACAGAGAATATATGATACTCAGAACAGAAGCAAAGAACAAGGTGCTAGCAGCAAAACAGAAGTCCTGGGAAGAATTTGGAGAAAAGCTAGAAAGCGATGCGCAAGAAAACCAGAAATTGTTCATAAGACACTAAAGAATATGAGGAAGGAAAAACAGTGCCCTCAAATTTATAAAGGACAAGCAAGGCAAATTGCTTACTGCCCCAAAAGAAGTAATGGAAAGATGGAAAGAATATTTTTCAGAGCTCCTGGATGGTGAGCAAGGTCAAGCATCAGAAATGATAACCACTGACACAGAAGAGGAAACCTATAGTGATGAAGATGACATAAAGATGGAAGAACTGAAGGTAGCACTGGAGAAAATCAAGATGGGCAAAGCAGCAGGACATGATGGCATAACACCAGAAATGGTTAAGTACATGGGAGCAGCAGGCGACCTATTACTCTTAAGGGTCCTACAGGCAGCTTGGTGCAACAAGACCATACCAAAGGATTGGGAGATTGCCATAATAACACCGATTTTCAAAAAGGGTGACAACCGACAATGTGGAAACCATAGAGGCATATCCCTTCTCAGTGTTCCTGGTAAAATCTACTCTAGAATACAGGAGTAAAGACTCAGACGCCTAGCTGAGCCACAAATGGATGAGGTCCAGTGTGGTTTCCGAGCAAATCGAAGTACTCAAGACCTAATCTTCACTCAGACAATCTAGTGAAAAGGCTCTTGAGTATAAGAGTGAGATCTATCTTTGCTTCTTAGATCTGGAAAAGGTATTTGACAAGATCCCCTGGAACAAACTCTGGGACTGTTTGGCAAGGAAGAACATTCCAACACCTCTGATTCATGCTATGCAGAGCTTCTACAAGTCTTGAAGAAATTATGTGAGGACAGCAAACCATAAGTCAGAAGAATTCAGGACCACCACTGGTGTAAGACAAGGTGATATCCTGTCACCTTATCTTTTCATACTCCTCATGGACGATGTCATCAAGGAATGTAAGGAGAGGACAAAAAAATATTCAGTGGGAATATGAGACAGGTCTGTATTTCAGTGCTGGCATTTGCTGATGATGTTGCACTGATTGCTAAATCAGAGGCACATCTTCAATCCAACCTGCAAGTCTGGAAGGAAGAGTTGGAGAAGAGAGGGGTGATCATAAGCAGCTCGAAAACAAAAACCATGGTGATATCACGAGAGGAAAGAAGACATCAGATTATGCTGGGAGAACAGGTCCTGGAGCAGGTCGACCACTTTAATCACCTTGGAGCTGTCATAGACCGGAAGGGAGGCATCAAAGAAGAGTTGGCTACCCGAAGAGCAGCAGCTGGGAGACTTTTTCAAGCCATAAATCGAGGATTCCTTAGCAAAAGAGAAGTTGGTAAGAAGACGAAGATAGCTGTATACCCCTCCACCTATGTCCGAATCTTGACGTATGGATGCGAGTCATGGGCAATGACTACAACCCACAAAAGCCAGATCCAAACCTCAGAAATGAGGTATCCGAGGAAAGTGGTTGAAGTAACAAGAAGAGACATGGTCCGTAACCAGACGATACGTCTAGGCTTAAAAACCCAACCCCTGCAGACCCAAGTAGAACAGTCCCAACTGAGATGGTTTGGCCATGTCTGCAGGATGTAAAGGTATATAGAGGAGCAGATGTGGCATCAGTTCACCACCTTCTGATAGCCAAAGTAAAATGAAACTCAAGGGATATGCAACTATGCAAAATTATAGACAACAATTTAATGTAGGACATCTAAGAAATCAAGAAACAAGAGACAAATTTGCGGTCACTATATCCAACAAATTCCAAGTACTCCAACAGCTGGAAGATGTAGAGAATACAGAAGACTATTGGCAGCAAATCAAAACGGTATGGAATGAGACATGTGAAGAAATACTGAGGAAAAGGGAACGACAACAAAAAGCATAGATAACAACAGAAACCATAAATAAGATAAAAGACAGAAAAAACAAAAAAGCAGATTTAAACACAAGCAAAACCAGAAGTTCCAAAGCCAAGGCTCAAGAAGTGTACACAGAAGCAAACAAAGAAGTTAAAAGAAGTATCAAAAGAGACAAGAGGAAGTATATTGAGGAGTTGGCAAGAGAGGCAGAAGATGCTGCAGCCAAAGGAAATATGAGACAACTGTACAATAGCACAAAGAAGCTGACAGGGAAATACAAGCAAACAAGTTGCCTCATAAAAGACAAAATGGAAAACTGCTCAGCAATATACAAGAGCAAATAAAGAGGTGGACAGAATATTTTGAGGACCTTCTCAATAGACCAGCTCCACAAAACCCCCCGGACATCCAGCCAGCAGAAGATGAGCTATAATTTAACGGTGAAAGACCAACGAAGGAAGAAATAAAGAAAGCCATAAAGCTTCTAAGAGATGAAAAAGCGTCTGGACCTGATAGCATTCCAGCAGAGGCCATCAAAGCAGATATCGACACGGCTACAGAGATGTTATATAAATTACTTGGTAAAGTCTGGGAAAAGGAAGAGATACCAGCAGAATGGAAGGAAGGAAATCTGGTTAAGTTGCCTAAGAAAGGAAATTTACAAGAGTGCACAAATTATAGAGGAATAATGTTACTATCAGTGCCAAGAAAAAAGTATTAAATAGGATCATCCTTGAGAGATCAAAAGAGTCCATAGACAAGAAATTGAGACATGAACAAGCAGGTTTTCGACAAAACAGATCATGTACAGACCAGATAGCCACTTTGAGAATAATAGTTGAACAAAGTCTGGAATGGAATTCACCATTATACATCGGATTTGTGGACTACGAAAAGGCATTTGACAGTGTAGACAGAGAATCACTTTGGAAATTGATCAGGCATTATGGAGTTCCCCTGAAGATCATTAATTTAATAAAGAAAACATATAAAGACATGACATGCAGAGTTCTTCATGAAGGACAGCTTACAGAACCATTTGGGATAAGAATAGGAGTGCGACAGGGATGCCTCTTGTCTCCATTTCTTTTCTTATTAGCAATAGACTGGGTTATGAGAACATCAACAAAACACAACAGAAATGGAATCCAGTGGACTCTGACTAAGCAGTTGGATGATCTGGATTTTGCTGATGACTTGGCTCTTCTGTCCCATAACCGTAATCAGATGCAGGACAAATTGAAAACACTCGATGAGAGGTCACAGCAATTGGGTCTGAAAATACACAGGGAAAAGACAAAGATAATGAGAATAAATGCAGGTAATGAAAACAGGGTTGAACTTGAAGAAACACCAATACAAGATGTAGAATCGGACACATATCTTAACAGCATTATAGACAAAGTTGGAGGGACAAACAGTGATATCAAAATAAGAATACAAAAAGCAAGAGGAGCTTTCATAGCATTGGGAAATATATGGAGATCAAGAGAAATCGGATCCAACACGAAAATAAGAATCTTCAACTCAAATGTGAAGTCAGTCCTATTGTATGGCTCTGAGACATGGAGAACAACAAAAACAACAACCAAAAAGCTACAGACTTTCATAAACGGGTGCTTGCGTAGAATAGAGGGATTAAAATGGTATGACAAGGTTACCAACGTGGAACTGATGACAAGAACTAGACAAGTGCCAGTGGAACAAGAGATGAGAAGAAGGCGATGGCGATGGATAGGACACGCACTGAGGAAACCTGTTGATAGCATTACAAGGCAGTCCTTGTTCTGGAACCCCCAGGGCAAGAGAGGCAGAGGTAGACCAAGAAGCACATGGAGAAGAGATGAAAATGATAAGGAGAACGTGAAAAGAACTTGAGATGATGGCACGTGACAGGAGGACTTGGCATGTGTTTGTTGAGGGCCTATGCTCCTTTGGGAGTGGAGGGTTATGAATGAATTGAATGTAAATTAGTTATTTAGTCATCATCATCATCAGCATCATAATCACCTTTCAACTCTTTAAGGAGCAAACGATTTATGCCAAGTCTTCCTGTCACGTGCCATCAGCTCAAGGTCTTTTCATATCTTATTAACCCTCTTCAGGTCTATCTCCAGTTCTCGTCTCCATGTATGTCCTGGTTGTCCTCTGCCTCTCTTACCCTGAGGATTCCAGAACAAGGACAGCCGGGTAAATCTATCAGCAGGTTTGCGCTGTGTTATGTCCTATCCATCACTAGCGTCTTCTTCTCATGTCTGGTTCTTCTGGCACTTGTCTGGTTCGTGTCATCAGTTCCACATCAGCGGTCTTGTCATTCAACTACAACTCTTCTATTTAACCAAGCACTCATTTATGAAAGCGTTGTTAGAGCGTATGCCTCTCACGTCAAAGGTAGCGGGTTGGAAACACAATGGTGTCATGCTACAGTCTATCAGCTGTAAATGGATACCTGATTACTCTTGGGTCTGGAAAGGCAAAGGCAGTGAGGAGGGGTAGTGGTTACTTCATCTCTCGAAGCTTCATGTAGCATTGTGAAATCTCTAACAATTTCACTCCCCTACGACAGTATCTGCTATGAGACTATTTTTTTAAACCCATTTGTAAAAGTCTGGCGCTTTTTTGGTTGTTGTTTTTGTTGTTCTCCATCTTCAGAGCCATACAATAGGACTAACTTGACATTTGAGTTGATTCTGATTTTTGTGTTGGACGTGACTCCATTTAACCTGATACATTTCTTTGATTTCATCAGATTATTGTCGCGATGGGGATAACCTGTTATTGTTGTGTTTTAAATTTAATTTTAAACAGCAAAATCTATTTAGTCTCCATTTTGTTTTCTAATGTGTGTATTACATTATTTAAAAAAGAAATATATAATTAAAAATAATTAAAACCAGTTAAAGGTTGTAACAAGTATCCGATATTTCAGCTGAGATTATAATATTAATTGGTAAGTGTACCCGTCAAAATAATGCCGGGGAAAGAACTAAAATAACGACTTAACTTTTCAGCATCTGCAGCAAATTTAGAAGACTAGGGACGTAGTTGGTGATTGTGAATGAAGTTATTTTATCAGTTTTTGTAGTAGAAACATAAAGTGTGTAAGAAGCGAGTATGACTATTTAATTTTCGTGTGACGTCACATTTTTCAAAACCTCCCTTCCCCCATCGTCACACAACGTCACCAAATTTTGATCCCTTCCCCCTCATTGCGTGACGTCATATGTGGACGACCCCTTACCCACAGTTTAGGGATACTCCTCGGTACAAACGACACCTCTGAACTAGCCACTATGTAGAAACAAGAAATCTGTGCGTGCCCTTAAATGCATGTAGCCATTAAAAATTTCTAAACATTTATTACTATTTATTTGTTGGACTTTTATACAGTTGGATTTTTAATTGTATGTCATTTTCAGTAAAATGATTAAAGAAGGTAGTACACACACCTACACGCATAGAATTCCTTCCACTGAAACCCATTAGTTTCCCCTGTTTTTAACTTTTGCAGACCAGGCTTTCACTAACACATGTCGTATAAGTTTTCATCCATAAATTGTGGTAATTTTTCTTCCTCATAACAGCATGGCAAAATATTTTAAAATACGTTTTGAAATAAAATAAAATACACATGCAATAAACATCTAAAGACATCTGTAACCGAATGAACTATCATTCCTGTTATCTTTTTCATTTTCATGTTCATAATTTTCTATTTTTTTTTCTCAAGCATGTTTCTTCGTCACCCGTGTGCCTTCTTCTTCTTCTTGCGATCGCATCTTTAATTTTTACACCGTCAGACGAGTTCTCATGATGAATTCGACCGTTGTCTGAAGTTCCTGTTTAGCTCCATACAGCTTTGAGTTTAGGGTTGAGTCATTGGGCCAGTATATCTTTCTTAACTGGTCATACAGAGGACAATCCTGTAAAACATGCTCAGCAGTTTGTTCGTTTAATCCACATGTGCACAGTGGTGAAGCAGACAATCGTAGCTTGTGCATGTGTTTATTCAGTTTGTCCCGAGGCGAAAAATGGTGCTCTGTACCTGCCGGTCAAGATTGTGGTAGTCGTCGTTGGGTTGGTTCTGTTCTCTTCTGATAGTCTGGATAGCTCTTTTTTTCTCAAAGTATGTGATTTCATTATCTTCTTGGTCACATTCGCCTCCCTTTTTTGCAAGTTTATCTGCCTTTTCATTTCCGGGTACACCACAATGAGATGGTACCCACTGAAGTATGGTTCTCTTTTTGGCAGCTACTTTGTTTAGTTCATTTCTCAGATGCGGGAGTTTACCACCCGTGAGAGCTTGCAGTACAGACAGTGCATCTGTGAGGATGACTACCTGGTGACAGTCAGAGTTGGTGTTATAAATCATATTTGCAGCTTGCTCTAGAGCAAGAACCTCAGCTGTATAGTTGGAACAGAATTTACCAGTGGGAATGTGCCTAGTCTCATAGTGGTTGTCAGGATATGAGATAAAGATACCGGCACCTCCATTCCTAACAGCATTAGTTGCTGATCCATCTGTGTAGGCATGTATCCATGATTGTTCGGGATAGCTTTCTTGGATCATACTCAATGTAGCAGTTCGTTTTTGCAGATCATTATATTCATATCCACTTGTGAGACCACTGACAGATGTATTAATTTGGAGGGCACTGCTGGCCTGTTCCCATGGTACAGGGTATAGGGTACATGGTCTTTTAAGTCTTTTTCCCCGATGCACAAAGCTGCTGGGTCCCTTCAGAATCATCTAGGTGGTGTTGTCTTTTCATGATGCTGTCTCTTCTATAGGACAATGTCTGTAATCCAGCAGCTTTCTGCATCTCTGATATCGGTGTAGTTTTCATGGCTCCTGTAATGAGCCTAAGAGCTTGATTTTGCCCCTTGTCCAACGACTGCAAATGTGAGTTAGCAGCTGATGACCATGCTGCTGAGCCGAACTCTAAGTGTGGTCTTATTACTCCATTATAAATCTTCTTTAGAGTTCATTCATTTGCTCCCCAGTTGGTACCTGCTAATTTTCTGAGTATGCCTAGTCGTCTTCGGGCCTTTCCTTCTGCATTTTCAATATGCTTATTCCATGAAAGCCTTTGGTCAAATGTCACCCCAAGATAGGTGGGGTAGCTTTCTTCCTTGATGTCACGTAGCGTTTAAAGGATAAGAGAATTATTTAGAGGAAATAATAGATCTGATGTGGAAGATTTGGCTCCAGGAATCCCTGCTGGGTTTTCCCACTTCCGAAGGGTGACGAAGAGGGTAAATTCTCCTAACTCGACAGGTCTGGAAAAGATTGTAAGGAGATATTTGGTCTCTCGCTACCGTCGTCCCCTTTTCAGTTATCTATTATTATTATTCTTTAAATTATATTATATTTTACGAGCCCCCCCTCCCTTATAAAGGAAGATAAACATAGACAATATTCAACATCTAATGGAAGGAACAAAGCGTGGGGTACAGTATATACACCCAATTGGTTTATTGCAATAAAGTGAATAGATGGTGAATGATAGTATTGTCGATGGAATTAGTGTCTGCTGTATGTATTATGTGTCTCACAATTCACGTGTTTTTCATCATGGATGACTAAACTTTGTGGCATTGATTAGGTGAGTTTCCTTTGTCGTGGACTTAGCTTTTCAGCCCCCGGCTGATAGTGAAGTGTGGTTAGTTCTCCGGTCTCCTGACGTTGCCCCGGTAGGTCTTGAATGGTTCGGATTTGCCTTCTCTGTGCTCGACTCCGTATTCTGCGCTGAGATTGGACTGTCGTGCAAGGCTCCACCATAGACTGAAGACAAATACGACGGCTTCATTAATTTTCTAGCTTTAGAAAGCAGTCTTTCCCTAAGCCGTCCCTCTGCCCGTCACCTCAGATTTTAGTCTCTAACATCATATGTCTAGAGTCTAATCTTGAATTCAAGTTTCTCCTGTCTGTCCTTTATTATATTTCTCTGCCCCAGTGGCAGTATTATAATTCTTTAGACTGATTTATCGTCAGCTTAACCCGATGAATTATTATAAATGTCAGTTAAACCCACCAAATTTATCATAGAAATGTCGGCAACAGTATTCTAGTTCTGTGCCTCTAGCCTAATCGTCATGTCATTATGATGAATTTAACAAATAATTGGACATCCGTGTTTTTAGAATTGTCTGACAACATTATCACACACTTCATGTCTGGTCGCCTCGTCATATAATTTATAATGAATATATGTCACGGTCGGTCAACATTATCGTTACTATTAATTTCCGTTAGTCTAAACGTCGGGTCGAAAATAATCAAATAATATGGAAATTAATAGCTATATATATATATATTCCCGTTATACATTATTATGAACATGTACATATCCCGTGGGATCATAAAATATACCCGATCACATGTGGCTGGATGTGATCGTAAAACAAAAATATGAATAAAGTAAACATACCAATCTTGCGTCGATTTTGCAATGTACTACACATTTCATCACATTATATTCTAGCGAGATTTCACTTATCTACTCAAAGATGGACGCTAACCCGCAATTAGACACGTGGCTTCAGTGCTTTTAATGCGAGAATTCGCCGATAATTGGGTTAGACCTAGCTGTCTCAAGGGTTCCGGGCAAGTGAAGAATGCCCGTGTTTGGCGCACTTTTAGCGGGACATTTCCGCTTGGACACGTGATCCATAGCGTGCATCATGTGACATTAGCGTCAAATAAACGCTCCAATCAATAGCGTTAAAAGTCACGTGATGTTTTCCTAAAGTGGCATAAACTGGTTTTATCAGCTTAAGCAGTCTTAAATTAAAACAGGTTCCTAGCTACCGAGGTCATTGGTCAACAATGACGTCGTATCTAAAAATAGCGAGGAGAAAATACTGAATGCTAGGAGAATTTCCGCCAGTGACAATTCCCGGGACTTTGCGATCATGCATTGAGGATGAGAAAAAAAACGATGTCACGTAAATAATAAAAAAAATGAAGAGAAGATTGGGCAAGTTGTCACACAAGCCCCTCCTCAAGTTTGACGTTCCGTCCAACTCCTCTTGTCCTGTCTTCCTCTTCTTTTCCAGTTTCTCATATCTCCTCGGTTGCGTCCGGATGTCTGCTCAAAAAAATCTGCCCCTACGTTGTTCTTCCCAGGTATGTATTCTATGTGAAAGGAATATGGCTGCAACAGGCGTGACCATCTCATAAGCCGGGCATTAAGGTTCTTCGACGCTGCAAGAAATATCAACGGTTGGTGATCACACTGCACCGTGAACTTTTTCCCGTATAAATATGGTTGAAACTTCTGCACAGCCCATATTAGCGACAGACATTCTCGTTCGATGGTAGAGTAGTTCTGTTCAGCAGGGTTCAATTTCCTACTAGCATATGCGATGGGGAATAGAGTTGCAGAAGGTCTATCACTAGGCTGCAGGAGAGTGGCTCCTATCCCTATATTGCTAGCATCTGTTCGCAGCGTAAAGTTCAGAGTTAAGTCAGGCAGTCGCAGAATTGGCCTAGCTGTGAGTTTCTCCTTCAGCAGCGTGTAGGCATTTTCGCACTCCGCTGTCAGGTTACTTTGTCCGGGTTCCCATTCTTGGTTAATGCGGTCAATGGCGCACTCAGGGTATTAAAATCTTTAATATATCTCTGGTAGAAGCCACATAGAGACACAAATGACCTTACATCCTTTTTAGTCTGGGGTCGTGGGGCCCGCTGTAACTTCAATATTACGCGCATCTGGGAACATGCATCCATGCGAGATAGTGTGTCCCAGGAATTCTAGTTGCTCGCAGGCAATTTGACATTTTGTAGGGCGAGCGGTGAGTCCTGTTTCTCTAAGTCTTTCGAAGAGTAGGGAAACTGCGTCCAGGTGCTCCTCAAAGGTGTTCGTGGCAATAAGTATGTCGTCCATGAAATTACTTATCCCAGGGTGGTTCAGGGGTTCCAGTAGCTTCCTCATCATACGAGTAAAGACGCTTGGGGCGTTGCTTAGCCCAAATGGCAATACATTAAACTCGTAATGGCCTTCAGAAGTACTAAATGCTAACATATGTCGAATTTCCTCTTTTACCGGGATCTGGTAGTACCCTTTGCTAAGGTCTATCTTCGAAAAGTATCGTGCTCTACTCAGCTTGGTGAAAAGCTGATTCTGATCCGGTAAGGGCTCCGCTTGAAATTCCGTTACAGCGTTGAGCCTTCGGTAGTCTATGCAGAGGCGATGTTCTCCTGTGGATTTTCTAAGCAACACTACACTCGCACTATAAGGCGACTCTGATTTTGAGATAATATTTTCCTTAAGCAGGTACTCGATTTCCTCACTCAATGCCTTTGCTTTAGCATAAGGAACAGGATAGTAGTTTCTTAACTCGTACCGGGGCGAGGTCTGTTAGCTTCATATCAAATTCTATCAGGTTGGTCATGCCAGGTTTATCCGTGAGTGTACTAGGGTGTTTTCTCAACAACTGTTGAACCCGTGCCTGCTGATCCTCCGTTAAAGTTGAACTAATCTGAACATCTTGATGAGTTTCGCACTGACGAAGAGGGTATTCACAGGAGGTCAGGGGTTCTGCCTCAGTTTCCGTCGCAATAGCCAGTGTCAGGAAATGTGCTGGTTCTGCACCTGGTCTTTCATAATATCGCTTCAGCAGGTTTATGTGGTAAATTTTCTGCTTCCCCTTTATGGCAATCTTGTAATTGGTGCGCGACATTTTCTCAACAATTTTATATGGACCTCTCCACCCGATTTGCAATTTATTATTGCTACTGGGCAGGAGTAATAATACCTGTTCTCCTACTTCTAGCTCCCTATCCTTCGCAGTGCGGTTGTAGTAACGCGCATGTTTACGACGGGCACGGCGTACATTTTCCTTTGCCAGTTCCCATCCTGTTTTAAGGCGTTGGGTCAACTCCTTCACGTATTGGGATGCAGAGGTGACCGTCTCATCAGCTTTATCATCTGTCCAAGTACGTAACAGTGCCTCTAAAGGTCCTTTTATAGGTCTACCAAACAGCAATGTGGCAGGAGGCATCCCAGTAGAATTGTGGGGTACTTCGCGGTAAGCAAATAGTGCTGCGGGTAAGTATTGATCCCAGCTCTCTGGTTTTTCCTGCGCAAGTTTCCGAAGGATGGAAATAAGGGTCCCGTTAAACCGCTCCACCTGGCCATTTGCCTGGGGGTGGTAGGGAGAGGTGTGGATATGTCGGGCCTGAAATATCCTAAACACTTCCTCGGTGAGTTTTCCTCGGAATTGGGAACCATTATCTGTCAGGATCTGTGACGGAAACCCTAGCCGAGTAAATATGGTGAGCAGAGCCTCAGCAACATGCTTAGAATCACAGGCGGGCATAGCAATTGCCTCTGCCCACATGGAGCAACAATCCACTAACGTGAGTATATAACTGTTTCTCTTTTTGCTACGAGTAAGTGGACCCACAATATCCACCGCTACTCGTTCGAAGGGTGTGCCCAAGATTGGCATTTCTCCCAGAGTGGCTGGGGCCGTCCAGTGTTTCGGCGCTGTCCTCTGGCACTGCGGGCATGATTTCACATATCTCTGGATATCGGCGTTGATACCTGGCCAATAATAATGACATGAAATACGCTGAATCGTGGCACTTATGCCCATGTGGCCACTAAACGGAAGGGCATGGCCCATTTCTAGGACCTGGGCTCGGTATGCTGATGGAACCACAAGTTGCCCATGTTCCTGTCCTCCATTTCCTGCTTTCCGATGCAACAGCCCATTTTTCTTGTAGAAGTCTCCCTTTTGGAGAGGAGTGTGCGCTCTCGGTAGTTTTTTGTAGCAGGGTGCTAGAGATTGATCCTCCGTTTGTGCCTTTTTTAATTCCTCAGGAAGGATGTTGGGTGGGGATTCCAACTCCGTATTCCGTTTGGCCTGTCCTCTAGTGGTGACAGCCGCCACAACCAGAGGGTGAATGGGTTCTCCCAAGAACACATACCTACACCCTAAGATCAAGGGATAAATAGGGTCGTCCAAGATCGCTGCACGGATTTGCCCAGCCCCACATATTTTGATTTGACCTTAATCTTGGCTATGGCCAAACGCATAGGTGCTGCACTTTTAGTAGGTCCTTGTATTTCTATAGTGTCTTCTGTCATCTGGTCAGGCTTGACTAGGGATGCACAGACAACTGCGTCGAATGCAAGGCCTGTATCATAAAGGCAGGTCACCTCTTGGTCATTTACGAGGACTGTCTCAACGACCGGGGGATGTCGGGGTTTGTCCAGAGGTTCTTCCGGTCCATTTCCCCTTGCGGCACTTTTACGTAAGCAGGCAGCATGATGAGGTGGGTTTTTCCGGTTGCACTCCTGCGTATTGTGGGTGATGGTTCTACAGTGCTTACACCATTTTTCCCCTTGCCTCTGCTGCTGGAAATTAGATCTCTGAGTAGTCTTGTAGTCTGGCTTGTCATGCTTTTTGAAGTTAGTATACGGTGGTTTCACTTGGGGGTCCATGTGTGACTGAGCTGTCTGTCTAGGTACGTAATCTGGTTGTTTCCGTCTGGGTGGTGGATTCTCTGATAGTGCTGCCTGATATCGTTCCGCTAACTGGACTATGGATTCTAAAGTGCTGGCCCCATTCTCTGTCAGGAATCTTCTCATGTCGGAAGTCATGGTGTCCTTCAGTTGTTCGATCATGACCATTTCCTTCAGGCCTTCCCAATCATGAGTAAAATTCCCTAGGGCACCCCACTTCTCCACGTAGGAATCCAGTCTCGCAGCAAACTGAGCAAAGTTCTCTCCGACTTCCCTCCTAGAGTTACGGAACCTCTTCCTATAGGCGTCAGCATGTAGCTCATAACGAACCAATAGTGCCTTTTTCAAAGAGTCGTAGTCATCCTGTAAACCTGGAGGAAGCTTGCTATACACGTCATAAGCAGTTCCTCTAAGCCCTTGCGACAGTTTCAGGTTCCATTTGCTCTTCTCCAAACCAAACGTGGTGGCAAACTTCTCAAATTTGTCGAGATACCTATCGATCGAGTCGGCTTGTTCCGAGAAAGCTTCAAATGGAAACGTCAAAGGTCCCAAAGTTGACATGAGTGAGGATGGCAAAGGTCCGGTGCCCCCTGCGTGCAAGGAAGGCATATCATCTGACCGTGGCGATAGGTTGCCTGAGGAGGTAGATGCGGTCGCACCGGCTACTGGTTCAACTCTTTGAGCTTGTCCCTGCATCTCTAACTGCTTCATCTTCAATGCATGCTCGCGTTCATCTCTCTCGCTTCTTTCTCTAGCGTCTACAGCTTTATATCCTCTCATCTATTTCTGCTAACTTTATTCGCTCTTCTCTTTCAGCTTTCGCTGTTTCTCGAGCGTAATACTTATCAGTCTCGACACTGACATAATTTGCAAGGTCCACCCCACTATAACCTAGATCTCGACCGGCCTCCCCTAGTGCTGCCTTAAGCTTAACTATTTCAGCCATCTTTTGCAGTTAAAGTCCACACTGAGTAAGCTAGTGCTACCTTCCAATAGTATTTCTAGCAACAAGTAAATACTAATTATTTATCCGACTGCTGTAGAATGAAATTACTACAGTTATGGAGACTTAAGGTCTGTAATTCAATGAAATACAAAATCAAGAACTAACTTAATTAAACACAACATATATAAAGGGATTCACCAATCAATGCCTGAATTTCTAGAAAAAATGTTTTCTGTCTTTCTAGAGCTCACTGTGTGAAAATACATGTGTTAAAATGGTATACTGTAATGACTGAATGGATGATACTATCCCAGAGGTATGATAAAATACATAAGTTCAAATCCCGGACCGAGACACCAGTGTCACGTAGCGTTTAAAGGATAAGAGAATTATTTAGAGGAAATAATAGATCTGATGTGGAAGATTTGGCTCAAGGAATCCCTGCTGGGTTTTCCCACTTCCGAAGGGTGACGAAGAGGGTAAATTCTCCTAACTCGACAGGTCTGGAAAAGATTGTAAGGAGATATTTGGTCTCTCGCTACCGTCGTCCCCTTCTCAGTTATCTATTATTATTATTCTTTAAATTATATTATATTTTACGAGCCCCCCCCTCCCTTATAAAGGAAGATAAACATAGACAATATTCAACATCTAATGGAAGGAACAAAGCGTGGGGTACAGTATATACACCCAATTGGTTTATTGCAATAAAGTGAATAGATGGTGAATGATAGTATTGTCGATGGAATTAGTGTCTGCTGTATGTATTATGTGTCTCACAATTCACGTGTTTTTCATCATGGATGACTAAACTTTGTGGCATTGATTAGGTGAGTTTCCTTTGTCGTGGACTTAGCTTTTCAGCCCCCGGCTGATAGTGAAGTGTGGTTAGTTCTCCGGTCTCCTGACGTTGCCCCGGTAGGTCTTGAATGGTTCGGATTTGCCTTCTCTGTGCTCGACTCCGTATTCTGCGCTGAGATTGGACTGTCGTGCAAGGCTCCACCATAGACTGAAGACAAATACGACGGCTTCATTAATTTTCTAGCTTTAGAAAGCAGTCTTTCCCTAAGCCGTCCCTCTGCCCGTCACCTCAGATTTTAGTCTCTAACATCATATGTCTAGAGTCTAATCTTGAATTCAAGTTTCTCCTGTCTGTCCTTTATTATATTTCTCTGCCCCAGTGGCAGTATTATAATTCTTTAGACTGATTTATCGTCAGCTTAACCCGATGAATTATTATAAATGTCAGTTAAACCCACCAAATTTATCATAGAAATGTCGGCAACAGTATTCTAGTTCTGTGCCTCTAGCCTAATCGTCATGTCATTATGATGAATTTAACAAATAATTGGACATCCGTGTTTTTAGAATTGTCTGACAACATTATCACACACTTCATGTCTGGTCGCCTCGTCATATAATTTATAATGAATATATGTCACGGTCGGTCAACATTATCGTTACTATTAATTTCCGTTAGTCTAAACGTCGGGTCGAAAATAATCAAATAATATGGAAATTAATAGCTATATATATATATATATTCCCGTTATACATTATTATGAACATGTACATATCCCGTGGGATCATAAAATATACCCGATCACATGTGGCTGGATGTGATCGTAAAACAAAAATATGAATAAAGTAAACATACCAATCTTGCGTCGATTTTGCAATGTACTACACATTTCATCACATTATATTCTAGCGAGATTTCACTTACCTACTCAAAGATGGACGCTAACCCGCAATTAGACACGTGGCTTCAGTGCTTTTAATGCGAGAATTCGCCGATAATTGGGTTAGACCTAGCTGTCTCAAGGGTTCCGGGCAAGTGAAGAATGCCCGTGTTTGGCGCACTTTTAGCGGGACATTTCCGCTTGGACACGTGATCCATAGCGTGCATCATGTGACATTAGCGTCAAATAAACGCTCCAATCAATAATGTTAAAAGTCACGTGATGTTTTCCTAAGTGGCCTAAACTGGTTCTCCCAAGTTCAAGCAGTTCTAAATTAAAACGGATTTCTCGCTACCGAGGTCATTGGTCAACAATGACGTCGTATCTAAAAATAGCGAGGAGAAAATACTGAATGCTAGGAGAATTTCCGCCAGTGACAATTCCCGGGACTTTGCGATCATGCATTGAGGATGAGAAAAAAACGATGTCACGTAAATAATAAAAAAAATGAAGAGAAGATTGGGCAAGTTGTCACACTTGATCATGGTTATCCCAAGGTGTATGTTAGCTGCTTTGTCCTTGGGGGCGAGGGAGAACAGTGTTGTGGAGGTTTTGTCTGTGTTTATTGTGATAAGCCATTTCTCTGCCCATGACATTAGCATGTCTACTGCCCGCTGCATTTGCTGCGGTGACGTTTTCATCGGCGCACCAGAGTACTAGGTCGTCTGCATATAAGGCAGCTTTCACTCCAGCTGGGAGATCTTTTACCAGGTCATTGACATTGATGTAAACAAGGAAGAGTGTTGGAGAAATTATTCCTCCTTGAAGTATCCCCTGATAGAGCAACACTTTTCTGCTCTGCAGACCACCAAGAGTGACTCTAGTTCTCCTGTTGTGCAAGTATGACTGGATCCATCTTATCATGTTGCCTTGGATTCCACTTCTCCTAAGTTTTGCAATAAGGCCATCTTTCCACACCTTGTCAAAGGCCTGCTTGAAGCCGATCCAGATCGTTAGGACCTTTTTCTTCTCCTGGAAGGCATCTTCTACTGCTTGAGACAAGTACGTAACTTGGTCTTCTATACTGTAGCATTCTCTAAATCCAGCTTGTTCCGGCACCAGGATCTGCTCAGACTCTAAATACCATTTCAATCTGTGGTTGACTATTCGCTCCATAGTCCTCCCAACACAGCTTGTGAGACTGATTGGCCGGTAACTTGCAGCCTTGGTCTTACATTTCCATTTCTTTAGTATGGGTATTGTGACGGCTTCTCTCCATACTTGGGGTACCGTTCCTTTCACCCAGCTGTGGTTGAATATCTCAAGCAGTTTTGTCTTTGCTGCTGAGCTCAGATTTATTAGCATTTCGTTGCTGATTTTGTCTGGCCGGGTGACTTTTGGAACTTAAGCTTGGAAATATCGTTCTGTAGTTCTCCTAGTTTGATGGGTTCCCTCATTGGGGCAGGAGTATCTGTCTGTCCCATGGTTGCCAGTATTTCTTTTCTTATCTCTCTCTGATGGTCTATGTTAATGGATAAGTTGCTTTCTGAACTGTATCTTCTAGCAAACAAGTCTGCAGCTTGTTTTCCTCTGAGAAATTTGCTACCTTCATCCAATGTGATAATCTGCCTAGGCGAGGAACTCTCTTCATTTAGAGATTTGGCTAATCTCCAAAGTTTCTTGCCGTCTTTCTGAAGGTTCAGCGCTGCCGTTTTATTTCTCCAGCTTTTCTGTTTTTCTTCTAGCTTTGTTCTCTGAAACTCTGCTACGGCCTTTTCCCATTTGTTGTGAGCTTCAAGTAAATGCTGAGACTCTACGTCCTTTCAGCCCTGTCCATAGCTTCCTGGCGTTCTTGGAGTGTGCTGGGCCAATATGGTGTGTAGTTACACTGGCATCCTTTGGGAATGGTTTCTTTTGCAGCTTGTAGTATGCATCTGTTGAAGTCTTTTACCACTTCATTAGCGTCTCTGTTCTGCACCTTGAGGTCAGACAGCAGCGTGTTCACCTGATGCCTGAATAAACCCCAGTTGGCTTTTTTTGTAATTCCATCTTGTAATGGCTGGGCCTGTACTGAGAGTTACACTCTGGGCAGTAAGAAAGACAGGGCGATGGTCGCTTCCTCCTAGTTGGTCTCCTACTTCTCTACTTATGAGTCCAGCTATATCTGGGGTGGCGAAGGCAAGATCTGGAGTTGAAGTTGTGTACCATCCTCTGGAGTAGAAGGTAGGAGTATCTGAGGCAGTATTGACTAGGATTACAGAGTGGTCATCTTGCAATGTTTTAACCTCTTCACCTCTGTGATCCAGATGGTTATAGCCCCAGCTCTGGGAGTGGCTATTAAAGTCTCCAACTGCTATAAAGTTGGTGGCTGGTACCTGTATAGAGCTGCGACTCAGGGGTTTGTTGTTCGGACAGTAATAGTTCAGGAGTTCTATTTCCATCTTGTCTACCTTTAGCTGCAACAGCTGATATTCTGCTCCGTCCAAGTAGGTTTTCCTTTCATGTGCATGAACGTTATTCCTTACAAGAATAAGTACTCCTCCTTTTTGTCTATCTTGTCTTTCGGATCTGAAGCATTGGTATCTCCTTATTTTAAAGGTTTGATCTACTTTCAAGTGAGTCTCTTGAATACAGCAAACACTGACTTGCTTCTCATACAAGATGTTTTCCAGCTCCGTCTTTTTGCTGTATCCAGCCTGCTTGCGGTTCACTCCCTCTGCATTCCAGTGCATTATGACAAGTGGCGCTCTGGGTTTCTCTCTTTCTGTTTTGTTTCGGTCAGTAGTTCTCCTCCGCCGTCTGCTGACTCCACAAGACGGTCTAGAGGGTCCTCCAGTAGCTGAGGGTGGGCTCTGTCAAGGCTCAGAGCCCGGCACTGCACCTGCCTGGTGGAGCTCCACAGGGCAAGCACCAGCACGAGATTTTTTTGACGGTGTACTCATCCATAGAAAAAAGTGAGTTGCGTGATACTGTGGTTTCCGGTGCGCCTTCTGGCCCAGTATCGACGACTTCAGCACCTCTTCAATAGGAGAGTGGGCTCATCCCTAATCTGTTTATGTTCCCAGTAGTAGACTATTCGGTAGCAGCCTGGGGTGTCACTGCTCTTCGCGGACCTTGTTTACCGAGGCGGCGTCCAAGCTCGTATGGTGAAAATATGGTTGTGCTTGGCATTATCTTCAAAATAGACCTGTCTTTTCTTAGCTCCAGTCTCTTTCCCAGGCATTTTATCCTGGCCTGGCACGCATCCAGAGGACCCCACTTCTGGTTCTAAGTTAGCAGTTGGGGATGGGGGGATGGGGGGATGGCATACTGTGCATTTCCCGTCATCCAGGGGGGCTCTCAAATTATGCAGAGCTTACTCGATGCTGTGCTCTGGTTCTGGGCTCTCCCAAGGAATCCTCACGTCCTGCACAGAGCTTCTTCCCGGTACCCACCACCTGCCATCTCTCCATTGTAGAAATCGCCTGCATGCGGCCATCCAGTCAAGAGCCAGTATTAAGTCTGGTGCCCATGTGATTCCCCAAGCTTAGTATGCAATGCTGGGTTCTCAACGTGCTGCACCACAGGGGGGATTGTGATGCTGAGCCAATTTGTGTTGTTGTTGTTGTTGTTTGCATGCGCTCAGCCATCTCTCTCAACTCTGCCCCAATAAGCGATATCGGGGACTTAACTATGCCTCAGTACTGGGAGGCCCCGTTTCCGGGTACACCACACACAGCCAATTGAGGCAACAGTCGTTGTGGGTGACCTGTGTGCCGAAAGGGTAGCAAATAATTGTAACAATGTAACTTACCATGCGTATCGTAGACAGCAACTAACGTGGGTTTGCATGGGCCGGGTAAAGCCATCCTGTAGGAATTGTTAACAAAAAAGAAAGCACTTAACAAACAACATGAGTATATGAGGAGGACCGCAGTAAGACGGGCTTAAACGGTAGAGTGGAGGGAACAATTAATAAATAAAAAAGATAATACTTCTTACCAGGAGAAAAGACAAGAAAAAACCTATTTTATATATATATATATATATATATATATATATATATATATATATATATATATATATATATATATATATATATATATATATATATATATATATATATATATATATATATATATATATATATATATATATATATATATATTTTTCCTCAGTCAGTTTTCCAGTTCTTGTTTTTTTTTAAATAATTTATTTATGCTTTAAGTTTTCTACCTTCTTGTGGTTTCCGGTTCAGTGGCAGACATTTTGATTCTGACATGTGACACATATCAGGAAATGTTTGCTCTCATTTTTATGTTTTCCATTTAATTCTTACTTTCTTTCCGTTTTTTTGTTTTGTTTGTTTATCTGTCCCTGGCGAAGACCTTGTGGTTGCAACGTGGGCTTTGTTCTTGTCTTTTCTCATAGTAAGACGTATTACCTTTTGTTTTTAAAAAGATTTTTTCCTGCACTCTACCAACAAATAACATGGACAGGTCAACTGAAGAAAATAATTCTTTTCAGTCATCCAAGATAAAATAAATTCAGTTAGGTAAAGAGACACGACGAGCCACAGAGAAAGCCGAAAAGAGTCTGTGTTGCTGGCTAGGGAAACTCCAACTTTGGCACCTGGAATGGTCAAGAGAAAACTGCATAGGTTGCAGGAGAAATGAAGAACTACAGGGTCGCAGTCCTGGGATTCTCCGAGACAAGGTGGAAAGACATATAGAGGAAGAAACTGATCACAGAAGAAATGATGCTGCCCTCAAAATATGAGGAAGAGAGTCCCCACCACAGTGTGAGGGTGACTAATGCTGCTTAAGGAAGCGCAGAAAACATTGATAGAATGGAAACCACTGAGATCAAGAATTATAACAGCAACATCCAAAAGAACCAAAAAAAAAAAAAAAGATAAATGTAATCCAGTGCTATGCACCAACCAGCGATGAAGGATCCGTGAAAGAAGAATTTTACTTTAGATTATAAAATATCACAGAGATAAAAAGACATCAAAATTTGGATGAGTGACCACATAAACGAATACATTAAAAACCACAAGGACCACAGAACAGAGAATCTGATGATCATATATGCATAAACAAGAAGATTAGATCATCATTACATAACATAAAGGTATTATAGTCTCAGATCTGGCATCAATTCACCCTCTTCTGTTAGCCAAAACTAATTTAAAACTCAAGAGATATATACCTGTACTTATTAGCTGTAGATATATAGCTGTGCTTGTTAGATATTGGCAATAAGCAAGAGCAAATGAAGAGATGGACTGAAAATTTTGAGGAGTTTTTCAATAGAAAAGTTCTACAAAATCCTCCAGATCTTCCAGCTAGCCAAAGAGGAGCTACAAGTCAACCGTGAAAGACCAACTAAGGAGGAAAATAAAGAAAGCCATAAAAGCTGGAAAAGCTACCGGTCAAGATTGCCTTCCATCAGAGACCATAAAAGCAGATATTGACACTTCTACAGACATATTATACAAATTACTTAGTGGAGCATATGGAAGACAGAAGAAATGCCAGCGGAATGGAAAGAAAGATACCTGGTTAAATTGCCGAAGAAGGGAGATTTATAAGAGTGCACACATTTTAGAGGAATAATGTTGTATCAGTTCCAGGAAAAATACTAAGAGGTTTCATCCTTTAGACGCTAAAAGAGTCCATAGACAGGCAACTGAGAAATGAACAAGCAGGTTTTAGGCAAAACAGACCATTTACAGACCAGATAGCCACAAAATGAAAATAGTAGTTGAAAAAAGTCTGGAATTTGAGTAACTTCTTTACACTGGATTTGTGGACTATCAAAAGACATTTGATAGTGTAGTCAGAGAATCGGTTTGAAAATTCTTCTTCTTGGATCCTTAGTCCCTGACTGACATAGAAGTCAGTGGCTATCACACCTAGTGGCGCGTTGTAGGGCAGCAACAAACTGTCCCTATTTTTCTCGATCGGTGGCCGTCCTTCGTGCCGTGCCACAACTTTGGTTTATGCTTTGTATCTCAGCCTCCACTATTCTCCAGCAAGTGGTTTTTGGCCTGCCTCTCTTTCACCATCCTTCTGAGGTCCATAGCATAGCAGTTCTGATGATGGTGTCAGGGTCCCTTCTGAGGACATGGCCAACCCAGTTCCAGTGTCTGCCTGCAATGATGGTGTGCATGTCTTTTTTACTGCACCGTGCAAGCAGTTCCTGGTTGGAGATGGTATTCGGCTAAAACATTCGAAGAATTTTACTTAGGCAGGTCGTGTGGAAAGAGAATAATTTGGACATTTATTTTTCAGTTACTCTCCATCACTCCGAGCCATACAAAAGTACAGAAAGCACGCAACTCTCGTATAATCTTAATTTGGTGCATTGATGAGGCATTATGTAGTTATTCTGAAGAAGATTATTAACTTACTAAAGCAAGCATGGCATCCAGTGTTTTTCGTGAACAACAAGTTACAGAACCGTTTAGGATAAGAACTAGAGTATGACATGGATTTAAGACTGGGGTAACAGTCTGATTAAGACTGGGGTAAAATTTGAAGGGTAAAATGTACACTAAAACTCATAAGACAAGGAAGGTCACTGGGAGGGACGAAAAAAGTTATTTGTTTTCCCGTGAAGATTGCTAGAGGGTTGCCGTAATGAATTATTCAGTCTAACATGATAACAGAAGCTGGTAGAACATGCACTTACATGTGTGTGCGAGGAAAAACTCAGCCAGGATGTCCTTAACCACTTTCCTGAGAGAGTATGTCGTAAATATGTGATGTAAGAGATGAAAAAGACAATTACTATCATTTGACCAGCCACCTTTTACATTACAATCAGCATCATTCTTCAAAAGAAGAATCACCTAGAAGAATCATCTAAACTGTAAGATAATTGGACAAGAGCAAGTTTTTGTCACCATTTCTCTTTTTACTCGCAAGAGAAGCAGAGGAAGATGCAGCCAAAACAGAATATGAGAGACATGTACACCCGCACAAATAAGCTAACAGGAATACATGCAAGCTTATGGCTTCGTCATAGACAGTGTCGTGAGAAATTCTAATCCACATACATAAATTATCAGGTAAATGTAAAGCCTAACACATAAATTTAATAAAAGGAAAGAAGAATGGTAGAGAACAGTGCTGTCACAATGACTGTACTCGAAATCCCCCTTGTTTTCTACTTCGTCTGCAAATTGTAACGTTTCACGTTGATAGTAAAAGCCTACTGCAGCATACACGCTTTCTACGATAAAACGTGTACTGCATTTCTAAGAAAAACCTTGAGATACGCAAGCTGACCTATATTTAATATTCCATTCATGTCATTTTATACACTAAGTTACCATAAACGAAAGACAGATGGAATTAGGATAGAGAGAAGGGAGGGCTGAAAGCCGGAACGCATGCAACACTAAAACGCGTCTCGCTATACAATTACTACCATCACGCGTGTAAGGCCACAAGCACTATTTTTTTTTCAAATCGACAGTGATAAAAAACACTACCCATACGAGAGTTAGGTTTTAAAACTTACAAAATGCTTATTAGGAAATATGACATTATACTGGTTTACGTTTGAAAACATTACAGTACCCAGACACCACATCGATCGAAGTGAACGGGAGGTAGAAGAAAATATATATTTTGAACGCAGCCCCTTAGCCCCATTAAATTTATATATTTGGGTTCCTTAGGACTTGCTGACAAATAATATGTTAAGTGTTACGCAAATAGTCTAGGAATTAACAAAATATAGCCAAAAGAAATAGTGAGGGTGTCAGACAACACCAAAATCAGAATCGCTCAGTGGCAGATTTTGACACCACCATTGTACGGGAAATAGGTCCCCATGTTAAATCCTATTTGATTGGAGCGCAATAAATGTAAGGCTAAACACGATTAGTCGGGCTACAAATACTATCTTTTGTTGTTAGGGGAGACGGAAGGAAGGGTACTTTTTTCAAACGCTTGTGTAAACATGGCTCGATTGGTTAGACCCGCCAATATAGTCAATTAGGAGCGTCAGGTCAGCACCACATTTTCAAATAAACTTTCTAAAGCAACAGTGCGTTGAGATTCAGCTTATATTTTTCTAAATAAAAGCCTGAGACAGTGGCAGGTCGGATTTTGTGCCATATTCATTGCCAGTCAACGTAATTCTGTATTATTTCCATGAATTGTGGTAAGCTTGAAATATTTGATATCTTTTTAATGAAAATTGAATGTAAATTGATAATTTATGTCTGTATATGTGTGTGGTTCAGTAGCGAACATGAGGCAAAGCCTATATAGTGCTCCAACCTGAACAGAAGGTGTCGGAGGAAAGTAAAACTGCATGGAATTGCCAAACAGTACACTGACACCTATCTTATTGACTAGAAAGAAATAATGCTGGAATTGCAGAGGCGTGGTAACCATTAGGGAGGAGTATACTGGTGTAAATGGTTTCAGATGAAGCTGGCAGTTGGCCTACCGCTCTGAACTCAGTGTTTGTTATGTATTGTGTTCTGTCTGGAAATAGATTATAAATTAGTTATGAAGTAGGAGGTACAACCTTCTTGTTTCAGGGACTGTGGTCCTAAAGTTATTGAGCAGCACCTGGTCTGAGCTTTGCTGAATCTGGAGGCTGACAGCATACTCCTGGGTCCAGATACCGACCAGTGAGGTGTCTCCAGAACACAGGGGAGCAATCGAGCAGAGGAGTCTTTTCCTGCCGCCATCACAAAAGTTAAGCCTCTGTGGCCAGAGGAGCTCAACATTATGTGTCCCTCAAAAATTGACATTATAGTAAAAAAGAGGGACAATACCTTGTTTAAATTGACAGGAACTGTGAACTTTTCCCCCATACTATTTCCCAGATAAACAAACACTTGAAGTCATGATGACAAATAACAACATAGCTTGTAAAAACAAAACTAGTATTACCTCATAGTATTACTACACAACTGACACACATAGGATAATATTAATAAAATATGTCACTACAAGGTTCATATTTATAAATTCTGTACATATAAACTGTGATTACATTTGATTGTGATTCCTGGTTCACTTTGTAGTTGAATCAGGATATATAATAGTGAAAGTAATTAATACATATATATTTGAAACTTTACCAGTGACTCATTTAAGATAGTCTTATAGAGTGTTAAATGTGTGTGAGTGTCACAGTGTTGTCAAGTGTGGTGGAATAAATTAAATTGTTTATCTGTCTGTTGTTGTTGTGACTTACACTTCATCATTTACATAACCCTAGACATTCAACGTAGTCATCACAATATTCCAGAATAATTCTGACTGAGGTATAAATGTGGTAGCAAGTAAGGTTATCTGTAAAACACTACACCTATTAGATACAGATACCTTCACAGCTGACCTCAGTCAGTACACTAAGTCCCCTATAAATATTTATATCATCCCACTTTACCACATATATTGGGGTCTCGCTCCCGGGATTTTGAATCTTTCCCTATTAAAAATATTGGGGGTAATTCATTTCAGGGAATAATAGAAATTAAAAAGGTATCCTTGGGTGAAAATAAATAACGTTGAGCTCTCAGTGCCTGTGGTGTCTTTGGATAAGTAATATCAGATTGTATTGTTTAGTTAGACATTATATAAATTTACCTGTTAGAAAATGGCGGACCTGGCCAAATTTCGATCTGCTGCTGTACAGACTGCGAAAGAGATAGGAATGGACGGGCAAATTATGATTGCTTATGTCACTGCTGAATGTGACAAATATATTGAACGGGAAGAAAGAAGATTAGAAAAAGAGGCCGAAAGAAAGTTAAAGGCTGAAAAGGAAATTAAGAGGTTGCAGATTGAGGCTGAGGCTAAGAGGTTGCAGATTGAGGCTGACAAAGAGGCTAAAGCATTGGAAGCCGAGGAAAGAAAATAGGCTGCAGAAAGGGAAGACAAGCGATTAGCTGCAGAGAGGGAAGCAGAAAAGGAGGAGAAGAGATTACAAAGGGAACATGAGTTACGACTAAGGGAGTTTGAGTTTCAAGGCCATGCTCCTGAAAATGGTGCCAGTCCCTTTACCTCTGATGCCACTGCTAGCCAGGGAGCCTAAATCTCAGCTATGAATTTTCATTTAGATCATTTTGTTGAGAAAGACGATGATATTGAGAGCTATCTAAATAGATATGAACTATTAGCTACCACATATGGGTTAGAGAGAGAAAGGTGGAGCTTAAAGTTATCTCAAGGGCTTCGTGGGGCAGCTTATGAAGTTTTTGCCAAAATGAGCAGAGGTGATCAAGAAAATTATGACATGCTAAAGCAGGCTCTTTTGTTAAGATATGAAAAGAACGCAGAATTTTATAGGAAAAAATTTAGGAATGCTAAACTACTGTCCGGTGAAACCTATCACCAGTTCTCTGCACGGTTAGAGACATACTTGGAGAAATGGACTTCTCTGGGGAAAACCCAAGATCTTAAGGAAATGGTCCTTATAGAACAACTAAGAGAGTCCATGGCTCCAGACCTGAGAAAGTTTCTCATGGAACAAGGTGCAGAGAGGCTGGGTGAGTTGCTAAATGTTGCAGAAAGGTATCAAGCGGTTCAGGCAGAGGTATCAGGTAATAAGAAGAAACAGGTGGATAATTTTAGGGCACCACAGAACTTTAATAAATTTGATCCTAGAGATCAAAACAAAGGTAAGCACCAGTTTGATAGGCCACGGTATGACAATAAAAATAAAATCCCACAATTCGATGAAAGGAAATATGATGAAAGAAAATCTTTCAACCAAAGAAGGAGGTGGTGTAAAAATTGTCAATGGACAATCATGACACTGACCATTGTAGAAGGAAACCTGTGTATATGGCCACCCTTCAGGTCAGGTCAACCTCAAGACAGGAGGAGGATATTCTGATAGATACCACTCCAGATGAGATGAGGAAGGCACAGGCTGGGGATAAGACCCTCAAGCCTTGTTTCAGGAAATTGTCAACTTGTCATACAACTCCAGGCAAGGGAGATTTTTACATGAAAAACAAGTTGATTTACAGAAGGCCGGAACTAGATCCCATGGTTAGGACAGTTGGTTCTTCCAAACAGATATAGGGCAGACTTAATAAGGAGCCTACATGTGAAACCAGATGGGGACCATGAGAAGATAGGTACCATCATCCAAAAGGTGGCTCACAATTATTATTGGCCCAAGGCAAGATGGGACATTGAGAATTTTGTAGAAAGGTGTAGCATAGCACATGAGGGAACACCCACAAGTGGGAACATTGATCAGGACCTGGACACGCCAAGGGGCAAAATTAGGCCTGACAATAAAAAGAAGTATAAATTTGATAAAGTGGACCAAATGGAATGGGAAGCCCCTTTTCACGGACAAGCTTCACTTAACTGTTTTACAATGGCCACTATGCGGCTAGTGCAAAAAGATGTCTTACCCCAGGATAAGCCGAAAATCCCTCAATCGGACTTAAACAAACTGAAGGAAGAGGATGTAGAGAGGAAATCTCTCATCAAGAATTTTAAGTGGGGTGACAGCCCAAAGAGAAAAATTGGTAGCGGTCGTTTTGTGAATGAAAATTCTGGGAAGAAAAATCATCACTATAGAGCTTCGAGTGGAAGAGACCATACCGGTGCATGGACAAATAGGTCCACAAAATTAAAGGTCCATATGTAACGCTGTTAAGAACGTGGACTGATGAAAAGGCAGAGAAAAACATTACATCCTCATACCAATATGTGAATGAGCTGACCACTCGTTTAAAAACTGGCTGGAAACTTGCCAATGAAAATTTGAGACAAGCCAGGAAGAAACATGCTGCCTATTATAACAGGAAAGCTAAAGACAGAGATTTGGCTGTGGGAGAGAAGGTACTGCTTCTTCTACCCGGTAGCCAGAATAAGTTACAAATTGGATGGCAAGATCCATATACAGTTCTAGAGAAGGTGTCTAGAACCAATTATAAGATAGATAAGAAGGGGAAAGAAAAAATCTATCATGTGAATCTCCTGAAGAAATATTTGGAAAGAGAAAATCAGGAAGAGACACACTTGTTGACCTTGTCCATCGCCATGGAGATGAAAAAGGAACCACTTTCATCATTTGAATATCCATTACACCCCTGTGAGACAGCGGCACAGGTGAAAATCAGTACACACTTAACGAAAGAGCAAAAGAAGAGAGTACAACAGGTTTTAGATAATCATACAGAGGTGTTAACAGACCGACCGGGGCATACAAACTTATTGGAATATGATATGAAACTGATAGACCCCACACCGGTCTGTATGAAACCCTATTCGATTCCTTTTGCTAAGGAGAAAGCTTTGAAGGAAGAGATAGACTATTTGTTGAAGGAAGGAATTATTTCACACAGTGAATCTTCGTATAGTTCCGGTGTTGTACTCTTAAGGAAACCCTCTGGAGAACATAGACTCTGTATAGATTACAGGAGACTGAATGCTATTACAGCAGGACAGGTGGATCCATTGCCGGATACAAATCAGTTGTTTGCCAGGCTAAATAAAGCTAAATATTTCTCAAAAGTGGACCTGAGTAAAGGACACTATCAGATTCCAGTAAAGCCTGAGGTTAGACCATACCTAGCTTTTAGTACCTCAGAAGGACACTATGAGTTTAACAGATTGCCATTTGGATTGAAGAATGCGCCTAGTTTCTTCTCTAGAATGATGAGAAAATTATTGGACCCTCTGAATAACCCATGCATCACAAATTTCATGGATGATATCCTTATAGCCACAGAAACATTTGAGGAACACATTGACTCTCTGAACATGCTGTTTAATCGACTTAGGGAAGAGAATTTAACAGCCCGACCAACCAAATGTTGCGTTGGATGTAAAGAATTAGAATTCTTGGGACACACAGTTTATCAGGGAAACATGACCCCTGACCCAAAGAATTTAGAGAAACTAAAGAAAGCCCCGAGACCACAAACCAAGAAAGACGTGAGATCCTTTGTCTCATTATGTGGTTTCTACCAAAAGTATATCAAAAACTTTAGTTCCATATGTGCACCGTTAACTGATTTGACACGTAAGGGAAATCCAGATCGAATTACATGGACACCACAATGTGAAATGGCGTACCAAGAATTGAAGGAAAAGCTCACAAGTAAACCTATTTTGAAATTACCTGACTTAAGTCAAAATTCATTGTCAGGACGGATGCCAGTAATATTGGGTTAGGGGCAACTCTGCTACAGAAATCAGATGCATTGGATGAGGAATTAAGCCCAGTGGCATATGCTAGCAGAAAGTTGAATAAAGCTGAAACCAATTACTCAACTAGCGAAAAGGAATGTCTTGCAGTAATATGGGCGATAAAGAAATTCAATATTTATCTGTATGGGAAGGCATTTAAGTTGCAAACGGATCACAAACCCTTGTCGTTTCTAGCGCAGGCTAGACATGAAAATTCTAGATTACTCCGTTGGTCATTACTGATGCAGCCATTTGAGTTTAGCATAGAGTATATAAGTGGAAAAACAAATCTGGGAGCGGATTTTTTAAGCCGCCATCCGTGTGATGAGAATCACCCTAAACCCCAGGAAAGATAATAAATTTCTCTATGTGTATTTAGAATTATAGACTGACATATAACGTCTGTTTTAAGTGGTGAGAATTTGTCGTGAGAAATTCTAATCCACATATATAAATTATCAGGTAAATGTAAAGCCTAACACATAAATTCAATAAAAGGAAAGAAGAATGGTAGAGAACAGTGCTGTCACAATGACTGTACTCGAAATCCCCCTTGTTTTCTACTTCGTCTGCAAATTGTAACGTTTCACGTTGATAGTAAAAGCCTACTGCAGCATACACGCTTTCTACGATAAAACGTGTACTGCATTTCAAAGAAAAACCTTGAGATACGCAAGCTGACCTATATTTAATATTCCATTCATGTCATTTTATACACTAAGTTACCATAAACGAAAGACAGATGGAATTAGGATAGAGAGAAGGGAGGGCTGAAAGACGGAACGCATGCAACACTAAAACGCGTCTCGCTAAACAATTACTACCATCACGCGTGTAAGGCCACAAGCACTATTTTTTTTCAAATCGACAGTGATAAAAAACACTACCCATACGAGAGTTAGGTTTTAAAACTTACAAAATGCTTATTAGGAAATATGACATTATACTGGTTTACGTTTGAAAACATTACAGTACCCAGACACCACATCGATCGAAGTGAACGGGAGGTAGAAGAAAATACATATTTTGAACGCAGCCCCTTAGCCCCATTAAATTTATATATTTGGGTTCCTTAGGACTTGCTGACAAATAATATGTTAATTTTTACGCAAATAGTCTAGGAATATAACAAAATATAGCCAAAAGAAATAGTGAGGGTGTCAGACAACACCAAAATCAGAATCGCTCAGTGGCAGATTTTGACACCACCATTGTACGGGAAATAGGTCCCCATGTTAAATCCTATTTGATTCTTCTTCTTCTTCTTCTTCCATCCTTAGCCACAGACTGTCAAAGCAGTCAGTGGCCATTACGCCTAGTGGCGTCTTAGGGCAACAGCAGATAGGTTTTCTTCGCCATTGTTTCCCATCACGCCTATTGGCGTCTTTAGGGCAACGGCAAATCAATCCATCTGCTGTTGTTTCCGTAATCGAAGTGACTGGCAAACGGGTGATCAGCCCGTTGGTCCTATTTGATTGGAGCGCAATAAATGTAAGGCTAAACATGATTAGTCGGGCTACAAATACTATCTTTTGTTGTTAGGGGAGACGGAAGGAAGGGTACTTTTTTCAAACGCTTGTGTAAACATGGCTCGATTGGTTAGACCCGCCAATATAGTCAATTAGGAGCGTCAGGTCAGCACCACATTTTCAAATAAACTTTCTAAAGCAACAGTGCGTTGAGATTCAGCTTATATTTTTCTAAATAAAAGCCTGAGACAGTGGCAGGTCGGATTTTGTGCCATATTCATTGCCAGTCAACGTAATTCTGTATTATTTCCATGAATTGTGGTAAGCTTGAAATATTTGATATCTTTTTAATGAAAATTGAATGTAAATTGATAATTTATGTCTGTATATGTGTGTGGTTCAGTAGCGAACATGAGGCAAAGCCTATATAGTGCTCCAACCTGAACAGAAGGTGTCGGAGGAAAGTAAAACTGCATGGAATTGCCAAACAGTACACTGACACCTATCTTATTGACTAGAAAGAAATAATGCTGGAATTGCAGAGGCGTGGTAACCATTAGGGAGGAGTATACTGGTGTAAATGGTTTCAGATGAAGCTGGCAGTTGGCCTACCGCTCTGAACTCAGTGTTTGTTATGTATTGTGTTCTGTCTGGAAATAGATTATAAATTAGTTATGAAGTAGGAGGTACAATCTTCTTGTTTCAGGGACTGTGGTCCTAAAGTTATTGAGCAGCACCTGGTCTGAGCTTTGCTGAATCTGGAGGCTGACAGCATACTCCTGGGTCCAGATAGCGACCAGTGAGGTGTCTCCAGAACACAGGGGAGCAATCGAGCAGAGGAGTCTTTTCCTGCCGCCATCACAAAAGTTAAGCCTCTGTGGCCAGAGGAGCTCAACATTATGTGTCCCCTCAAAAATTGACATTATAGTAAAATAGAGGGACAATACCTTGTTTAAATTGACAGGAACTGTGAATTTTTCCCTCATACTATTTCCCAGATAAACAAACACTTGAAGTCATGATGACAAATAACAACATAGCTTGAAAAACAAAACCAGTATTACCTCATAGTACTACTACACAACTGACACACAAAGGATAATATTAATAAAATATGTCACTACAAGGTTCATATTTATAAATTCTGTACATATAAACTGTGATTACATTTGATTGTGATTCCTGGTTCACTTTGTAGTTGAATCAGGATATATAATAGTGAAAGTAATTAATACATATATATTTGAAACTTTACCAGTGACTCATTTAAGATAGTCTTATAGAGTGTTAAATGTGTGTGAGAGTCACAGTGTTGTCAAGTGTGGTGGAATAAATTAAATTGTTTATCTGTCTGTTGTTGTTGTGACTTACACTTCATCATTTACATAACCCTAGACATTCAACGTAGTCATCACAATATTCCAGAATAATTCTGACTGAGGTATAAATGTGGTAGCAAGTAAGGTTATCTGTAAAACACTACACCTATTAGATACAGATACCTTCACAGCTGACCTCAGTCAGTACACTAAGTCCCCTATAAATATTTATATCATCCCACTTTACCACAGACAGGAAGTGAAGATTGCTTGGCAAAATACACGAGCAAATGAAGACATTTACAGAACATTTTAGGGAACTTCTCAACATACTAGCTCCACAAAATCCTCCAGGCTCCCAGCCAGCTCCAGGGGAGCTACAAATCAACTATACAAGACCACTATAGAGGACAAAAAAGAAAGCCCTAAAAGCTAAAAACTGTCCTAGCCAAGATAACCTCCCAGCGAAGACCATCGAAAACAGACAATGACACATCTACATTGAAAGTATAATATTGTCTCTTTCGTTGGATTATGAAAGTTTGGATTATGAAAATATCGACATCGGCCAACAAGAATGGAATTCATTTGACTCTGGCTAAAGTGCTTGACGATCTAGATTTTACCATAACCGTAATCAAATGCAAGACAAAATGAAAATACTTGAAGAGAGGTCACAACAAGCTGATCTAAAAATACACAGGGAAAAGAATGTCAACAAAGTCTAATGGAAGTACTATCAGTTTCAGTTATCCTGTGATAGGAAAGTCGAGTGTCGAAAATCTGGTGAAGGAAATTTGCATACAGAAAGTGACAGACTATTGGGTTTAACTGAACGGGAGATAAGAGTATGATTTGTTGATTTGTAAGTAAATGGCGATAACTCCTTAATCGCGCCTCTTGAGAAAAAGTCGTGTTTTCGTTAATAGGCAGTCGTGTGTTAGAAATTCCGGTTTCATAAATTTGCATAAGCTGATTTGGCGGGCTTGGAGTTTGCGTTAGAGGACGATAAAACTATGACTTGTTGATTGGGAAGCAAAGGGCGATAATTTATAATTACGTCCCTTGAGGGATAAAGTGAGTTTGGTTTTTCGGGTAATGCGAACGAAGTAAGTTTTGCACGGGATTTTGTAGAAGCGAGTGAACGGTTCGTGACAAAGTCTGATCTATAAACTCGGTAAATAAATGTAATGGTAAATCGGGGTTCTAGATAAAATCAGTTCAGATCCAGACGCGTTAAGCGTAAGTTGAGAAATATGGGTTCTCTCCCAAGTGTTAAACTAATTAAGAAGGGTGGACAAGAGAGACAGTGTTCCCATGTTGACGAAAATGTACACCTTCTCAAGACGATCAGACGACCAGGTATGTCGAATCTCGACAATTAGATAAACAGTTAGAATAATGAGAAGAACAATAAGCAGCAGCTAGCCATTGAGAAGTGTGAAACAATAGACATTTGGTAGAAATTTTTACCCCTGGCGGTTAGGCCAGTCCTTTCTAAAGATACACCAAGTAATCACACTAAGACTCGAATGTTAAGAAGATAGAAGTACACCAGAGCAAGCAATAGGAGAAGTAAGAACAACGAGTATTGAGATAATTGCTATGACAGAAGTTTTAAAATGACAACAGTGGTTCTCAAGCTATAACCATCTTGACTACTAGAGACATAAACAAATACAGAAGCAGTGACAGTGCCTAAGAGAATATAAGGAGAAATGAGTAAGGACGATGTTTTAGAATTTGCATCATTAAATAAATTTTACTGTACAAAAGTTACCAGCCTCAAGTGGAAGGTTGGGCAAAACATCTCATTTCAACTGTTGCTGAATTTCTTATGTAAATAAACTTCGTATTACGTTCACCGCTGTCGGCGTGAAGTATGTTTACCAGATATTTAAACCATCAACTATCTGTCTGTCATAAGCTGTTGTAATCATCAAAGTGGTTATCAGAAGTAACTTAACGTCATCATCCAACAGCCTACTGTTTAGGGTAGTGATACGAACCCACTATAACACCATCATCACACGCCATCAGCCCTCACTGCCACAATCCCAAGACGAGACACCACTTGTGGTGTGTGATTGATTCACCTGCTCTGCAGCGGTGGTTTAGTAACTGTCGTATATTTTTAGATAGGTTAGAAATATATTTGGTCCCGTCTGAGTAGAGCAGAAGGTGGGGGTATATGAAAAAGAAATGTGTTAGATAGATTCCACGAGTGAATAGATTAAGGTGAAGATCCGTCTCTGGAATGAGTGGTTTCTCCAGTCCAGCCTATCCATACGACTATCTTTAGAAATAGACGATCTGTCAAACCTCTCTATAAGTATAATTATAAGTTTACTACTCACACACACACACAATTATGTGACAACACGACACACAAACATGAAAAACTATGGTAAATGGATATGGGTCTGACCAACACACTAAATCAAGTTTTGTTTAGTTTAATATCACTTAAACTTTACAACATCACACATATATAAATCAATATTATCATGTTTACAGACACAGGAAAATAACCCAATAAGTGTCCTCCCCCTGTTGAGAAAAAGATCCCAAACGAAGTCAATAGCCCAAAAGGTCAAAGATCAGCACTAGGGTACAGAATAGACAGTAAAGGAAAGAACAAAGTTCCTACTTAAGCTATCCAGTAAAATACACAAGTATTTGCAAAGAAAATAAAGGATGTTACAGTTTCCGTAACTGGAAAATATTCACTCTCACTCTGTCATTTGGGGCCATATCAATCACGCCCTACCTAAACTTGGTGCAACAATCTCTTGAACGTAAACATCCATGCACGTGTTTACATCCAGTAGTTCTATAATCCGAATTGAGCCCCAGTCCCTCCACTAATAATTAATTTGTATACGGGGGACGCTTAATTTGGTGGTTGAGTCTTGGATATGCAATGTCACAAACAAAAGGAAGACCCGCGATCTTGTGATCACAGTAGACAGTAGTCAGTACTTCCAATAGCTAAAGAAAACTCTGGTTTCTAAGAAACTGTTAATTAAGAAGATGATGATGATAAATCCTATCGGCTTGCTCTGGGGTGAGTGCCGATTATGAAACAGCGTATTCTCCTGGATAAAATCCACTTGGGAAGACGACTGTCAGAAGTCGGGAAAAATGTTATGTATATTGCCACGGCGGGCTGATAAAATTGACTGAAAACAATCTGGGTATTTGTAAGACCAGTAAACTCAAATTTACTAATGTTGAGTGATATAGATAGATGTGTTTTTCCAAAGGAAAATGTCTTTTTTATGACATTATAATTTAGTCTTGAAATGATAGATGAGTGAAAATAATGTTTGATAGGTTTTATTAGGCACGCAAAGCCTAAATCCAGATGTGAGAATTTAGTATCAAGTATTTCATCCATCAGACCGGGCAAATTTAGTAGGAGAGTGTTTTATACATGAAACTGGACAGAAATGTTATCATAAACTGCAATTTAGATAATATTAACTAGTTGGGAAGATGGCAACAGGGAGAGCCACGTGGTGATTGTATAAAAGCGGCGCGAGGGGTCTGCGGTAACACTCTTAGTTATCACTTAATGTTACGCAGTTTTATATTGTGTGAATTGAGACGGGGGTGGGAAGCAGATAAAGATAATGTTCCCCAGTAAAGGAAAGAGAGAGTTTTCTTGGTAAATGATTATGCCATGTGGCACGTTGTGTATTTAGTCCCAGTTTGGCTTAAGTCGAGAATAATTATATTGTATTCTTTATGTAAGAGTAATTTAGTGTATTTCACGTTTATTGATAATTCTACTGTATATTTAATGGGTTACTGTGAGGTGAGAATATGTATTTAGATTTCTGGAGAGCGCGAGGCCACTCCTTTGTTGAGACATGTGTTTCTCTGGTTGCTCCCGGCGGAGCATGGAAACACCAATGTGGCTGGTGTCTATCACAAGCCGACAAGAAGCATTTTTATGCTATGGCAGTGATTTGTTTCGGTAACGATGTGTTTCATGTGATGAGATTCCCAGTCGCACCAGTGGTCATATACGACACGCTTGTTGCCAGGCGCACCAGTCGTCACATACGACATGCTTCAGAATGCAATAGCGAATACTGATGTGGATCGGTTACGAGGTAGTAGCTTATTCTCATTACTGAGAGTATTTGTTGTACATATAGTTGAATATTATTTTATGTCCATTTTATGATTATTTAATTATGGTTATGTGAGGAATGGTTGTGAGAGCACGTGGGCTCACTTCAAGGTATATATTTCTCTTCTCCGCTCCTGAGGGAGCATGGGGCCAACAGTGTGGTTTGCCTCCATATTAAGTATTCATATGCTAGGGCAGTAGTGTTTCGGTAGCAATCTGTGTTACATGGTGAGATTGCCAGCCCCACGCACAACACCTTACTAGTCTCATTGGACGACATGCATGAGTGTGTGTGTGTGTGTGATAGCTGAGTGTGTGATCTTGCAGTAGTGGTTTCCGTAGCAACCTGTGTTACATGGTGAGGTTGCCAGCCTCATGCACAACACCATACTAGTCGCATTGGACGACACACATGAGTGTGTGTGTGTGATAGTTGAGTGTGTCAGGTGGCGGCGTAGGACAGTTTGACAGGTGAGAGCGTGGTGTTTCTCATTCAGTATTATATTATGATCTTAACTATTCTGTGCTTTGTTTGCTTCTTCAGATTAGCATCGGGCACTGTTGGGTGTTTTGTTTTGTTGGGTTTTGTGATGTTCGCTAGTTTATTTGTTTAATGTTTGCTTTGTCACTGAATGGGCTGTAAAAATAAATATAGCCCCTGCCTCTAGAATCAAGAGTTTTATTGTTGTTCGGGTCGGTGCGAGTGTGACAAGAGAGTGATATCACAATCACAACATAATCATCATTATCATCTCGCCCACCCTATCACAAAACAATGAAGCAGTGATAGTTTCATCACTGGTAGTGACTTTAAAGTGGCTATCGTTAAAATAAAATACAAATCTTTAGCTAGGCCTGACTGTAATACGTAACTAGCAAGGTGTTGACGATGATTCGTCGTTGATGTTGGCTTCCGTCACTGGCAGTTCCCATGAGTGTTGTTGATTGTTTCATCAATCGTCAAATTCTATGGCGGTAGGACGTCCCTGGCGGTAGTTCGGGGGGTAACCACTCCAATTGTCAAGGCAAGCGTCTTCAAGACCAGTCGTATGTAAGCGTCTAGCGTAGATTGCCGGTAACTTGAACTACAGACTCGCACCACAAACTGATTCCACAAACTTGCACCACAAACGTGTACCACAATCGTGTACCACAAATTGAGAGAAAATAAATGTTTCTTCCAAGTATATGATCTCGTGACATGAGAATCACGCGCCCTCCTCTTCCATTCTACCACTTCATCTTCCTCAGAAACTTTACTGAGCATTAATGTTAAACCCAATGAGCTCGGTGAAAGTGCGTTTGAACAGCGGAATACGACAATTGCATTATTTATACATGTCTGGATATATACATAAACGTTTTAAAATATTAATAATATAAATATGTACACCAGGGTGTCATCATCATCCACTCCCTGTTCCACATGGAGTCTGAGGCTACCTCTGCTTTTGCGTTCTTGGTGAGGAAACCCACACGAAGCAGTCACCAGCTCTTGCAGTGGTGGTTCATGAATCCAATAAATTTATATGCTGAGGTTGCCAGCCACTTTTGAATCTATACATCCACAAACAATTTACACATGTTAAATGCAAAATTATAAAATAATTAAAAAATACATATTAAAACTTGCATCGAGTATCGGGAGTGATTTTTACAGACTTCCAAAAGCGTCGGGCCACTGGTCTTAAGAGGCCGTCTTACAGGTGGTCGGAATTTAACTTTAATTATAATCCCACTGTTATTCTGTATGTAGCTTCCTAGGACTCGTGGTTTTCATTACTATAGTCCAGATTTATTTCAGTCTAATATCAGAAGATTCTCTAATACTTTATCCTGTCCTTATGTTGGAATCCTGTTTCTATTCTACTTGACCAAAAACAGCGATTGATTCCTTCATAGTTTGTGATGATGTTCTTTTTCCTATTATAAAAAGACGATTACATAATCTGACGACTCTGCCTTTTCACAGCAACTCCCGAAAGATGCTTCTCAACTTAAAGACGACTTAAAAAATGGCTTAGGAATGCAACATGAGATGAACGATTGGCAGGTTAAGCATTAATGAGTGTGCATCGCAGTGTGCCTTTGAATGCAATAATGTGGTGTCCAAATTTGCTTTAAAAAAAAAAAAAACGGATTTTGTACTCTAGATGGAAAAATTTTCATAAATGGTAAGTTAACTATTTTTTTTCATAACTAAATTTAAAATAGTGCATTATATTTTTGTTCCCCCCTCAATCCTACCCAATTAAGTCCTATCTACGGCCAATGAATTAGCACAGAAACCTTTCTATTTTCTTTTCTTTTTTCAGAACGGAGATTCCGTGTATAACACATTCACACATGAGACAGTAAGATACTGTCAACTGGTGTGTTGCTGTAATATTTTTAGAGCGCACAAAAGAAAACAAAAATTTACATAATGATAGGAAATAGATATAATGTAGGATGTAGGCTGAAAAATACTGAAATTGTAGCCTTTTTCTACGTATCATCAAATACCATAATTCCCGCCGTAAGGTACTTTAGTCGGTCGGTCGGTCAGTCACATTTTGCACACCATCATTTGCGCACTTTTTTTTATTTTCGAGAAAGTGCATTAACTTTCGACCACAGCTAAGGTGGTGCAACTGTGGTTGAAAGTTAGACAATAATTGTATTGTTTCCCCTTAAATGTACTCTCGCAAAAATAGAAATGTGTGACGGTGTGCATTAAATCAACAGACAATCAAGATACCGTACGTTTCTGTCCAGTTTCATTCGGGAAACGGATTTAACTCATTATTTTTCTTAAAAATAACCTTAAAATGTACGTTTTTTTTATTCTTTCTTCAAGACAAAATTTTAATTTAAAGTATTGCAGACTTATTATTATGGATCAACATGATAAGATGGCTAAAAGGAAGAGACGATCGCGTCATTCACAGCGAGCAAGCAAGTCTATAAAAGAATCAGCAATATAATGCGTGTAACAGAAACAACACACTTTAATTAAAAACCTGCCAATTTTGGCGGGTTGTTGCTAGTCCAATACCATAATTCCCGCCGTAAGGTACTTCGGTCGGTCGGTTTGTCATATTTTGCACACCGTCATTGGCGCATTTTTTTCTATTTTCGAGGGAGTGCATTAACTTTCAACCACAGCTAAGGGGGTGCAACTGTGGTTGAAAGTTAGACAATAATTGTATTGTTTCCCATTATATGTACTCTCGCGAAAATAGCAAAGTGTGACGATGTGCGTTAAATCAACAGACAGTCAAGATACTTTTCTGTCCAGTTTCATTCGGGAAACGGATTTAACTCATCATTTTTCTTAAAAATATAAGTTGTTTTATTGTTTCTTCAAGACAAAATTTTAATTTAGAGTATTGCAGACTTTTTATTATGGATCAAAATGATAATATGACTAAAAGGAAACACGATCGCGTCGTTCACAGCGAGCAATCGAGACTATATAAGAAGCAGCAGTGTAATACGTGTAACAGAAACAACACACTATAATTAAAAACCTGCCAATTTTGGCGGGTTGTTGCTAGTTCATAATAATTGTGATAATTTCGAAAAAAATGTTTGCTACATGACAGTATAGTCTTGAAAACATTGTTGGTGAAAATGGGCTAATTCCAATGATTGTTGTATCACTACATTATCTTTCTGAAATTTTAACCATTGTAAGTAACTCATATTCCTGACCTAAATATGTGATCATTTGAGGAAACTTAAAATTGGGATAAGAAATAGTGGTGGTTGAATAAAAAGACTCGCTAACTTCACAGCTTTACTGATGACTTTGCCCACGACTGGCAACATACATTACTTGGAGCTCTTTTTTTCTCTCTATCTTTCTCTTCCTCTCCCCTCTCTTGTTATCTTTTCTGCTCAAAGCGTCTCACGGGAGAGTACCCTCATGTTTCACTGCCCAGCCTCTAAGACAGAATCCATTTCTTTCCTTCGCCAAATCCAAATAATGAATGCTCCTCGCAGGACGTTATTCAACCTCCGAGTTGAAATTTCTCCCTACAAACGCAGACACCCCGAATAAAATTAATGGATTCTCCCCTCTGGTCGGAACAGAAGTGCACTACACGCAGCCAATCAGAGCTTAGAAAGGAAGCTGTGTTTATTTCCTAGGGTTAAGTCTACAGAAATACTCGTCGTATTTTAATAACATGGAGACTTTCAGCCGCTTTGTGTGAGCGTGTGTGTGAGTGTGTGTGTGTGTGTGTGGATATCACTTTATCAAGCCACTTCATATGATCATACTAATATTTTGCCTTTTTTGGACTAATTTTCAAATGTCATGAAGTAATTGTATTCACAGAATATATTTAGTATAAAGCCCTTTTGGCACAAATAATTTCAAAGAACTGAAGACGCAATATAATACTTGTATGCTATATCAAATATAAGACATACTGATTTCATTCTTACAAGAAATGATACAATGACTTCCCACTTATCAGTGAAGCAATAGCGATATCCTATTTTTAATATCTCTCTTGATACACGTTCTTCGCTCTATTATTCCACTGGGAGCGAAAAACATAGTTTTTATGTAACGTTGGAAAACAAAAACTGCGACGCTTAAGGGCATCTGTGGCTAAGAACAAATTTAAGGAATTTAGCATTTTTTTGACATGCTAAAAACGCATACAATAAAATCAAGTGCAGTGACATAAAGTTCTCATCTGTGAAATAAACACCTCGTACTTAAACAAACCACTAAAAAACAAATAGTCGAAGAATACACCTACCAAAATCTATGAAATCAGTCACCACATGAAAGTCATTAACGGACACTCACTTAATCTTTGTTTTAACATTTCTGCAGACAAATAAGTGATTAATTTACAAGACAGGAGGGAAAGAATGGTATTGATGAAGGACATTAAATATATACAGTATAACCACTACAAAAGTCATTTTTTAACATGTTCTGCTTTACTAAACTTTACTAAAGTTGTGAGCCTTCAAGTACACATTTAAAATACGAGACAGACATATCACAAATAACAAATATCCATGCTATTCAAATGCGCATACAAAGCCACAAAGACACGCTTATGCTGAGAAAGACAAATCACTGTGCCCTTCTAATCATCCGTGCACGTACATGAATCTCAAAACTACTCTTCACTCGAGACAAATGACATGCTGCCCTGGGTCGATATGCTTGCTTTTCATAACGCAAATATTCTCTGAAAACATTTGTCATTTTGGAAAGATCCTCTCTCGCTAGTTCTATTATGTGATTATGTATTTTTGCTCACAGCTAGATTTATTACTCTTGCTTTTGTATATTCGTACTTGACGTCATTCCACCTACTAGAGTTGTTTTTGATTTATTTTGTTTTTCATTTCAGAACGTTAATTTTACGTAATAATTGGAAATTCTTTACATAGCATTACGACAGGAGACAATATGGTCATCAGAAGTTGTCCTCCCGTGGTACTAGTGTTTCGGCTCTTTTTATCTTCTTGATGCTCTCGTTGGGTTTTTTGCCGCCTGCACTGAGAATGCAGCACATTCCATCTTGTTTGCAGTCACTAAACTGGCTCTACTCCTGTATTTTGTTCATTCTGCCAACCTGAGACGGTTATGATACTTAATATTATAATTGCTATACCATAATATCAACACATACATTTAGAGTTTTCTTACAAACTAAGTGAAGTGTAATGAACAATGACAAATTTTACTGAACATTTTTCTGTCTAAAAGTATCGCTGGTTTGAATAAATATGCATCTCTTATCTTAGATATATAGTAGTGAACGAATAGAGTTCACACATTTTTTTAGTCAAACGGATCCATTAAAAACAATTTATATTGCTGAAGGAAAGAAATCATCTCAGTTTACAGTTTTCAGAGGTTGAAATTAATTTTAGAAAGGCATATATCCCATTTCGCCAAAAATAATTATTGATACATTGGTCGATCTAGTCGCCCAAGTCAATACACCTTAAATAATGATTCGAGGATAGAGTAATGAAAAGTTTATGTGGAATTTTTGTTGTTTGCATACGTATAGAGGCAAGATTTTAACAGATTTCCATAATTTGTCAAACAAAAGTTGTGATACAAGAGCTGTTAATTAATTATTCAAATTTCACTCCATTGTATTTTTTCACTTATTCCAATGCACTTTTGACGCAATGCGCCGTAGCTTCAAGGCCAATGCGTCCAGATAAGTTTGACTACAAATATCTAATAAAGATAGAAGGGGGAATGGGCAAGAATGAAGACCACGGGAGAAATAATACCGTCCCAAAGACATGCAGCAGAAAGAGTATACCGTAATTAATTTCCATCATTTTTGGTGAGTAATTGTAATAAAACATTATATACTGAAGCACATTAAAAACGCACCACCTGTATAATCCAGGAACAGAGTGTGAAATGTAAATATAAGTGTTTACAAGTTTACATATTTTGAATCTTTATTCATTTTCCTATGAATCCATGCTGGTCATTAATTTGTACATTTGATTATTATGAAATTCATTGCATTCTGTGCAGGCAAGGGAGAAAACCAAAAATGCAACCAATAAAAAAATTCATTCATACTATCCTCAGTATCTGGTATGTCCACCGTGTGCTTGCAAACAAGCCTGGCAGCGGCTCCGCATGGAACGCACAAGTCTCTGAAGGAAATTCCGGGGAATCAAGTCCCATTCACGTGTAAGAGCAGCTTCGAGCTGTTTCAGATTAGTGAAAACTGAATCCTCCCCAAATGTGAATACTGCCACCTCCAAATCGGTTGTGCTGACGAACACAGCAATCTGCAAAGCGCTCTCCATACCGTCGCCAAATCCGCATACGTCCATCAGCAAAGGATATGTTGAATCTGCTCTCATCTGTGAATAGGACAGCATTCCACTGCAGTCTAGTCAATCTGACATGTTGCTCTGCCCATTGCAGGCGCTGCTGACGATGTCTGTGAGTCAACTTAGGCCCAACATAAGGTCGTCTTGCAGTAAGGCCTGTATCTCTGAGTTGTCGTATGACTGTCATTAGAGAGACTTGCCCACGTCTACCCACTATTGCTCTTGCTGTTTGACTTGCCGGGAGAGAACGATTCCTTAGGTGACTCAGCACAATATGACGATCTTGCGCAGGGGTAATAACTCGTGGTTGGCCACTCCGAAGTCTATCCCAGGCACTGCTAGTGGTTCCGTAACGTTCATTGAGACGTACAATAGTGCTGTGGTGGCAATTCATCCTTCTGGCAATGGCCCGCGAGCTCATTCCGGTCTCCAACATACCAATGGCTCGTTGGCGGTCGTTTTCAGATAGTCGTGACATTTCAAGCACATGTACTGGGTGTTTTATCTCAACGGCCTTTTTATACCGAGTATACTGTCCTACGAATGCAAAACAACAGAATACCACTACAGGCGCTCACTTGGGTTCCTGAGGGTAAGAGGAAAAAAGGAAGACCAAAAGAAACACTCAGAAGAACAATAATAAGAGAAGGAAGAACGTTGGGCCTAAATAATGTGCAAGAGCTAAGAGGAGTGGCGTCACAACGAACAACCTGGAGAGCACTGGTTTCTGCCTTATGCGCCGTGTTTGGTGCTTAAAGAATTTATTATTATTATTATTATACTGCCACAACCGTACACATTTTCAGAGTCATAGCTGTTGGGAATCTTGTTGCACGTGTAACTTTCATTGTTTTCATGTAGTCTGTACACAAACCCGTGGGTTGAATCATACACTTTCCATTCCTGCAGCCATTCGCTCTCTACCTCATGACAAACACGGGGAAAATCCATTCCCACACTTTTTTTTCAGCTTCTCGGCATCAGTATATATAATAGTGGTGCTTTTTTAATGTGCTTCAATATATATACAAGTTTCCAAAGGTTGTGAAGCCAGGAGTTGTAGTGGCGATACGCCCCCACTACAGACAAATGCTCTACGGCATGCACTTTAGACAGGCTATGACAGCCAAGTCCAGCTTCTGGCCTTCTCGTGTTGCAACTTGAGCCCAGCACAATTGTTTCCACTAACAGAATGGGCGAAGAGGAGCCACTAGCGCCCTAAAACCAGCCTCTTCGGACAAATAAGGCTCGTAATCCTTAGTCGGTAGCCTATGTAGGAGAAAGTAAACTCTGATTTCCCTAAGGCAGTCTAATGTTGATTCAAGACTATTCTGGCAACTGCATCGGCTACTGCCCATTCCTTTGGACCTACCAGTTACTAGGAATGGGGGATCATGCTACATGGGCAACAGCTCTATCTCCATATATCTGGTCTCAAGCTTCTGCCCTTTGTTGTTGTTGTTGTTGTTTTGATGGGTTGATGGGTGGAGATCGGGCACTAAACATCTGACTGTTATTACCTCTTCTCGTTCCATCTTGGTCTACCCTGTTCAACCTGAAAGTTGGTTATAATTGGGGTATTTAGTGTCATTTTATTTACTAATTTGTATTCAATTTAATTAACTATCGTCTTTTGCAGTTGTTGATTTTTATTTATATTAGCATTTGTCAATTTTATTTACTTTTTTGTATTGTTTATAGATGACTATTGTCCTTTACGCTTGGTTTTTATTTGTATTTGTTCTTTTTGAGTTGTTAATTTTTTTTTTTTTAATTACCTTGTCTTTCCTTGTCCTATGAGTAGTTAGTTTTTTGTTAATGCTTTGTTAGGGTCTAGTTCTTGTTGCTTAATTTTAATTTATTTGGATGTTTTTTCCTGAAGTGCTATCCTTATATGTTTTCCTTTGTTTTATGTATATATCTTTTAAGTATTGATTGGGCATCTCTTGGGGCATCTATACTTAAAACCTTATCACCTGTTAAGTCTATATTGTGATTTTTATAGTAAGTTTTTAATTCAAGTCTTTGTTGTTCATACTTTTTACAGTGGATCAGGTAGTGGTCTATGTCATTCTCTTCCTGACATTCTTGGCAGTGTGGTTCTTCTACCATAAAGTATGCTGCACCGAGACGGAGACGCCACAGTTATTTGTTCGATGGTATCTTTAATTCTTCTCTGACCTGGCACGTCCTTGTTGGTTCTTTCAGCAGTTTGAACGCATGTCTGCCTTTTCTACTGTTTTTCCATGATGTCTTCCATTCCTCGTTTATAGTTATCTTCACTTGGCTCTTGATCTCCGACCTTCCTAGTCCTGCTTTTATATTGTTTTTACTTGTTCTTCCATTCTTGGCGTTCTGGTCTGCCAACTCGTTGCCAGCAATACCTATGTGTGCTGGAACCCACACTAGCCTCACAATACATCCTCTGTGCCCTAGTGATGTATTAATTGCTAGAATTTCTTCCTTTATGTCTGGCCGGCTACATTTACCTGGGTGTTCTAGCGCTTGTAGTGATGATAGTGAGTCTGTAAATATCGTAACAGCTTCTGGTGGGTTATCTTCGATTATTTCTAAACTTTTAAGAATTGCTACCATCTCTGCGGTAAAAATCGAAGCCCCTTCTGTTACACTGTAGCTCTTTTTTATTCCCCATTGTGGTATTACCACTCCGGCACCTAGTAGCCCACTATCACCCTTGGATCCATCAGTGTATACGGCCAGACTTTGTTTAGTTAATTTATCTATGAACTTTCTACTTATCATTTTGGCTTCCTTATCTTCTATGTTTTGTTTGATCTTTTCAGTAAGTGAGTAGTCTATGATTGGTGTTTTTAGTTCCCAGGGTGGTATTTTGCTTCTGTATTTATTACTATTTTCAATTGCGTTTGATAGTTCTTTGAATTGCGTTAGGTCTTCTATCGTTCTCCAACCTGTTGGATATCTATCTTTATTTAAGGGGACGTCCCATACACTTGGTTGGTTTTTGACAAATGCTTTATGTGCTGGGTGGGTCACTTCTTGTGCTACTTTACTCCAATAATTTATTCTCAGTTCTTTCCGTCTTAGATCAAGGGGAGGTATGCCAAGAGCTACTTCTAGCGCTTCTGCTGGTGTCGATATAAATGCACCTGTAATGGTTCTCATGGCTGCATTTTGAATCCTGTCCAGTTTTGCTTTGTTAGAAGCTGCAGCTGAGTCATAGACTATGCTGGCATAATCCAGTTTCCCCCTGATAAAAGACTTGTAGAACATAAGCATTTTTTTTTTCCACCCTATCGTGCCGGCACAACACGGGAAGTAGCAGTTACCGGCTATAAGTATCTTGCCTAATTGGCTCAGGACATGCGCTAGCGGCTACCTCCGACAGTGGGAGATGTTCTAGCATCTCATTGGACAACTGATATCCTCTTCAAGCTTGGCAGCCCTAGCCAGTAAGGTGATGTCCCGCTACTGTCTGCTTTCCTCATTGTGTGCATGAGGATTATAGTTAAGCTCTAGCTCTGGACAAAACATATTGCACCAGGCAAAAGCAAGAAAATTAGACTTCATGTAAAGAAACAGATTATTTGGTGGATGCAAGAACGCCTGCACTATGCTGACTGGACTACCAAAATATCTGCAAGACATAAATGATGTAATCAAAGATGAACTTAAATGACTCCAGGTGTATATCGCTACACTTCATGAAACGCGCCTGGTAGGCTGTGGAACAGTGAATGCAAAAGATACATATTTTATTGGCAACGGAAATACCTTTGGTTTGGTTTGGTTTTTAAGGACTATCTTCATTGCACACGAACAACGCCATCAGTGCTCCGATCTCCTCCCTTAGATCACACAAGAAGAATCAAAGCGCAGTGCACGATCTCCGTAGCACCGACAAGAATCCCAATGTGTGTATATAATGTATAGGAATCACACATTCTATAAATATTTTTGTGGTGGATAGGTGTCCTAATTTTTAAATTTTGCCAGAGCAGTGGCCTGATAAGCCTACTCTTTACGATTTACAACTGCCGTGGGATTTTTAACGTGCGCAACTTGCACACGGGACCTCCTATTTTTCGCCCTTATCCGAGAAGGCTAGACACCCGATCTCACTACCCATGAAACCAGGGGGGAGTATGGCGTAATTAGGACCACTGGTTCTGCAAAAAATATTTCAATAAATTATAATCCCTCAACTGGGATTCGAACCCGGTACCTCTTGAATACGAGGCGGACGCCATACCCCAAAGCCACTCCGGAAATACCTTAATAAAACCAGAGAACATGGATTAGGCTTTGGGGTGAAAAAATCGCTAACTAAAATGGTTAAATCATGAGAGAACGTATCCAAACGTCTGTTAACGCTTCGCCTGCAAACTAGCGCTGGTCCCATAGCCCTCGCCAGTGTGAATGCTCCCACTTTATATTCTACATCTGAAGCTAAAGACGAGTTCTACGAGAAGACTCTCGCTGCAGTAGTCATTAAAATTACACCTAGTCGAGGACACCTTGTTCTACTCAGTGACTTCAATGCTAGAGTGGGTGCCGATAAAGATGCATAGCCTTTATTTCTTGACAGGTTTGGTGTTGGCTGTCGTGCTTAGATAGGTTTAAAGTTATGTAAGGTCCCGCCTGAGTATAGGAGATGGCGATAGTACGTGAGAAATAAAGGTGTAAGAAATAGAGTTTCACGAGTGGATAGTTTAAGGAGAAGATCTGTCTCTGGACTGAGTAGTTTCTCTAGTCCAGCCTATCTATACGACTATAATTTAGCATAAGACAATCTTGCACCTCCATATATTGAGAAATATAAGTTACCTAAACACTCTCACACACACACAGCTATGTGACAACAAGACACACAAACGTGAAAAAACTATGGTAAATTTGGGTATGGGTCTGACCAACACACAAAGTTTAGTTCTTTTGTTGCTTATTATCATTAAACTTTACAACATCGAATATCTAAAAGAAATCAAATAAAATCAGAATTACACACACACACACACACACACACACACACACACACACACACACACGCACGCACGCACGCACGCACACACACACACTCATATATATATATATATATATATATATATATATATATATATATATATATATATATATAGAGAGAGAGAGAGAGAGAGAGAGAGAGAGAGTTTATTAACAGAATACCTGTGCCCTCCCCTCATTGAGAAGAAAACAACCCAGCAAGTAAATAACCCCAAAGGTTTAAAAGTTTAGCACTAGGTTACAGTATAGACAGTAAAGAAAAACAAAGTTCCTAATACGTGCTATTCCGTAAAGTAAACAATTAGTAAAGCAAAATAACTAGTTTGATACAAGCTACCGTAACAAGAAAATATTCAATCTCTCTCTCTGACATATGTGGCCTCGCTCTCGCTCCTTACCTAATCTTGGTGATATTTCCTGGAATATACAGTTATCTTGAATATATTTATCGATATAGATAATGTCAGTGTTCAGTGCCAAATTTGGCCCAAGTCCAGCCTTGACGATAACTTTATAAGGTGGACGCCAAGTTTTGGTAATGTAATCCTGGATTAATAATGTCACCTCGAATAGTTAATGGTAGAAAAAAAAATCTAGATCTTGTGTTCACAGCAAAGAATGGAAAAACAAATACTTCTGGTATTTCGACACAGCTAGTTGCTTAAAAATGTTACTGATGATGGTAATTGATTGGTTGGTAAATCCTATCGGCTGGCTCTGTGGTGAGTGCCGATTTTGAAACAGCGCAACCTTCTGAATAAATCCGGTGCTGCGTCTGTCAAAAGTTAGATTTGATATTATTTCATTTACCACCCCTGTGGGCTGATAAATTGGAAAAAAATATCTGGGAGTTGATAGTCCAGTTAAACTTAATAGTTAAATGTTTATTTGTCTTTTAGCCAGTCCTGTTCACAACATGGACTTGGGACTCGTAAGCCACGAAGAAGACAGCATATACCCAAATCAGCAACTGGAGGCAATAATAAAGAAAAAACCGCTGACCGCTCTGTCAGATCTGCGAGAAATAAACAAGACATTATAAAAACAAGGAATGCAACTATTCTATAAGTACACGGACGGGGAAGAGACGATCTCTTTCCCTCTCCGGCAGTCCTGCTGAAAGTTAAAAGGCACACGGTGACTTTATTTACAACTATACGGTCAGCTTTTCGCCCGCGCTGCGCTTTCAAGTTCGGACCAAGGTATGCACCTTCCCGCCCCTCTGCGCGTGCGTTAGCAATCAGCTCACACTGTCAACTATTGTTTAATAATCCCTACGCGCACTTACAAATATCGTCTGTCATTAATAGTTATTTTATTGTCTGCGCCTGTTAGTTTAGTCATAAGGTATAAACAATAGTCACTTACTATAAAACACAAAATGAAATAAACGTGAATCCTATTCGGTCACTATAGTCACGCTTAACACTTAATCAGTCAATTAAACCGTATCTTCTGGTGAGAGAAGCGGGTGATAAAATTATCATTCTAACTGCACCTCTGGCAAAGAAAAATAGTTATTTATTTCACTAGTTTTTAACGCTAGAAATCACAGTGAATTATAATGGTAAACTTAACACATAAAAGCAGCGGCTGGGAGACTTTTTCAGGCCATAAATCGTGGATTCCTCAGCAAGAAAGAGGTTGGTAAGAAAACGAAGATGGCTGTATACCGCTCCACCTATGTCCCAGTCTTGACATATGGATGCGAGTCGTGGGCAATGACTACAACCCACAAAAGCCAGATCCAAACCTCAGAAATGAGGTATCTGAGGAAAGTGGTTGAAGTAACAAGAAGAGACATGATCCGCAACCAGACGATCCGTCAAGGCCTAAAATCCCATCCGCTGCAGACCCAAATAGAACAGTCCCAACTAAGATGGTTTGGCCATGTCTGCAGAATGGGAGAAGATCGGCTACCACGACAAGCATGGGAAACAAAGAGCCAGGGATCCAGACCTCCAGGACGACCCAGAGTCCGCTGGGAGGACAACATTGGACAATCTTTGAAGGACCGAGGACTAGAATGGAACCAGGCCAGGAAGAAGACAGCTGATAGAATGGTCTGGCGCTCTCTCTTCCAAACCTCTACACCTCACGGTAGAAGGGGAACGACTAAGTAAGTAAGTAACTTAACACATTAAATCACGTAAATGCCAATTTCTATTACCACAAATCAGGAAAGAAACAATCTCCACGATACGCCATTAACACACTCCCACAATGGTTCTAGAATAACGAGCTTAGATTATCCAAAATTCTGAGCGACAACTGATCAGTGAGTTTAAGGAACCGCTGTTTATATATATTCATTGGCTCTCTGATCCCTAATGGTGTTAATTGCGCATTAACGTGCGAACTATCAGAATTGAGAAACTGTGGACCAGATGAAAAGTCCTCTGAGCCCGCCACCGTTTCTCTCGTCGAGCGCTGCTTGGCGGACACCAAAAGACCCTCGTCCCGATAACGGGGTTTCTTTCAAAATCGCTCGCGTCTCGAGATGAAATGCTAATCGGCGTCAGAGATTTCTCTATATCTGAAGATCAAAGGGTTAAGTGTTTATCCCACGTGCGATCTGCCCGATGTCCGATGATTGACAGAACAGCTCGCGTGAGAAACGTAGGTCAACAAATAAGAGCTCGCTGCCTGTTATGCTGGCAGGTTGCGGAAGTTGGTAATATGTCTGTTTGTTTACATCTCAAGAAAAAGAGGCGTGGATTAAAAAAATGAGTAATCGCAGGGTGTTAATGCATGGCTTGCTAGCGAATTATAAAACTACGCCGAGGTCACGAAAGGCTGTCGGATACAGTGGCTATATTTCCATTATACGTCATATTGGCAAGACAAATGAAAATGGACAGCGGTTGTTATATTTATGTGTCCATTAAAACCTCTGTGGGACCAACACATACTTTCAGATAAAATTCAGAATAAGGTGTCATGGAGACACTCACGACCCAAGCACGCTCACCTGCTGAATCTGATTCTTGTCAGAAGGCCATTACTTAAGTCTGTGCTCTCGACGAGTTTGTATCAAAGTGCAGACTGTTCAACAAATCACTCTTTGGTTTGCTGCAAAATTAGAACACCCACTAAGAAAGTTCCATCATGTCAAACATGAAAGGAAATCATGATTTGACCCCCGGGGAAAAAAATGATGTGATCATTTTTGTTGTTGAAAAAATACATCGAATAAAAAATTAAAAACAATTGAGGTCGATGCAATCATAATATCTACACATAAGGATTACACTATGTTAAGTCATGTTAACAAAAAAGAACAAAAGAGGGATAGAAGTAAGTGTAAAGTAAAAGAAAATGAAGTATAGAAAGATAATGAGATAAGGATACGAAGATTAACAAATTCAAAGAAATATGAAGTATACCAAGTATAGACTAGCTATGCCATCATAAATGAAAAGTGAAAGGACCAGATGAAGTACAAGAAGAATGAGCAGACAACGATATATCATGGTAAACAATAAGTTAAACAATCCATATTTATACCAAAAGACACATAACTAGTTACCATAAAAAAATAACATAATGTGCATGATAACCAAGTTAATAAACTTATAAAGTACCAATGATGAACTTATTATATACATCAATTAATAATATCGCTATGCGTAGTTACCCCTAGCGCACAATCAAGCGCTGGGCAAAGAAAAAATACATCACAACCTCAGAAAAAACATTTTTTCAATGTACTAATATTGCTATACATAGTTACCCCTAGCGCACAATCAAGCGCTGGGCAAAGAAAAAAGTAAGAAAGATATAATAAAGATGTAAAAACATACAGTAGTAAACTTGGACCAACGTCGAAGTTTAAAAGGAGCGCAGTGAGTGCGACAAAAAGTCATAAAAGACGAAGATACCGAGCTAACCGGTCCAGCAAGAAAGCTAAAGAAACTCATAGGGTACATATATGTACTAAGAACTAAGTCCGTACATGTGGCAGAGAAAACGCTAGTCATTGCAGCAAAGAAGTTGCAATCAACGTGACTGGATATAGATTCAGTTGTAGCGATAAAGTTAGTGTGTGTATCAGACAAAACAGAAAGATCCTCTTCTATAATAGTAGTTAAAGAAGAGTCAAAGTTGGAGTAACGACGTACTGAAGTATGTCGCACTGGGCTAAAAGAAGCACCAAAATTAGCATGATGAACAATAGTATCATCAATACTGCAAGATTGCACTAAATTAGCAGAATGTATTGCGTTAGCAGAATGTACTTGGTGATAAGATTTTGGCATAGTGGCGGCAGTAAGATTATGTTGCCGTTCCCAAGCAGCAATTTGTACCGGCATACATATCTTTATACCATGTATCTGTCCGACAGTAAGGTCGGCGATAGGTGCTCTAAGCATACATGCGTGTATGTAACCAGTGAAAAATGGTGTGGCAATGTGGACTATGGCAGTCGGAAAAGTCTCAACTGTCCCACCGAATGTCACACATTTCACCATTTTACCTGTTGCGCAAGATGATTGGACTAGAGACTGTCTAATCCCAACAGTCGTGCATCCAGAATCAAAGAGAACTGAGACTGGATTATTATTTACAAATCCTTTATGTAGGGTAAGAGACCCTCTTCCGTCGTGTGCAGACAGGGCAAGAAGAGTAGTCGGAAGAGGATGATCACAACTCAAGGTAGTTCTAGCTGTAGATTGGAACAAAGTTGTGCACTCTGGACACTGAGATGCTCTCTCGAAATCGAAAGCAGAGCAAGCAGTAGCATTAGAGACACTATAATCATTGTCACCTTGATCATTAATAAATTGGGACTCTTGTTGAGCAGAGTTAGCATGGCGATGCGATCTATTATTATTAGGAGATCTACTGTCATATCGCAATCTATCGCGACTATTATCTCTATTGGAACCATTGCTATTTCTTCTATTGAAACTATTGTTCTGATTTGAACCCCAGTTAGCATTGTCGCGATTACTATTTCCCCTTTGATCAAAATATCTATTCGATGGATTTTGTTGTCTTCGAGAAAAATTATTGTAGGGTTGATAATCTCTATTGTAGTTACCCCTTCCAAAATTTCCATAATTGTTGGAACCAAAATGTTGAAGACCATTAAATTGTCTCCAGTTCCTTGAAGAAGGAGAATTACTACGTGATGGACCCCCTTGGTACTGTCCAATATCACGATTATCTCTCCTATCAAAATTACGATCCGCACTTAGATATCTACGGCGTGAATTAGGACCATATGGTATTGCTGAAGCCACGGGTAAACCTTCTCTGACCTCAGAGTTGCTAACCGTCACATTTGGGTGTGCAGTGCCGTATTGGCGACAGTATTGCTCCATATCTTTCAAGTTTGTAGGTTTTCGCTCATTTAAAAAAGAAAGAAAAGAAGCGTTTACCGACGACATGACTTTGTCACGAAGCAATAAGTCCATGAGGGCTTCGTATGTATGTTCAGTTTTTGAAAGTTCCACCCAACGTGAAAAAGTAAGACAAATATTTGCTATAAAGTCTGAAAAATATTTTCCTGTCTCTGGCAATAAAGACTTAAAGCGTAAGCGATAACCGTCTTCATCCAGTTGGTATTTTTTAACAAGACCGCTCTGACAACATCATAGTTATTCTTGTCAGGGTCCTCCAACATACTTATAGTGTTCATAGCTTCACCCTTGAGTATTTCCATAAGTCGGGCACAATATTCCGACTTGTCTATCTTATGAGATTTGCATGAAAGTTCAAATCTATTCAGATAGAATGAAATATCGTCATAGGCATAGTTGAAAAGAGGCAATCTGATTTTATAAGAATTAGTATTTGCCTTATTAGAAGTTGTTTGATTGTTTGTCTAATTTTGTGTATTATCAATATTCACTACCTTTATTTTCTCCAGTTCTATAGATAAGATCCTTTCCTCATGTAGTCTTTGGTTTTCTTCAGCTTGCATCTGCAGCTTCTTCTCCTCCATTTGCATTTGAATTTTTCTTTCTTCAGTCTCTAATTTCTGTTTTTCAGCCTCCATTTGCATTTGCATATTTTTCTCTTCCATTTGCTGTTGAATGTTTCTATCCTCAGCTTCTAATTTCTGTTTTTCGTTTTCCAACTGAAGTTTTGTCTCTTCTGCCTGCATTTGCAATCTTCTATCTTCAGCCTCCGTTTTCTGTTTTTCCATTTCCATTTGCTGTTGAATTTTTCTATCTTCAGCCTCTATTTTCTGTTTTTTGCCTCTAATTTCTGTTTCTTTTCTTCTGACTTCTGCGCCTTGGCATATTCGACAAGTGCGAATTCTTTTACTTCCTCAGTAGTCATGCCAAGGGATTTTCCTTGTGTAATGAAATAATCCAAACTAGACATTCTGCTGTATTTTACAAGATATGATAGTAATGTAAATATCCAAAAGAAACTCACTCTATCCCAACTTCGTTGGTGACAGGTTCTTGCTTAAAATAGATAGTACAAACAAAAGTGACAAAGACAAGATATAAAGCACAAATGACCACGTTCGGAGAATCAACTAATTCTGAAAGCAAAAGCAAAGAAAAAATATTGCAAAGAGTGCAATGACACTGCGAAAAGTAAGACAATATAAGCGACAATACAGTGTATAAACGAAAAAGTTGTATATAAATCAAAGATAGTAAGAGAAGGAAGACACTCACAAACAAATTAATAATAAAAAAACTAAGGTACAGAGAAAAAATATAACGACAACAACACTGAGACGTTTCGTCACACCTAAACAATTACTGTCGTGAGGGACAAGTAACGGTCTGAACCTCGGCAAGGTTTTTAGCCTTGAACCGGAATTACCGCTCAATTGAAACTCACAATCTCGACCCTATAGAACGCTCATGAAGGCCCTGTGTGAACTGGGATATTCCCTTCATAAGTCACCGCTCCAACCGCCCACATAAACATGAAACATATAATATAGAACACGTGAAAGAATAAATAGATTATGCTCCGAGGAAGGCTCAATGTTACACCGAACAGTGGTACAGTTTACAAACAAATAAACCACTTATCTTCAAAAGGAAAAAATCCCAGCCTCCGCAGCAACAACATTGATGTAAATTAGGTATCACACAGTCTGAATAAATCCAATGGTGATCGGTACTGGAACTCCAAAGTGATAGCGGCTTTCGAATGAAATTCCTGACATCGGGTGCTGAAATCCTAAGTTGGCGCACGAGAAGAAAGGCTGGAACACTGCCACTCTTGACTTGAATAACTTGTGCATAAAAGTCAGTACTGACAACACTGTAAATCCAGCTGAATTGACATCACAGTAAACCTCTGGACTTTTTATACCCCGAATCACTGGCGACCACTTCTGTTAAAGCTTTTATTGATGGAGGATACTGGTGGGGTCATCAAGAAGATAAATGTTATTATTACTTTCGCTGATAAATGGCGATCAGCATAAGTCGGGCTTACGGATGGCCGACAAGGTGTGTGACTATGGAAAATATAACATACGCGAATGTGTATAGGTTCTTTAAGTGTGTCTATGATAAGTCACTCACACCACTGCAACGTAGAAGTCAGGAAATGTTGTAAGACCTGGCAACGTTATACAGTTTATTAACATCACAGTCACGTAGACATCATGGTAATAGCACACTGTCCCAGGTTACAGAACACAGCAAATCACGAAGCATCAAATATAAAATATCCACGGACAAAGTGGATGCAGAATATAGTATCAAATATCCATTGCATTGGTTGCATAAACCATAGGCCTCAGCACAGTACACTTGTTACAATAAATATCCCTCAGGAACACACTTTCCAACATATGCATGGGAACAATACTCATCAGAGGAAATATGAATCATGATAATCATAATGGCCGGTATAATCCATGGCCTGAAAATATTTCTTCAATAAAACAAATTCTCTCTTTCATAAAATATCCTGGAACACACTAGCGAAATGTATGTCGTCCATTTCCCAGCTCTGCCAGACAACGTACTGTGTCGAAAAATCAGCTACTTAAAACAGCTCAGTACCAAATTCATTCAAGCGCAAACTCGCAGCTTGAGATATGAGCAGAATTCATCCGCCTTTCCCCCTCAAACTATTTCAAGAACCTTCGACCAGATTCCTTATCATATTTTTTTTTAAAAAACAAACTAACAGCTAGTCAGTAGAGCTGTGTTAAAAAATTACTGAGCATACAGCCCCCCGACTAAGAAAAATCTCTCAACACACAGAGCGTGTTTACTAGCGTGACAAAAATCCGACCTGTACATACAAGTCTTTAACACTTAACTCCATTAATAAAATATGACTTAACAGGGGTATTTCTTATAAGACCAGTCTCTTATCTGGCACTATCCTGGTATCATCTGATACACCTTTGTGTCCAGGAAAGTCTTTATTTTAATAACATCCAAACCTCTCGCGACATCTGTTGTCCCAGTCCGGGATTTTTCATTCATACCCTGTGGCCTTTACTTGAGACAGTTAGAGTAAAAGTAGGAATAAGGTAATAATATAATAAGATAAAGAAAGTCAATAAATAAAATTAACCAAATTGTGGTGACTGGATGAGCTGTCAGTGGTTATAATTAATTAAGTTTATATTTTAATTTAGTGATACCCTATTTAGTTTATAATTTGTATAAGATTGCAAGAGAATGGCAGACTTAGCAAAGTTTAGGTCTGCTACAGTGCAGGCGGCAAAAGATCTTGGCGTGAGTGAGGATTCTCTTATTCAGTATGTTACTACTGAATGTGATAAATTCATAGACAGATAAGATACGAGATTAGAAACAGAGAGACGATTACAATTAGAAGCTGATAGAGAAGCTAAAAGGATACAGTTAGAGGCTGATAGGGAGGCTAAACAGACAGAAGCTGATAAAGAAGTTAAAAGGTTACAGTTAGAATCTGATAGGGAGGCTAGGCAAATGGAGGTGGAAGAAAATAGATTGCAAATGGAGGCTGATAAAGAGGAAAAAAGGTTGCAAAGAGAACATGAGTTGAGGCTGAGAGAGCTGGAACTTCAAGGACATGTTACAGGCAATGGGAGCAGCCCAACTACCTCTGAAACTAGTGCAAATCAAGGCGACTCCAATTCAGCCATGAATTTCCATTTAGACCCATTTGTGGAGAAGGAAGATGATATTGAATTATTTTTAAGTAGGTATGAGAGACTAGCTACTAACTATGGCCTAGAGAAAGGAAAGTGGAGCCTAAAATTATCACAAGGGCTGAGAGGAACTTCTTATGAAGTTTTTTCTAAATTAAGTAGGGAAGACCAAGAAGATTATGAACTATTAAAACAAGCATTGTTAGTCAGATATGAGAAGAATGCTGAATTTTATAGAAAGAAATTTAGAACTACCAAGCTGCTGTCTGGAGAGACTTACCAACAATTCTCTGCAAGATTGGAGACCTACTTGGAGAAGTGTACTACTCTTGGGAAGACTCAAGACCTAAAAGAAATGGTCATGATGGAGCAAGTAAGAGAATCTATGCCTCCAGACATGAGAAAATTTCTTATGGAACAAGGTGCAGAGAGGTTGGGGGAGATTCTCACAGTTGCTGAGAGATATCAAGCAGCTCAGTCAGAAGTGGCTGGAGTTAAGAAGAAACAAGGAGATAGTAATAAAACCCCACAAAACCAGAATACGTTCGACAATAGAGATCAACCATCTAGATTCAAACAAAGTAATGACAGGCCTAGATATGATCAATGAGATAGAAACCCTCAGGTACAAGAAAAGAAAGCCTACAGACAAGAAGGGAAATGGTGTAAAATTTGTAAGATGAATAATCACCATACTAAAGACTGTAGGAAAAGGAACCCTCCATATTTCGCTGCATGCCTCAAAACAGGAAACAGGAGAAAGAAAGGACTGCCTACAAGGCAGCAAGAACCTCATCATCCCCCTGTATGTGAAGAAGTAGTATGTAATGGGGCCACTATCAAGTGCCTTTATGATACTGGATTGGATTTTGACTCAGTTGTGTGTTCTAACCTGGTGCACCCAGATCAATATACCACAGAAACAGTGAAGATACAAGGGGCAACTAAGGATGTAGCAACCGTGACACTTCCCATTGCAAGAATAAATGTAAAAACTCGCTATGTGGAAGGAGTGATTAGAGCAGCAGTGATAAATGAACCAATCTATGTCAAATCCTGCCCAGAATGTCAAAGGGTAGCTCCAAAATAATGGACTGCACCTGCAACTCTTGGTGAAATGCCTATCATGGGAACTCCGTTTGAGAGAGTTGCAGTGGATATTGTTGGACCTCTCACAAGAACCAAGAGGAGAAACAGTTACATTCTTACTCTGGTGGACACATGCTCTATGTGGGGAGAGGCAGTAGCCATGTCATCAATCGACTCAAAACATGTGGCAGAGGCGTTATTCACAATATTCACAAGGTTAGGATTTCCCCACCAAATCTTGACTGATAATGGATCTCAGTTCAAGGGGAAACTAACTGAGGAAGTTTTCAGGATCTTCAAAGCCAGGCACTTTTACTGTAGTCCGTATCACGCCCAAAGGAACGGGCAGGTGGAAAGGTTCAATGGGACACTTATTTCTCTCCTGCGAAAGATGGCTCATGAAAAACCTGACACATGGGATCTATACTTACCCGCTGCCTTATTTGCTTATCGGGAAGTCCCCCATAATTCTACAGGAATGGCACCGGCCACATTGTTATTTGGTCGACCCATCAACGTTCCATTAGAAGCCTTAATGAGGACATGGACAGATGAGAAAGCAGAAGAGACTGTAACCTCATCATATCAGTATGTGAACGAGTTGACCTCTCGGTTAAAAACTGGCTGGAAACTAGCAAATGATAATCTGAGGAAAGCCAGAAAGACATGCTGAGTACTACAATAGGAAGGCGAAGGATAGAGAGCTAGCTGTGGGGGACAAGGTGCTTCTTCTATTGCCCGGCAGCAGCAATAAACTTCAGATAGGCTGGCAGGGCCCATACACTGTTCTAGAAAAGGTATCTAGAACTAACTATAAGATAGACAAAAAGGGAAAGGAAAAAGTTTATCATGTGAACCTCCTCAAGAAATATTATGATAGGAAAGTGTTGGAAGGTGCACTTTTGATGACCCTGGCCATAGCCGCTGAAATGAGAAATGAACCTCTCACCTCTTATGAATACCCCTTGAAACCATGCGAAACTCCTGCACAGGTAAAATTCAGTAGTCACTTGACAAAAGGGCAGAGAGAGAAGATTCAGAAGGTTCTGGAGAATCATACAGACGTGTTAACGGACAAACCGGGGCACACCAACTTGTTGGAGTATGAGATGAAATTGCTAGACAAACACCCATCTGTATGAGAGCCTATTCTATCCCATTCGCTAAGCAGCAAGCTTTAAAAGGAGAGATAGAATGTTTATTGCAAGAAGGTATTATCTCCCACAGTGAATCTCCTTACAGCTCCAGTGTGGTATTGTTGAGAAAACCCTCTGGGGAACATAGACTGTGTATAGATTACAGGAAACTGAATGCTGTGGAAGAGAGTCAGGTGGATCCATTACCTGATACCAATCAGCTGTTTGTCAGGTTGAATAAGGCAAAATATTTTTCTAAGGTAGATCTCAGTAAGGGATATTATCAGATTCCAGTGAAGCCTGAGATCAGACCTTATCTGGCCTTTAGCACCTCAGAAGGGCACTATGAGTTTAATACGTTGCCTTTTGGATTGAAGAATGCCCCGAGTGTGTTTTCCAGAATGATGCGAAAACTATTGGATCCCCTGAAAAATCCATGTATTACCAATTTCATGGATGACATCCTCATCGCTACTGAAACATTTGAGGAACATTTAGCTTCTCTAAATATGTTATTTAATAGACTCAGAGAGGCAAATTTAACTGCTAGGCCCACTAAATGTTGTATTGGCTGCAAGGAATTGGAGTTCATGGGACACTCTGTATATCAGGGTAGTATGACCCCCTGATCCTAAGAATTTAGATAAACTGCAGAGAGCACCCAGACCAGAAACTAAGAAAGATGTGAGATCCTTTGTCTCACTATGTGGATTCTACCAAAGATATATCAAGAATTTTAACTCTGTGTGTGCTCCTCTGACGGATTTGACTAAGAAAAGCAAGCCAGACAGAATAGAGTGGTCAGCAGAATGTGAGCTGGCATATACTGAGCTAAAGCACCAACTCACCAGTAGGCCCATATTTAAACTACCAGATTTGAGTCAGGAATTCGTGGTGAGAACGGATGCTAGTAATGTGGGTTTGGGAGCAACATTGTTACAAAGATCTCCATTACCAGCTGGAGAATTGAACCCCGTTGCTTATGCCAGCCGCAAATTGAACAAAGCGGAGAAAATTTACTCCACAGTAGAAAAAGAATGTTTAGCCGTAGTTTGGGCAATTACGAAATTCCAATTATATCTGTATGGTAGGCATTTCGTGGTCCAAATCGATCATCAGCCACTGGTTTTTCTTGCTCAGGCAAAACATGGTAATGCACGATTGCTAAAGTGGTCTCTTCTCATACAACCTTACTAGTTTACCATTGAGTGCATTCCTGGATCACAGAAAGTTGGGGCAGATTTTATAAGTAGGCACCCACCTGCAGGAAACCAGGATAACACTAAGGCAGAGCGAAATTCAATTTGGCGTAATATGACGTGTTTGTAATACAGACATGAAAGCTTCACTAGTGGTTCACGCTTTTTTAACGGGGGAGCTATGTCGTATTTTGAATCCGTCTAAAAACACGGTCATATTTACCGCGCTCACTATAGGATAAATGGACAGATGGACTAACCAATCAGGACGCTCCTTTTCTAGTATGTATAAAGAAACCTTTTTATGTTTGACAGAAAGGGCCTATTCTGTGTACGAGAAGTTATTTTATTTCTTAAAAAATAACGAAATATAAATGAAATACCTAACTATTATAACATCTGGAATATTACTTAATAAGTAGGTGTAAAGACGGCCTCATAATAGTAATTTAATTAAAGAGAAAAATTGGTTTTAGTGATATTTCTATATCAGGGTAGCTCCCGATTTAGCCAAATAAAGACTGCATAGATGTAAATGCCACGTAATAACTAAATGACAAAGATATAGCAAGATAGAGATAAATTAGCAGTTCAAATATCACTTTAAATAATTAAAAACGGTCCAGTAATAAGTTAGATATAGAATATTTAAACTTAGTCACATTATACGGGCCAGCTGAAAAACGCTTAGGTTTTGATTCTTAAACACATTTGAACCGTGCTTCCGATTGGGCGGACACGGCGCTATATATAGAACTGGGACTTAGGAGAATCCGCCACAAAATTTAAATACCGAGCTGCATGAATCGAGCGCAAATTGTGGCGGCAAGTTCTTTTGCCGCTGTGATCTAGAGCAGACTTAAAGTGCCCATTGAAAGCCTGTATTCAGCTTGTGTATTATTGCCTGAGGGTAAGAAAGATATATACGAGGCGTGTTCAAATGAAACCCGTCCCACCGGCTTTATAACAAATATATGTAAGGCACATCAGCAGGAGTAGTAGAATTAAATACAGCAATTGTTATGAAGCAAGTACGCACTGGGGTTCTTTAGAAATAGTCACCATAGGAATTCAGACACGCATCCCACTGCTTGGGTAGACGGCGGATGCCGTCCGAGAAACTAGACTTTGGTTATTTATTGAACCATTTGGTAACCGAGGCCCTGACGTCTGCATCGGAGTCGAATAGTTGTCCCTCTAGAGATTTTTTTAAGGGTTCGAACAAATGAAAGTCACATGGTGACATTCGGGGCTGTAGGCTGGGTGTGGCAGAACTTCCCACCTTGTCCTTGCTAACGCTTCTTGCACGATGTTCGCAACATGTGGACGAGCATTGTCGTGCAACAGAATCACACCACGCGAAAGCATGCCGGGTCGTTTATTCTTGATGGCTGTATGCAGGTTGTCTAGTGTGTCTTTGTGCGGATGGCACTGATGTTCACGCCAGGCTCTTTAAAGTCTACCAATAGAAGCCCTTCATGGTCAAAAAATGCGGTCAGCATAACCGTACCGGCGGAAATCTGTGACTTGAATTTTTCAGAGTTTTGGTTATCCGGGATGTTTTCATTGCATGATCGCTGTTTTGCTGCACGGCTCAAAGTGGGGGCACCACGACTCATCGCCTGCCACTATGCGCAACAGAAATGCATCACCCTCCTCTTCGTAATGCAGCAGGTGGTTCAAACTCCACCCCATGCGTTCTTCCTTATGGTGATCGATCAGCATCCGTGGGTCCCGTTGTGAACACACCTTTCGATACTTCAGTTTCTTCCTAACCACCATTTGAACTGTCCCAAGAGACACAGCGAATTCCTCTGCTAGCGAACGTAAGCTCCGACAACGGTCCACCAGTATTGCTGCATCAATCTCGGCGATGGCTTCTTCTGTCGCAACAATATGCACCTGACCTGGCCGCGGAAGATCTTTCGTTAACTGACGTCCTTCTCGAAACATTCGTGCCGTCTTTCACTGTAGTCTTAGACACACTTTTGTCACCATACACTGCTTTCATTCGGCGATGAATGTCGACTAGTCGACATCCTTCGGCTGTTAGGAACTGAATCACCGCTCGCTGATCGACCTTGGACGGATTCCGTATCACACCGGCCATTATTTTAACGGTCTGCAGCACAAACAATGAATACTAGGAGAATGAACACTTACACACTTGTACATGCATATGTGCTTATCACGTCAGATGTGACGTCATCATGCTCTTCCTACAAATGTCCACTTGGCGCAGCACGGGCGGGTTTCACGTGAACACGCCTCGTATAATTTGTATATATTGTTGATTATTTGCCTGTGTATACCCGCTTATGTGTTCGGTGATGTGTAGAAAGTGAAACTACAGGACTAATGTGTTGCTGCCATGCTGGCTTACTTGTAAACGTGTGTGATTTTTGAGACGAAAGCCAGCAATGAAAAATGTGTAGAATATTTGTACGTAGGGCAAAAATTACGACTGTAAGTTTTAATAAGGTATATGAACGAGTGTTTCAGCCTGGAATTACACACTGTTCACGATCATAAGATAGGAGTACAGGAATTGTTAACATGATGTAATCAAGTTGTCACTTGCTACTGTGTACTTAACCAAATCATTGTATGGAAGCCAATCATGGGCTACGGAAGCTATCATGGGATGTTTACAAGAAATGAATAATCACATGGAACTGGCTGTAAGAGAAATGAAGTAATGTGTCCTGTGCAAACTGTTAGCACAATTTCTGAAAAATGTTTATATGTGATGTTGTGTGTGTGTCTGTGGAGTGGTGCTGGAGCCTACATGGAATGCGGTTATCTTTCATTCCAGGTTCTGTCTCCATATCACAAAGTACGAAACATGCAATGTTAAGGAAGTCTGTTGGTGTCTACAGCTCCTTATATATCTGGAGCCATACCACGATTCCCAACCTGGAGTTGCAGTTTGTGTAAACCCGGCCTGATGGATGCAGATCATCATATAATAAGATAAGTGGAAACTGGTTCCACTGTACAGCACATCCCGTCAAAAACTAGTTCAAAAACCACACTTAATAAAAATAAAAATAAACATTTAATGATGATATATGAAGGACATTGGTTAAATAAAGTGAATTCTTCAGTCCAGAAACAGTGATTATAGATTAGTAAAGAAAGAAATTGACATTATCTCGTTACCTTTACCATATTATTCCTTATGGAAAAGTACATTCCATATTATTTATTTAATGTTGTAAATACCATTTGATTTCTTTTGAGAATTCCTGACCGAAAAAATAAATCGGTAGAGGACAAATAAATTGTAAATAATTTCAGTCAGTCTTGCTTAATAATTCTTATTAAGTTAATGTTCTGTATTGAGATTCATTACATATAATTAATTCAATTTTCCCCCAGATAATTAGCCAATAAAATAAAAGTATATTCATTAATCAGTGTGGGATCTAGAGAGGTAGCAGAAAGATCTTCAGTATCCCACACTATCATCATACTTGAAGGTTTACATAGCTTGACCCCACTATTGATGTCGATACACCCTTGCTCTTTTCGGAGAAGGGGGTATTTCTTATAAGACCAGTGTCTTATCTGGCACTATCCTGGTATCATCTGATACACCTTTGTGTCCAGGAAATTCTTTATTTTAATAACATCCATACCTCTCGCGACACTCAGCCAAAGCAGCAGTGTTTTCGCTTATCTGAATATCTTGTGAAGACTCCCTTTGTGATAGGTGTCATTACCTTTCTATCTACATCTCTGCCACGAGTAATCTTGTGCAAAGGTAGACACATTTGAAGGCCAATAGTAAACACTCTTGAGTTTTGGTCACTGTTGGACCACTACTGGAAAGCAGGGGAGACAATACCGCCACACTTTTTCTGAACCTTATACTTGAGTGGCAACTGTGAGACACCGAGACATTATGTCTAGCATCCTCTGTTACGTTAAAATGTTATAATTTAAAAGAGGGATTTCGTTCAAACTTAAATCCCTGCTTCACTAGATTTTCTAAGATCATAATAACAAAATTGTTGCTCAAGGTTCAAGATTAGAAAATACATAAAGGGTAACGGTATGAACTACGTCCAGAAATAGGGGTAGTGGGAGAAATTAAGCCGTGAGAAAGTGTTAAAGGAAAAGAAACTGAAAAATGAACGAATGTAAGAATTTAGAGAGAACAGAACGAGAGATTAAACAGAAAAAATTGGTAGAATTCATATCGTTATAACAATATAATTGTTCTTGGATCTTGTTGAAAATGACTACATCACATCAATAGTCATAAGAGGTGTATATTTAGTCGATGTAAAATCTTATGAAATGAATGAAGATGTATTTTCCTGGTGTTCATAAAGCCATTAAAAGAACGATCAGTATCCTTGACTATGTGCAATATCCAACGAGAATACACTGAGGAAAGAGCAAAAGCTGCTCAAGACATGAATTTGAGAAAGTTAGAAACATAGATATATTAACTCGAAATAAACAATGAGTAGTGCTTTTAGAAGCCTCGGTGATAACCTTGGAACAGATTGATAAAGAGTGTAAACTGAGCATTTCATGAAGGTGCCATCATAAAAATGACAAAAATGTGGTAACAATTATATTTAGGCAGTCAAAGTTCTGTAATGGAAAACTGGCCACCAGAAATGAACATCATATAAAAAGAGGAAAAAAAGCCTATCAACATCATAAGAACAAATTCATCTTCACAAAAAAAGAAAACAATACAAGCCTTTCAGGAGTACATTGACACCAATGCGTTCAAGGATTTAAAACTACTGAATGAAATTGCTGATACCATCCCTGTTTCAACATCTGGATATGAGTGAGCTCCAGGTACAGAACGAGGTGAGGGAGCGCTAGGTATGAAGCTATGACGGTTAGAATTAACAAACGAGTTACCCGGCCCAACCAAAGTGCGCACAGAACATCTGCTGAAAGATTTTAATATAAAATGTTAGCTTTTAAACTCATTTATATTTTAAAATGTTGATTCTTTTGGATTCTTAAAATGTGTACGGTCAGTTACTGCTCACAGTGTTTTACACGTAAATTTAAGTTTAAGAACTCTTCTATTGAACCTAATTCTTAATTTATTATTGATGTCTCTCTAAAACTATATGTAACAGGAACAAGAAAACAATCAGTAGGAATAATTGAATGACTTCAGACAAAATTGTTTGAGCAGCCTCGTTATCTAAGATAAAAACTGCTATATAAATTACCACCGCAGGAGCACGTGAATAATGCTTTGACGCAGACTTCCTGCGTCTGGGCCAGCTGTAAAGGAGGTCCCATGAACTCTACGGAACAAAAACGCATATTCATACATGCATGCATTCAAATATCATGTTAAAAAAGGGGTTGGAGCCGCTGTTAAAACCAAAAATGTTAACTACAAGGGGTGCCTTCTCTGCCTGATTCATTTATTGTGTGACAACTGTACATTCTATTAGGCTTGGTCATTGTTTTTGGTTACAACAGGAGAATTTATTGCCTTAGTAGTAATGACGTTAGAAGCATTAAATTTCACGTCTCATCTACCACTGCTGAATACATGACTCGGTGGCGAGTGTGTGACCAGGCTGACAGGTTTGATGGCCCCTGAATGTGCCCGGCTATTCGTCAGAGATTCGTCACTACTGGGTGAAGGGGAGTTGATCGGCGTTTGTTTGGCATAGAATGGCTTGCTATACTTCCGACCGTTCTAAATGAATAATAATTAGAAACGAGCCTTCAACAAAATGAGATGAATGTTAGCATTAATATATACAGCAGACATGTAAAGTTTGTACCGCCAAATTTCATCATCATCATTCATTTTCGTTCCCTGTGGAACATAGGGCAGAAACAGTTGCTCTCCATCGATTTCTATTCTGGACTGTCTTTTTCAGCTGTGCCCAAAGTCATTCCAATTTCCCTAACCTCCTCTTCAACAGTTCTTCTCCAAGTTCTCTTTGGCCTCCCGACTCTTCTTTTCCCCTGTGGGTTCCAGTCAAGGGCAACTCTGGCTATGCTTGATTTTTCTCTTTTGAGTGTATGTCCTATCCATCCCCACTTTCTTACCTTAATTTCTGTCTGTATTGGCTGTTGTCCGCATCTTTTCCTTAGCTCTATATTTGTTATTACATCTTGCCATCTTATACGAAGGATCCATCGGAGACATCTATTTACAAATGTCTGTAGCTTGGCGGTGATATACTTTGAGACATGCCATGTCTCTGAGCCGTACAGCAATACTGACTTCACATTTGAGTTAAAGATTCTAATTTTGTTCCCTCTGGATATCGCTGAGCAGTTCCATATTGGTCGAAGGGCATTAAAAGAACATCTGGCTTTATTTATCTTTAAACATACGTCACCAGCAGTTCCCCCTCCTTTGTCAATGTTGCTCCCTAGATATGCACAGTTTTCTACATCTTCAATGACATGATCATTGATCTTCATCGAGTCCGTCTGCCTATTATTTATTCTCATTTTTTTTTATCTTTGCTGCTTCTGTTACTAATCTATTTGTTTTCTCCTGCATATCTTGCTGTCTGTGTGACAGAAGGCACAAATCATCTGCAAAGTCTAGATCCTCCAACTGTGTGTTAAATTAAATGTCCACTGTATTCCAGTTTTCTCTCCCTCTCTTGTCTGTCTCATAACCCAGTCTATGACCATGAGAAAAATTGTTGGTGACAGCAGACATCCCTGTCTGACTCCACTTTGCACTGTGAAGGGCTCTGATAGCTTTCTTTTGTGTACTACTTTACATGAGGTCTCCTGATAGAAATCTTGGATGATTTTAATGAATTTCTCTGGGATTCCATAATGTCTCAGCATTTTCCACATCACAGTACGGTATATATTGTAGAAAGCCTTTTCGAAGTCCACAAAATTTACATACAAGGGGGTCTGCCACTCATTTGATTGTTCTATGATGATTCTGAGTGTTGCTATCTGGTCTGTGCATGATCTTCCTGCACGAAATCCTGCTTGTCCTTCTCAAAGTTTGTCATCTACCGCCTTTTTAATACGGTCTAACAAAACTCTGGTCAAAATTTTTCCAGCCATTGCTAGTAGTGTTATACCTCTCCTGTTGCTACATACAGTCAGGATTCCTTTCTTTGGCAGCTTGATAATATGGCCTTCCTTCCAGCTCTTTGGGATGGCCTCTTGTTCCCAGATTTTCTTGAAGAGCTGGTGTAGCAACTCTGTAGTGTTTGGTATATCTGCCTTCAGGGCTTCTGATGGTATTCCATCTGGTCCGGCGGCCTTCCCATTTTTCAGCTGTTTTATTGCCCGAGAGATCTCTTGTTTAGTGGGTGGGTTCATGCTGCACCTCCAAATTTATGTTATGTTATTTGTTTATTTATTTAGTTTTTCGTCCTCGTACAAGATACGCAATCTTCGACATAAAAGAACACGTCACAGAATGCGTACAGACTGAAATACTTTCTTCTGCCTACTGCGTACTTTTCTTAAAAATTAAATTTTGCCCCCTTGTGGTGAGGCGCACTCCGTTCAAACTAGAAACTGGGTCCGTCGGTTATATCAGGGCGCATGTTCAAATATTAAAGGCCTTGCATTCATGAAAAGTGACTGCGCGGGACTGATTATTCGTCTTCCGAAATAGTGCATGTACTGAGACATGATGTGCTGTCATGTCATGTTTTCTTTGAGATGTCAGTCATCACCTCGATCCGTCCTCTTCTGGCTTGCTTTTTTTAAATATAAATTTGCTTTGGCTGCTTTTTTTTTTAATGAGGTCACATGTCTGTACTGCTTCTCGGTAGGGCTTTGTCCCCACAAAGTGTCCAGACCAACATAGTCTTGTTTCTCAATGTTTCCGTCCTAATGTGTCGATGATTCTCTACTTGTGTCTCAATATTTCCGTCATAATACATCGATGATTCTCTATTTGTTTCTCAATATTTCCGTCATAATGTATCGATGATTCTCTATTTCTTTCTCAATATTTCCGTCATAATGTATCGATGATTCTCTATTTGTTTCTCAATGTTTCAGTCCTAATGTATCCATGATTCTCTATTTGTTTCTCAAAGTTTCCGTCATAATATATCGATGATTCTCTATTTGTTTCTCAATGTTTCCGTCATAACAGTCGTAAAGTACGGATCACTCTTCTTCAACGTTATCATCACACAGCATCGGCATACATCATTATTTTCCATTTCTATTATAATTTATAACACACCACCATCCCAGCGCTCGACCTGCCAAAACCTGATTGGGGCGAACAAACGTTACCAGGCACGGAAAAATCTCGATCGCTCGAAAACAAAGAAAGAAGCGCTAACCCAGCGCCATTCGAGATACAAGCCTTCAAGTGACTGGTTGTACACTCCCGACAGTTATTTTAAACCGTGATTTTATTTTCACTAGTGTTTAGTTTGCTGCGTGCAAGGTTCCATTGCAGAAGACCCCGAGCAAGGTAGAGAGATTCGTCTCCTGACCTAGGCGCTTGTCTGAAAGAGGGAACTTCAGTCAATAGGATTTTGTACTTGGCCGCCTACTGAAGTGCTTATTAGTGTGTTGTCCCAAGCTGGTGGTGACAGCACAGGGTATATAGTCAAATTCTTGAAGTCATCGTGACGGCATCAATACCGGTGACCAACAATCCTATAATAATAATAATAATAAATTCTTTAAGCACCAAACACGGCGCATAAGGCAGAAACCAGTGCTCTCCAGGTTGTTCGTTGTGACGCCACTCCTCTTAGCTCTTGCACATTATTTATCACCCATCCAACGTTCTTCCTTCTCTTATTATTGTTCTTCTGAGTGTTTCTTTTGGTCTTCCTTTTTTCCTCTTACCCTCAGGAACCCAAGTGAGCGCCTGTAGTGGTATTCTGTTGTTTTGCATTCGTAGGACATGACCGATATATGACCATCGTCTTTTCCTTATATAGTCGGAGACATATTTCTGCCTAGAGTCTTCTCTTATTTGTCGATTAGTCTTGAATTCTTTCCAACTGATGTTCATGAGTTTTCTAAGACATTTGTTCTCGAATGTATTCAGCTTGTTCTCCAATGATTTTGTTATTTTCCAACTCATCACAGCCGTATGTTAACACTGAGATAACATTTGAATTAAACAGACGAAGCTTGGTATGTATATTCAATGATCGTAATTTCCAAATGTTAGATAATCTATTGAAGGCGCTAGCTGCCAAAGCAATTCTAGTATGGATTTCTCTTGTTGTGTCACCATCCTGAGTCATTTTACTGCCTAAATAATTGAAACTTTCAACTTTCTGTAGTTTTTCCCCGTTCAAGATGATATCAAAGGTCTCGTTAGAAAAGTTCATAGCTTTAGTTTTAGAGGCATTTATTTGGAGACCTATTTTAACCGAGAGATGACACAAATTATTTATTGCTTCTTGGGATTGTCTTGGTGTTGAACTTAAGAATGCTACATCATCTGCGAAATCCAGGTCCCCCAGGAATTTTCCATTTGTCCATTTTATACCCAATTGTTCATTGTGGGTATAGTTTCTCATAACCCAATCAATAGCTATTCCAAAAAGTAGTGGTGACATAATACAGCCTTGTTTAACCCCTGTTTCTACTGTAAACCATTCTGTATTCCCTTTATTTGTTCTAACACAACATCTTGCATTGTCATATAGCGCTTTGATTATATTCACATATTTTGTTGGAAAACCATAGATTGTAAGTATCTTCCACAATGATGGGCGGTGTAGACTATCAAAGGCTTTTTGAAAATCGACGAAGGTGATAATAAGTGGCGATTGCCTTTCTACTGATTCTTCTATAATTGTTCTTAGTGTGAATATTTGATCAATACATGATCGTTTCGGCCTGAAACCCGCTTGTTCTTCTCTGATCTTTTCGTCAGCATGCAATTTAAGTCTTTCTAACATCATGCAACATAATAATTTTCCAGGTACTGATAATAGAGATATACCACGCCAGTTATTACAGTCTGATAGATCACCTTTCTTCGGTAACTTTTCAATAATACTGTCTTTCCATTGTTGTGGTGGTTGTTCTTCTCTCCATACTTCATTTATAATATCTAAAATTCTCAAGAGGTTGTTGTCATTAACTGCTTTAATCATTTCCCCTGAAATTTCGTCAACTCCAGCAGCTTTAAAATTTTTTAATCTTTTAACGGCTTGTTTGATCTCGTCCAGCGTGAATTCATCGCAAGTTATTGGCAAGGTGGTTGTGAGTGTTTCATTATTAAAATCAGGTGTTACTGTTGGTGGTGGTCTGTTTAGCACCTAACATGAAGTGCTCAGCCCATCTCTTCATTTGTTCTTTTTCTGTTGGTATTGAATTCCCTAATTTACCTTTAACAGGTGTTTCCATAGCAGTAGGCTGGTGACATAGTTGTTTTGTAATTTGATAAAGGCACCTACTATTACCAGTTCTTGCAGCATTTTCAGCTTCTACGGCCAGTTCATTGATGAAATGTCTTTTATCTCTTCGAGTTTTTGTCTTCACTTCTTTATTTAACAAGTTATAAGATAGTTTGCAAGATTCAACTGCATTATGTGTACTTGCCGCTAGTAGTTTAAGTTTTGCTGTTTTCCTTTCTTGTATTTTATACGGTAACATAAATACTTACAGTGGTATCTCTCAATGGATGCATACACATTTCTCCTCAACACCTGAGTATATCTACATATCACACCAATGCCACATTCGTCTCAGAATATATGTGGAGCTGTTTCCGCTTGCAACCTTGTACCAATAAATGAAACAATAGGACACTGGTCGTCACATTAAGTGGAATTCAAACCAGCACGCAACCGGGCTCCTAACATTTATCAGAAGGAACACTAGACAAACACACACACATTAATTTATTTTACTTAAGAGTGGGCCTACTCCGGAACTAAGTTAAGTATGATATCATATCATCACTATTTGTTTATGTGCTTTGTATCATTCTTTTTAATACCTGTTCTACTTTACTTAATTGTTTTACAATAAAGGGAAGCATTTAGTGTCGTATACTTACTGCTCTCGTTGTCAAGTTCTTCACATGCTGTCGTTTTGTACGTCTATTAACAATTCTTCCTATATAGTTAGGGAGTTGGGGCTATCTTTAATAATCTTTATCACGATACATGGAAGAGAGACTGTCGCTAGGAAACCCGGGTTCTTTCTCAGAATTTCTTTGAGTTCAGCGCTCGGGCTGGGGTGCACAAAATCCCTACTCATCTTCACTATCCTAAGTAGGTTCTCATTCAACGAGCCATTTTCGTTGAGAGCCTAATTCTTTATCACCAAACTTCATCTGTTACACTCCACCTCACCAGAGCTGCGACAATTGGTGACCTGCGTCCGGGATCCAGACCATTGGAGGACCTGTCTCATGAGATCCAAATAATTGTGGACCTAACCTTTTTCTGCTCATACCTCTAGACCAGGAGCGTTATTGTGTAACTTCATTACGGAGACTTATTTTCTTAGGATATAGTTTGTTTTATCAAGCAACAAAACCGTAACCCAGAGTTATATAGTAAGGGAAAGCGCCATTTTTTTTTTAAATAAAAAAAGTGCTATACGAGAATTGTATTGAAAAACAGGATAATATTTTCTACATAAATATTTTTCTTTTTCAGCTTTTGAGTATTGACAATATTTTTTTAGGTTGATTATACAAGTACATCAAGATTCTATAGATCTTATAGAATTTGGGCGGGTATTGCTAACAATTGTTTACAGGTAAGACTAAACTTCTGCATAGTGAACTAGTACTGCAAAGCATGGCTGAATTGACTAAACTTAAAGCTAGCTGGATGGAGACTGGTCGGGAGTGTGGCTTAGCAGGACCGCAGTTAGCAAAATTTGTGGGTGAGCAAATAGACTTGCAACTCACTCGCAAAGCACAAGAGAGAAAGGAGGAACGTGAAGCACTTGAGAGAAAGAAAAGAGAAGACCAGGAAGCCAAGGAAAGGAAGGACAAAGATGAGAGAGCCCACGCCTTTCGTTTGAAAGAGCTTGAAATCCAATCTCAAACTCGCAATGCACAGTTCGTGTTGGGTACAGCGGCCTCAAACTCATCAGGTGCGGATTCACCACGGTCAGATGATGTGCCACCTATGCAGATTCTTCATCCAACTAAAATGCACTTCCTTCTAGAACCATTCTCGGTGAAATCTGACACAATGGACGCCTATCTTGATCGCTTCCAACGCTTTGCTAAATGGTTTGGCTTGGACAAAAAGAAGTGGAACCTGAAGCTTTCCCAAGGTCTCAGGGGAGCAGCTTACGAAGTCTTCTGTAAGATACCAGTTGAAGATGAAGTAGACTATGTTGTTCTTAAGAGAGAACTTTTAATACGGTATGAACTGCATTCTGAAGCCTACCGTAAGAAGTTCCGTGTTGCTCGCATGGAAACAGGAGAAACTTTCTGCCAATTTTCTGCCAGGATAGAGACATATTTCATGAAGTGGTGCACGCTCGGAGAATTTAAGGAAGATTTTGAGGGAGTAAAGGGCTTAGCAGGACTGATTGAGCAAATCAAAGATTCTATGACTGCAGAGATGCGACGATTCCTAACAGAGAATGAGGCAGATCGCCTAGATGCCATTTTAACTCTATCAGAGAGGTTCCAGGCGGCACAAAATGAGACACTTGCGGGTAGAAAAAAATTCCAGGAACATTCTCCGAAACATAATACCAGGCCACATCAAGACCCGATACCACAACAGCGCAATAACTCACTTAATACACCCACGCAGGACGACTACAATACGAATACCCACCAAAGGGCTGGACACCACCAGAAGCAAGGGGCGAAATTGTGCCGCCAATACCGTGTAAATACTCACAATAGCAGTGATTGTAGACATCGGTCCCTAACGCAGAATGCTGCATGCATGCAGATGAACCGACCGGTCACGAAAGAGCGGAGAAAGAACATGGAAAACCCCTCTCGCCCTCCTGTAATTGAATCAGTCTTGGTAAACGGACAGACGGTAGAATGTCTTTACGATACAGGACTGGCTTTCGAAGCAGTAATCAGGGCATTTCTTGTCACCTCGAAATAGATGACAGAGGAAACCGTCGACATCCAAGGGCCCTCGAAAGATGCACCGCCTATTACCCTGTGCATCGCCTGTATCCAGGTGCAATCCAAATATGTTACAGGCGAAATCCATGCAGTCATTATGGAAAAACCGATCTTCTCCCTTATCCTCGGTTGTAGATACGTATTTCTTGGAGAACCTTCCAAGCCTTTAGTCATGGCGACAGTCCAGACTAGAGGGCAATCCAATAAGGAGAAGGAGGAAGACACCCCAATCAATGTCTCCCCTGAGCAATTGAAAAGGGCCCAAAAGGAAGATGCCACCTTAGCGCCCTGTTTTAAGAAGCTGCCAAAGGCACACAATCCACTTCAACGAGGGGACCTCTACATAAAAAACGGATTGCTGCACCGCAAAGCGGGAAACGGAACACAGGAACACAGCCAGCTCGTAGTTCCTGCAGCCTATAGAGCCCAAGTGCTCGAGATGGGTCATTCCATCCCATTTAGTGGCCCCATGGGAACGAATGCTACCACACAGAGGATAACATGCCACTATTATTGGCCAAGGATTAATGGGGACATTGAAAGATTTGTCAAATCTTGCCCACAGTGCCAAAAAGTGGCGCCAAGACATCGGAAAGCACCCGCAACACTTGAGGAAATGCCTATCTTAGGTACCCCCTTTGAACGTGTGGCAGTCAATATTATAGGACCCCTCCTGAGAACAAAGAAACGGAAGTGCTATATCCTCACCCTGGTGGACACCTGCTCCATGTGGGGTGAAGCCGTCGCCATCCCATCGTCTGACTCAGTCCATGTGGCAGAAGCACTGCTCAACATCTTTACGAGGTTGGGATTTCCGAATCAGGTTCTCACCGACAACGGTTCTCAATTCAGGGGCAGACTGACTGAAGAGGAGTTCAGGATATTCCAAGCAAGGCATATTCACACTTCCCCATATCACCCTCAAAGTAACGGGCAAGTGGAGATACTCAATGGTACCCTCACCTCTATCCTGCGGAAATTAGCACAGGAAAAACCAGAGACATGGAACCAATACCTACTGCTGCATATTTTGCATACCGTGAAGTACCCCATGCGTCAACAGGAATTCCCCTCCTACGTTACTCTTCTGTAGACCCATCAAATGTCCGCTTGAGGCATTACTACGCGCATGGACTGACGCCAAGGCGGACGACACTGTTACTTCAGCATCCCAGTATGTTTCAGAATTAAAACAGCGCTTTAAAACAGGATGGGAGCTGGCCACCACGAACTTACTAGAAGCCCGGTGTAAGCATGCTAAATACTTCAATAAGAAAGCGAAGGATCGGGACTTGGCAGTAGGTGAGAAGGTGTTATTATTTCTACATAGCAGCAGTAATAAACTACAGATCCGCTGGAGAGGTCCTTATAATGTCACTGAGAAGATCTCTCGGACTAATTATAAGATTGGCATGAAGGGCAAGCAGAAGATCTGCCATAACAATCTGCTTGAGAAATTTCATTAGCGGCCCTCTACAGAATCCACTCACATTATGACTATGGCCATCGCGACCCAGCTTGAAAATGAACCATTAACGTCGGTGGAGTACCCACTCCAACCAGGCGAATCATACCTGGACGTGAAACTTAGTTCTACATTGACAGGTACTCAACAGGGCCAAGTGAGGATGTTGATGGAATCTTACCAGGACACCCTCATGGATAAACCAGGCCGTACAGATTTAGTGGAATTGGATATGCAAGTAACTGATCTCAACCCCATCAGGATGAAGAACTACCCTGTTCCCTATGCCAAAGCAGCAGTGCTGAACGAGGAAATCGACTATCCCAGAAATATATAAAGTATTCTAACACCCTCTGTTCTCCGCTCACGTCGCTGACCCAGAATCGGGATAAGATCATATTGACAGCAGAGTGTGAGCATGCCTACACTCTGTTGAAAGAGCTGCTGACGGCAAAACCGATTCTACGGCTACCTGACCTCATCCAACCCTTTGTCCTGCGAACCGATGGAAGTAATATCGGAATTGGAGCAACATTACTTCAGCCAGGGAAAGGAAGCAACCGACCATTATTTGTCGTCGCCTTTGGTAGCAGAAAATTGAACCGAGCGTAGCAAAATTATTCGACGTTTGAAAAGGAATGCTTATCACTTGTGTGGGCAGTACAAAAGTTTCAACCATACCTGTATGGCAAGAAATTCACCATTCAGAGTGACCATCAGCCCCTCACTTTCCTTGCAGCGTCGAAAAATTTAAATGCCAGATTAATGATATGGTCTCTTGTGCTTCAGCCGTACACCTTCCTAGTAGAATATATCCCGGGAAAACACAATGTTGGATCAGACTTCTTGAGTCGCCATCCTGTACCAACAGATTGACCAAGCCAACCTGGTGATGATTAACATATCAACAGCGAAGAATGTGATGATGATTAACCAGATCAAAACGTACAAGAAGAGGTATCCCTGTGGAGTTAGACGAACATCCAACTTAAGGGGGGAGCTATGTCGTAAAGTACGGGTCACTCTTCTTCAACGTTATCATCACACAGCATCGCCATACATCATTATTTTCCATTTTTATTATAATTTATTGTCGTTTGGTCACACACCACCATCCCAGCGCTCGACCTGCCAAAACATGATTGGCGCGAACAAACGTTACAGGGCACGGAAAAAATCTCGATCGCTTGAAAACTGAGAAAGAGGCACTAACAGGGTTGCCATATTGGCTTTTTTGAAGCCAGATTTCAGAAATCTGGCTTTTAAAAAATGTGATTGGCGTTAGAAAATTCATTTGGCTTTTTCCTGGCTTATTTACTTGCTAAAATTATCTGCACGAAAATTACAAACCATCCTTTTTCGAAATCATTTTCCTTTAAGAGACATGTTTTTTGGTCAGGTACATTTGGCAATATTTCTGCCGCCAAGAATCTGGGCAAAAAGGCGCCAACCGGTGCTCTGATATAACCAAATAGGTTGAAAGGAATGCGCCTCGCCAGAAGAAGGCAAAAAATAAAAAACCGTCTCTCCAGTTTGTCTGGTGTCTCGGACCTCCGAAGTGTTTGGATGTGATTTATAATTATTTATAATCATACTAATCTGCCGTGAAGTGTACGTTCTATATGTAATAACGTTTTGTGGTGAAATTGTGACACGTTCGGCTGTTTTTATAAATCATTTATTATCAAGTCATGGCCATGTTGTCAAATAAATGGAAAGCTTCTTACGATAGCAATCGTAAGTACAAAAGCAAATGGGAAGAAACATTTGTATGGGTCCAAAAGGCTGCTGATGGGTCGGATGCAGCTTATTGTCAATTGTGCCATTGCAACATTTTACCAAGAATTAGCAACCTCTCAAACCATGAAAAATCGGAGAAACACAAGCGGAGAACTCCATTACAAGGCCAGACGTAAGAAAGACTCCTAGACAAGATACGGATAAAGTTAAGGCAGTAGAGCTGCAAATTGCTGTAAGCATGACGTGCCATTGTGCGACACGTACAGTTGACCACCTGAGTGAAATCATGACAGCACATGGGCATGGGAGTACACTGGAGCACATAAAGTTACGCAGTAGTAAATGTGCATGCTTGGTCAAAAACATCATTTCACCTGCACTGAAAACTGATCTCATTGATGACTTTCAGAACAAGAAATATGCCATCATTTTAGATGAATCTACTGACATTTCAACACAAAAACACTTGTGTATGTTAGTTAGATTTTTTTGTGATATGAGAAAGGAAATTGTAACTGGATTTATAGGTTTAATTCCGGTGCAAAAGGTTACAGGAGAAAAGATATTCAATTTGATTGACGAGGAAATAAAAAGATGTGGACAGTCTTGCAAATTGCATTGGTTTAGCAACGGATGGTGCATCAAACATGGTTGGGTGCAACAACTCTGTGTGGTCTAGACTAAAAGCTGTATCTTCTTTCTGTGTGCAACTCAAATGCATCTGTCATTCGCTGGCACTGTGCATTCAATATGCAGTATCCAAGCTACCGTCAAATATTGGATTTTTACTGTCAGAAATACCCAATTGGTTTCGCCATAGTGAATTAAGACGAGAAGCATACAAATAATTGTTTACTGTGATGAACAAAGCTACAGAATTTGAGCCAACCCGAACTGCCCCCCTTCCCTTTGAAAAACCTTCATTTACGCGGTGGATTGTGCGTGGAAAGGTTATGTTTAATATTTTGATGAACTGGGAAGAGCTAAAAGCTTATTTCACTTCTGCTGAACTAGCCCAATCACAGTTTGATACAAAATTCAAAGCAAGACTTCTAAAGGAAATGTTGTCAGACTACAAAAACTACTTGTTCTTTGAGTTTGCAACATCTCTTGTGCAGGAATTTGAAAGACTGAACAGCCTTTTTTAGCAAACCAAAGCTGATCCTCATGAATTGTACCAACACATATGCTTACACCAGAAGAGTCTTCAGAACAAACTGTATGATGCCAAAAGACAGAAAAAAATATTTATCAAGTTGATTTTGGTGTAAAATTCTTAACAGCATGTAATAAGTTCCTACAGCAGAACAACAGTGCTGAGGCTGATCTAGAAATAAAAAATGTCAAAGAAAGATGTATGTCTATGCTAGAAGAAGCTCTCAGTCAAGTTACATGTAGACTTCCGTCGGCGAGAGATACATTTGAAAGTTTATCAAAATTGAGCCCTGTGAAAATTTTAAATCAAATTTCAAGGCATATGTTTTCCGAGTTACCCTTTAAACACCATGCAAGAAACAACGTCAGCAAAATTGAAGAACAATACAGACAAATGCCTTTTGTCGATTGGAAAGAAGAAGCTCCATTTAAGAAAGATGGACTCCCTGTAGACACTGAACAGTTTTGGATTGGTGTACTTCAGCATCAGGCATTTAAAGAGCTCGCCACCTTTGCCCTTACTTGCCTAATAACCCCTGTCAGCAATGCTGTAGTTGAGAGGATATTTTCTCTTGTATCCTCCGTTAAAACGAAGGCAAGAAACAGAATGCAGCTGAATCTTCTTGATGCAATTGTGAGAATCAGGGCAGAACTATTGCTTTCAAGCAAATGTTGCAAAGACTTCACTGCATCTCCAGAAATGCTAAAAAAAACTTCACATCGGACAAGGTTTATGCCGTGTGTTCCACTCATTCCAGTGGGGAGGATAGTAATGACCTGGATCTGGAGCTTTTCATGTGATGTGAGTATGAAAAATATATTAAGATGTGTTTGGCTTTTTTTTTTGGCTTTTTTCTAGTGTTGTTTGGCTTTAAATTAAAATTTCGATCTGGCAACCCTGGGCGCTAACCCAGCGCCATTCGAGATACAAACCTTCAAGTGACTGGTTGTACACTCCCGACAGTTATTTTAAACCGTGAATTTATTTTCACTAGTGTTTACTTTGCTGCGTGCAAGGTTCCATTGCAGAAGACTCTGAGCAAGGTAGAGCTTCGTCTACTGACCTAAGCGCTTGTCTGAAAGAGGAAACTTCAGTCAACAGGATTTTGTACTTGGCCGCCTACTGAAGTGCTTATTAGTGTGGTGTCCCAACCTGGTGGTGACAGCGCAGAGTATATATTCAAATTCTTGAAGTCATCGTGACGGTATCAATACCTCATAACGGTGACCAACAATCCTGTACGGTAACATAAATATTTACTGTGGTATCCCTCAGTGGATGCATACACATTTCTCCTCACCACCTGAGTATATCTACATATCACACCAATGCCATATTCGTCTCAGAATATATGTGGAGCTGTTTCCGCTTGCAACCTTGTACCAATAAACGAAACAATAGGACACTGGTCGTCACATTAAGTGGAATTCAAACCAGCACGCAACCGGGCTCCTAACATTTATCAGAAGGAACACTAGACACACACACACACACACACACACATTAATTTAGTTTAGTTAAGAGTGGGCCTACTCCGGAACTTAGTTAAGTATTATATCATATCATCACTATTTGTTTATGTGCTTTGTATTATTCTTTTTATACCTGTTCTACTTTACTTAATTGTTGTACAATAAAGGGAAGCATTAATGACGTATACTTACTGCTCTCGTTGTCAAGTTCTTCACATGCTGTCGTTTTGTACGTCTATTAAGGTGGTGAACTACAGTGAAAACTAACTTTTGTTCTAATAACATTTTCAAACTTTTTATGTGCTCAATAGACACAGTGTATGTCCATGAACCAAATTCTGCAATTTATTTTGTTAAAAAACATGTGGTTACCATGGTAACCAAAAACACATCTGCCATATTGGATTGTCACCAATTTTCGAGAGCTAAAAACTTATGTTTCCCATTGACCAAACTTTATCAAATTGCACACACATGTTGTGACTGACAATTAAAACAATGTGTCACATGCTTTTTTTGATAAGTTAAAAATTCTATTTTAAAAAAAAAATACACTTTATTTGTATGAAAAAAAATTAAAAAAAAAAAAAATTAAAACAAATATATCAAAGCAAAATACCAAAATATCAAAACAACCATGTGACAATTTAAAGGTATATATGTGTACAACATGCTTGCCAAATTTAAGACTGATCTATTAGATACCGTAGTTTGTAAAAAATAACATATTTTGTTAATAAAATGTTAGTTTTGAGAGAAATGCATTTTAGTCACCAAGTGCCTTGTCTTGTCCAATATACTCCATTCTGGGGGGCTGAATGTGTTTAAAATTGTCCAGCACTATATGCTGCACCTCCTTCAGCTTCCTGCAGCTCCTCCTCTTGCCTTTATCTTGCCTAATTTTTCTTCTTTCCTTCTACATGGTGACCAAAAAAACAACCGCGATATTGGGTTTTTCACCAATTTTCAAGAGCAAAAATCGTATGTTTCCCATTGACCAAACTTTATTAAATTGCACACACATGTTGTGACTGACAATTAAAACAATTTGTCACAAGTTTTGTTTTGATAAGTTTAAAATTCTATTTTTAATAATTTTTAAAAGAAATGCACTTTATTTGAATGAAAAAAAAATATATCAAAAAATATATCAAAGCAAATTATCAAAATATCGTAAATACAGATGTGTTACTTTAAAGATATAGATGTGTACTACATGCATGCCAAATTTGAGACTATTCTGTTAGACAGTTTGTTAGTAATAAAATTATTTGTTAATAAAATGTTAGTTTTAATAAAAATCCATTTTACTCACCGAGTGCCTTGTCTTGTCTAATATACTCCATTCTGGGGGGCTGAATGTGTTTAAAATCCTCCAGGACTATATGCTACACCTCCTTCAGCTTCCTGCAGCTCCTCCTCTCGCCTTTGTCTTGCCTCTTGCCTAATTTTTCTTCTTTTTACAAGTTTGTCAGCCTCATGTTTCTGGCTGTTGGCCAGACGTTTCCTCAAACGCACCTGTCCAAGGCGTATTGAGTTTGTTCCAGATGGTTGACCATACAGTTTTTTTTATTTCTGCACTGGCTGATGGACCAAAGTTGAACTCTCCATCGGTCACAAGGACACTGAATTTGACTTTTTTTAATGACACAATTTTCCGCTTGCTGCAACGACTCTATATAACATTGTGTAGGCTTTCATTTGCATTTTGTGTTGCACCTAGCTCACACAGCTTGAGCAGATGCTGATCAGTAAGACGCTCATAAATAGGGGCAAAGTGCTTATGGAGCAGGTTGTAGTCTAGCGGAGTGTGAACCTTGGTCTCGTGTGGTCCGGCAACTTCTTCTTTGGCGATGGAAGCCTGATAGAAACACTAGGAGTCTTTGCCTGGCGGACACAAATTATGTTGGGGTTTGTCGTTTGTCGAATACCCATGGTAGAGAGAAGCCATGATGGCTTGTTTCATCTCTGGGGCTGTACTATGCTTGCGGATGGCCCTGGTGTAGTAAATACACAATTTTCATATGGCATTTTGGGTTAGACGACCACGGCCATTTCCCCCAAGGGTGACTTTTTGTTTCCTGCAGTCAGTAATCAGTGTCCTCAGTCCAGTGCCTAATCGCTTTGCAACATGGTTGACGCACTCTTCTTTGGTTATGTCAACTTCTGGTCCATACGGTTTGATGTCGCAGAGTCTGTTGTAGGCCTTGGAATCGCCATCTGATAGTAAAACAGTGTAGCGTAGCTTGTGATTTGCCACTGAACGAAGAAAGAGAACTTCACAGGCTTTTACCTCCATTATTCCGGCTGACCCTTCGTAATTACGGCAGCAGTCCTTCTGATGCTCTGCTTTCCATTTAACAAATTTGTCAGGCAGATTTTTCAGTTGCCACTGTCCAGTATTCTCACAGGTGTGACAGAAGGAAGACATAACATGCGTATCGATGACCATGCCAGTCAAGATGTCGATAACACTGCCAACACCTATCAGTGACTTATGACCTCTAGTTAGCCATGTTGCATCAAAGCTGACAGCGATGTCAATGACTTCTTTCTTTATTAATGGTACGATGCTGCCTCTTAGCGTGCTCAGCTCGGACGATGCTAACGGAACGTTGAAATACTGTAGAGTGCATGGTATCCAAATGATCAAAAATTTGATCTGCATATTTATGAAATGTTTTCTGGTGCAGGCCAGGGAGGTCTAGGTTCTCGCAGAAGAGATTGAACGTAGATGGGCCTATTCCAGACATGAGGGCACCAAGAACAGCAGATTTGTTGATTGCATGTCCACGAGGGCCGCTGCCTTCTGGTTCCCTCTCGGATGTGTACGTTCTAGAAATTGCTTTTTCACATGTGCGACACACAACTTCCAGGAAGAGAGAGAAACCCTTAGACTTGGTGTTGTCAGTTCTTGTTTGCAATGTGCTTTGCTTACACACATTGCAACACACATTTTTAAGAAGGTTGTTGAAGAAAGAAATGTCCACAATGGTTTTGTACGTAGGTTTAGGCTGGGCGCAGACAGTATTATGAGATGCAACATTCTTGCTCGTGCTCAAGTTAGTTTTTATATCAGATCGACTTGGGCCAGTGGTGAACGGCACTACTGGATCAGCAATTTGAACTATAGGCCTTTCGGATACTGGTATGCAGAAATTCAATGTTGAGACTACATCAGTTTGTTTATTATTCACCGCTGATTCTGTCTTACCAAATCCATTGCTAGAAATTACATACTGTCGACGCGACCTGGCAGCAGATATTTGCCTTAATCTCTTACCTATTCTTCCCATTTTGAAGTAATAGAACACAATTCACTGAAATTTAAACAAGTTACACGCAACGAACAATTATTTTGTGTACAGGCGGAAATAGCTGTTGTTATCTTCCACATTTGCGCACGCAGCCAAAATGTTGTTATGACCAATCAAAACAGGTGTTTACGTTTGCATCTTCAATGGGTCGGGAATGAGGGCATGAGATCACCACGTGACCACTCCTTATAAGGAAGTTAGCGTAAAATTACGGAAATTTTCAAACACACATCACTCAGAGCTATGAGAAAAAATAGTTTCGAATTTGCTTTATTTCGGCAGACAACGAAATTCCTTGTGTATCGATACCACATAGTCCACGATATGGACAGCGTAACTAAGGTATTATTGAGCGATAAATCTTGCATTTTCGGCACAAATTTGCAAATCATAGCTTGGGGGTAGTACAGAAAATATGCTTTTTGATACATCAAATGCATTTTTTATGTTATAAAACCTTGCTCAATCGATTCCTCGATGATTATTTAATAAAATAAGCTCAAAAGTAAAAAATCGATATTTTGTACGTAAAATCCTGTTTTCTCTACCGTCCACCTCCACAATTCTTCTTATATAGTTAGGGAGTGGGGGCTATCTTTAATAATATTTATCAAGATACAGGGAAGAGAGACTGTCGCTAGGGAACCCGGGTTCATTCTCAGAATTTCTTCGAGTTCAGCGCTCAGACTGGGGTGCTCAAAATTCCTACTCATCTTCACTATCTTAAGTAGGTTCTCATTCAACGAGCCATTTTCTTTGAGAGCCTAATTCTTTATCACCAAACTTCATATTTTACACTCCACCTCACCAGAGCTGCGACAATAACATATCGATGATTCTCTATGTGTTTCTCAATGTTTCCGTCATAAAGTTTCGATAATTCTTTGTTCGTTTCTTAAAGGTCTCGTCATCATCACAAGATCTCTTCATTTCTCACACGGTCTCTTAGTTTCTCCCTAACGCCTCTTTGTATCTCACGTGTCTCTATGTTTCTGATAAGTCTTTTAATTTTTCACAAGGTTTTCCCGTGTTTTCATAGCTGTTTTATCACAGTTAGTGACATTTTTGTTTCTTGTCCTTTGTAAAATGTCAAAGCCTGACATTGATAAAACTTAACTGGCATAACTAGTGTCTTTATCAGTTGTCTTGTGTAGTAATTTGGATCTTTGAATGTTTTTAAATTAGGGATAGCTGATAGACCATATACTGGCCGTTATAATTTTTTATTGAATCGTTTCTCTTTGTTTAACCGCTTCACCGTTTTAGTCTGGTTTTGCCATCTGCAGTGTTTCTTTGTGCTTGACTTCAACTTAACATTTCAATTTTCCTGTGATGATCTTCATGTCATGCTCTAGGTAGGTCTTGTGATTGGTTTGGTTTGGTTTGGTTTTAAGGACCATCTTCATTCCACACGGAGAATGCCATCAGTGCTCCGATCTCCCCCCTTGGATCACACAAGGAGGATCTTAGCACAGTGCGCGAACTCCGTAGCACCGGCAAGGATCCCAATGTGTGCATACAGGAGTCACACATTTAATAAATATTTATGGGGCGGGTAGGTTTTTCCAAATTTTGTAAATTTTGCCAGGGCAGTGGCCGTATGGTCTACTCTTTACGATTGTCAACTGCCGAGGGATTTTTAACGTGCGCAACTTGCACACTGGGCCTCCTATTTTTTTCGCCCTTATCCGAGAAGGCTAGGCATCCGATCTTACTATCCAGGAGATCGGGGGAGTATGACATTATTAGAACCCACTGGTTGTGAAAAAATGTCCATCAAATATATTCCTTGTACTGGGAGCCGAACCTATAGAATTAGAGGTGGACGCCATACCTCTAAGCCACTCCGACCCCATAGAGGTTGTGAAGAAGATTTCTGCTTCTGTAGTGTCCTGCCAACTTAAAATGTAAACTGGTCATTAGCACTTGTGGCGCCATTGATAATTAGAGATGAACAATAGATCAAGACAAAGTATTCTTGACCTATGGAAATATCTCAGTCTCTGAAATGAGCACTGGTGTATGGATGGCACAGGATAGTCAGATTGTTAAGTACTCTTGTCCAGATGTTAAAGTGTATAGATCAAGCGCCTACCTTGTCTTCCCACAACGACTAAACTTATGCTTTTATAAACTATTCCCAATTAAATTAATTCACAAGTAATGAATATGGAAATAATGTAACAACTTCAGAAGTTAACAGAATCAATAAATTTAATTTAATACTTAATTTTCTCTTTTCTTTGTACTTTGGAATGACAACAACGATATGTATTTATACATTTACATTTATCACGTGAATTGACACAATAAATATTATCTAGAAATGTCTGTGTTCACTGTCTACACAATCTAAAACTGTTCTAGTTTTCTGTCTTTATCATCACTTGACAAGCACTTGATTCTGGTATATCATTTGTGGCAACAGTTTTATCTTCACGATATTTCTGGTCTGTGGAGCTGCAATGCTACACCCAGTTGCTTTATAGCTGGTGATAAACTGTTCAGTTACCATCGCTATGTGGAGGCCAAGTATCTGGAGTGGTCCAATCACTTTAGTGTTCCTTCGTCACAATGCTTAGGAATGCACTCGTGGATCCACCACCAGATTGAACGTCAAGCCTGCAACATGGTAAGCCTCGTGGATAGTATCGGTCCACATATTACCACAAATCCTAGTGTGTGTGTTGATGTCATCAGATTGTGCATGGGTATGAGGTGCCCATATGTCTGTTACGTCAGTGTCAGAGTGTCATTACAAGCCTAGTTATAATACAACAAAAGATACGAGTACAATACTTTCATTATAGAAACATAATAGATGATACAACAGATATATACAGAAAGTAGCATGATACAAACTCTTTGGCCTCCAGTCTTTCAAGCTAGTTCTAACAAGTGTTGATAGCGTGATGGCGTGTGTCATTTACCAGTCCTGAAAAGGACTATTCGCAGTGCCAGGCTGGATAAGATTTTGGTTATATTTAGGGTATCTCAATCTTCCATAATCATACCACAATAAGCGACAAAGAGCCATACATGATATCTCGACACATATTATCTATATCAAAAATGCAAACCAATGTAATAACGTGTACTGTACATGCTTAATGTCAATATAAGCCTACAGAATACAATTTTATTAATGTAATTCTACATACCCTCTGGCTTTCAGAATATAATATGCAGGACCCCGTCAAGTCTGTTTCTTATGCAATTGTTCTAGGTTGAGATGAATGTGCAGTATCAGCCCTCATACAATCTGTCCGCTCTTATAAACTGCTGGATTTGCTGTGTGTGTCCTGGTCTTGAAATCTCACCTTTAAATGAACTCAACTTGCGTACGCCTCGGAGAGCACTTACGTCACTCTTGTTTTGTTGTTCCAAACTTTTCCATCAGAGAGCAAGAAAATGGCAGATGAAGTAGTAACGAAGATCCCATCCTTTCTGTCCATCCATTTCACCTTTCACTTTCACCCGAATATCTTTAGTGGTAGTTTACTTTCGGCTTCCTTTGTGTGAAAGTTTGACTCTGAACCGATCTTTCTTCATTTAAATCTCGAATTTTATCTCTGCTTTAGCGTGTCTGTTTCTTCAATAATTCACACAATATTGCTAATTCCCCTGCAAATAGTGTAAGTAGTAATTAACCAACAATGTCCATACCTGTCTTCCATCTGTGGCTAGACCATGATAAAGGTTGGATCCTTTCCCGTTATCCGTTTTGAAGATATTTGCCAAATTCGAACCTAGGTATAAATTTTTTAGTACATTTCACTGTTTCGCCACTGTAGTACGTGAGATGGCGATTTGGGAAAATCTTCCCTGATTGGTTGAGTGAAATAATCTGATTGGTTGATCAAAAATGATACACAAGAGATTTCTACCATTATACGACAGCAAGAATAGTTCATTGCATCAGCAGCTTTGAGGATGTTGTCCTTTGTCGCGGGTTGCCTCCCTTGCTCTCCGTAGTAGTGGTCCAACATAGGCCAAAACCTAGAGTACATAATATGGGCCTTCAAAGGTGTCTACCATCGCACAAGATTACTCTTGACAGAGTTGAAGATAGAAGGATAATGATGCTTTTGCCTCGAGGTAGTGTTCACAAGATATTTCAGAAGTCAAGAACAATGCTGAATCAGTCTGAGCACGTTAACTTTCTATCTGACCCGTCGCCTTGTGTGAAGATGTATATTGTCTGATTTAGCTCACTCAAGCCACCAGCTGATTTAATTCAGCGAAATTCCGCTTATTAACTCGAGATATATATATATATATATCTATATATATCTATATATATATTATATATATATATATATATATATATATATATATATATATATATCTATATATATATATATATATATATATATATATATATATATATATATATATATATATATATATATATACGGGGGCGTTCAGAAAGTAATGCACCACATCGTTTTTCTCAGCTAATAATGAAGATAGAAGACTGAAATGTTGCACACTTCAAATATGGCATGTGCCAATTGTGTGCACCAAATTGCACCGCGGCAACCGGCCAAATAATACGGCTGCCCTAAACCGTTGAATTGCAGCGTGTTAGCAACTTGCGTTATAAGCAGCGAATTGTGATAGAATTTCTCGTTGCAGAGAAGTAAACTGTTGTGAACATTCACAAGCGTCTATGTGATGTGTATGGAAGTTTTGCAGTCGCCAGGAGTACAGTCAGTCGCTGGGTTCAGAGAATCAAAGAATCAGGAAGTGGGGATACGGGGCTGCTTGATCGGCCGCGCTGTGGACGTCTTGCCACAGCCACCAACGCAGAAATGTTGAAATGCGCTGAGGGCATTATTCTTACTGATAGGCGAATCACTACTCAACAATTGGCCTTACAGCTGTCAGTCAGCATTGGTAGTGCAAATGCAATTATAAAAACTCCCGGATTTTCTAAGGTTTGCGCAAGATGGGTTCTCTAAGCCTCACAAATGACCACCGATTGCAAAGGAAAGCAATTTCTTCTGAATTGTTGGAGCGTTTCAATGCTGATGGAGAGAACTTTTTGGATAAGATCGGTACAGGTGACGAAACCTGGGCACATCATTTTGAACCTGAGACAAAAAGACAGTCAATGGAGTGGCATCATCCGCAATCAGCACGAAGAAAGAAATTCAAGACAATTCCTTCAGCTGGAAAGGTCAGGATCACTGTCTTTTGGGACATTGAAGGTGTGATTCTTGTGGACGTTATGCCAAGAGGAGAGACAATCAATTCGCAAGCTTACATTAAGACATTGAAAAAACTCAATCAACGTTTTCGCAGAGTTCGGCCGCACAAGAATCCAGCAGACCTGCTTCTCCTTCACGACAATGCGCGACCTCACACAAGTCTGGCAATACGGGAAGCAATCACCAAATTGGGTTGGACTGTACTACCCCATCCACCCTATAGTCCCGATTTGGCACCCTCTTATTTTCATCTATTTGGTCCACTTAGAGATGCACTCCGTGGGACAAGGTTTGAAGATGATGAAGGAGTGATTCATGCAGCGAAGAAATGGCTACATGATCCAGACAAAATCTGGTACGGGCTAGGAATGCATGCACTTGTTTCGCGCTGCCATAAAGCCGCAAACGTTTATGGGGATTATGTTGAATAATACCGATATTTACATGACATATCCATGTATATTGTGTATAAATTTCATGCTTTTTGAATAAACAGCTCCTGAGATAAACGATGTGGTGCATTACTTTCTGAACGCTTCTCGTATATATATATATATATATATATATATATATATATATATATATATATATATATATATATATATATATATATATATATATATATATATATATATATATATATATATATATATATACACTAGAGGTCATACGTATGCCTTTCTCTGTGTAATGATTAATTCAACTATGAATTTGTCAAAATCAACATATACAAATTTAATGATCAATTACTTTAACATTTGTAAAAAAAATGTGACTGATCATTATTGTGGTGGGTTTTGATGTTACAGGAGATATTTATTACTTGTCTACAGAGTGAGGTCAGCTATGCAAGTCCCTGAGTCTAATAGTTGATGATGATGTTCTCAGGGTACCTGACTTCTACCACCCTACGACCTCAATCTGCGATATATTTTGAGTCTATTTTATATTCTGCTGTCTGTTTGTTTTATATGGCTTGATGTCTATGGTAATGCAAAATGTAATGGTGAGTGTATGACAACAAACACAAATTAACTCAATGAAAAGGGATTAAACAAGTCAGTGGTTAAATTTAGAATAGTATGTTACAATTTTAATTTCCTGTACCTCAAATCTTTTTTGGTACAGGAATGTTTAAACTCAAAATGGAATGGAAATATATTTACAGTTTAATTAAGTCTAACGGACAACTTGTCCTTAAATGTCAATCTGTAAATGTTTATAACATGGAATCCCCTGATGAAGCCCTAGATCCTATGACTGGTCACGATTATGAGGAACGACTTTTCTCATCACTTCCTAAAACTGTTTTATTGCAATAGTGGAGAGTTAATGTTAAATGAACAATCATTAAGCCCTTCGAAGGTTTGGCTTAACTGAATTTCCTTGAGCAATAGTTGATGACTTTCTCAACAACAGTACATTCGTCTCGACAGTGAGACTTGGAGACTGCTTCAGCACTCTTGCTTCTGAATATAGGCAAATAAACACTGTTGCCTCGAACTCTGCAGCTCCAGTACTACTTTGTGGCACACTGAGTGTTAGAGGATGTAACCCGCAATCAATGAAATATTACACAAATATAAGGTTAACCGGCGATCAATGGGTCAAGCTGAGATCGCCACTGGTCAGAACAGCAAAGGCAATGGGTCATGTATTCCTTGTGTCTGATGATAACCTTACTTTTGAACTTTTATCTTCAAGTGGCAACTAAGCATTAGAAAACGTTCGCTATATCCCCTAGTTAGTTATGCTCCCCTGAACCAATCAGATCAGGGTAAGCCGACTTGACTCTCTTTTCAAAAATACACGTTAAAAAAAATGTAACGTCTCCCGATTTTCAAAGTTGTGTGGGGATGTCACTGTGTTTGTCTTTCTGTCTTTCATTTTTATTTTCTACGATATTTTTGTTAATATCTAAGCGATTTTAATGGGGAAAAGCAATTATTAACCAGACGACTGTCTGTCATCTAGCCCTTATATTTTTATTTCTCTCTTTATCATAGTTTTCATCTTTGTATTTTTCCCCTTCAGTTTTTCAAATAACATACTTTTTCGCTACGGTAAGATACTATATCATAATGAGTAATATGATATTCCTAATAACCAAGTATTATCATTTCAGTTGTCAACTGTCCTTTCTTTTCTTTATTATTATTCCATTAGAATACGATACTGTGTTACGCACAGAATTTTTCTAAGACTGTGTGTAATTAATCTGTCTGAATTGTACACTTTAAATTTTTTGGTCGAATGTGGATAACCCTTGTTGGACTAGTTACATTTTTACAATAGGGGTTACCTTCTCTTATGTCTTGACTCGCCGGTCCATTTTTTCGATCGATGTCAGGTCATTCTCCTTATATGGTAGTATCGGTCAACTGTTTCTTGGAAGGATTGAAACCAGATTAATGTTTATTCCCTGTCCATATAAGGCGTGATTTTGGTCATATATCTTTGCCTGGAATGTCTCCTCATCATCCCGTTTTTAGTCTTACTCAGGTGTATGCGTTCTGCGCATGTCTGAACTTTAGGAGAGTTTGAAAAAGTCTTCCGGTCAGAAGTCGACAAGATGTTTTGAGCAGAGAGGACGCATCCCTGCGTCTGTGATCTTTTGATAGGGAATTGGTAGTCCTCCTGTGAGTTAGTTTAGCTAACGAGGTCTTTCCCTAGATGATTCTAAATGCCTGGAGGCGTATGTGGTGTGGTGTTATTTCGAAGCAAGGTAATACCCTCTTGATATTGAAATCTGTAATCGACTTAGATTGTTTGACATTGGTCGTTCTCTGCTCACTTACCAGTTACAGATAGGAGAGGTTCTTCTACTAGAGATTACACCCCAGGTATCTGTATACCTGAGATTTATATGTATACGGGTCGCTCTAGGCCCAGAGAACAGTTTCTATGCTCTTGAACTTCGCTATGCCAGCGACGATATCTACGGCGAGGTTAGATTTAGAAATTCTACAAAGGTCAATTTGACCTGTACTCTTGAAACGCCATTCTCGTGCGACCAGTGGTGGACTCACTTTACATATCTGGTCTGCTAGCATCAGAGAGGAGTTTTATTAAACTTATGTACATTATGATATGAAGCTGACACTGTTGTAAGCTCATAGGATATATGAAAGATCCACTTTATGTATGTTGATTACCATGTACTACAGTGACTATGACTTATGTAACGTATTTGTCATTGTGACGTCAGAAAATAAATGATGGAAACGTCAATAGCAGTTTACACCCTTCTATGACTTTTCCATGTCATAATTGATGTATTGTAGATCTGTGAAACGACATCACACCTACACTTACAGCAAGCAACAACAAACCAGACGAGACACCTCATACCACAGCTTAGAACTTACCTGGTGTCTATAGGGGTGGTACTTAACATGGCTACATCCTAGCAACGACTTTGGACTTATACCAGCAACGTTCATAGTGACCAGTAGTCAGCCTAAAACCACCCTTATCATACTGCCTCTATGTTTCTTTTGCCACCGTTTTCGCTACCATTCCCAAATTGGTTAATCAGTTTCACTTTTACAATGCATACACTAGCTTAGGTTTTCCTCCATGTCAATCCTCCCTTTATTTTTCCTCTCTCTCTCGCTGGTTCTAAGAAAATAAACAAGCGTTTGGCAAGTTGCCAACCGTCTTTAGTGTTAGATTTAATTTTCAGGACGGAGAGGGACCAAGGCGGTTGGTCTTGACACGGGGTATCATCGCGTGCATTAGCAAAGTCAAATGTTTTATTCAAACCTTAACGTTAAGGCGAAAAACATGAGCCATAACAACCGTTTCTAAGGCACTAGTTGATTTCCAAACGCTAGCCTCTCGTGTTCGTTTTGTGTTACCATAAGCAAGTCCTTAACGTCAACTATCGCATTGTGTGCTATTAATAGATTTAAAATAACGCTTTAGTCAAGGTTTTATTCCTCCCTCTCTCTTTCTTTTATCTATCACTCTTTTGGAAACGAAACACGTGTTATGTTATTTAAAGTCTTTTGACAGAGCAACGAAAAAGCTAGTGGTGTTGGTATCGTTCACTTTGGCGTTAATGCTTTTTTAAATCCAGCGCCAATCGCAGGCGTGGGCGATGACTTTGGGCAAACACGGGCGGGGTGGTAAAGTTACTTGGCGTAGGGGTTAAATATTACTGTGTTTGGCGATTGTATCACTGATCTCGCTACACATCTTCCCTATTAAAAACATGCATTCAAATGCAGATTTATAATCTGTGATACAAATTCGATCAAATGAACTCAACTAGGCTTTATGAGTATCCTGGTTTTCTTCTAGGGGGTGCCTACTCCAGAAATCTGCCCGAACATTGTGAGAACCAGGAATGTATTCGATGGTAAACGAATAAGGTTGAATGAGCAAAGACCACCGTAATAAACGTGCATTACCATGTTTTGCCTGAGCCAAAAATACCAATGGCTGATGGTCGCTTTGGACCACGAATGTTCTACCATAAAGATAGATCTGGAACTTCTTGATCGCCCAGACTAAAGCCAAACATTCTTTTTCAATCGTTGAGTAATTTTGTTCCGCCCTGTTTAACTTGCGACTGGCATAAGCGAATGGGTTCAATTCCCCATCTGGTGAAGTGGACCTTTGTAACAATGTGGCCCCTAATCCCACGTTACCAGCGTCCGTTCTCACCACGAATTCCTGACTCAAATTAGGTAATTTCAATATAGGCTTACTGGTGAGTTTTTTCTTTAACTCATTATATGCCAACTCGCACTGTGCCGACCATTCAATTTTATCAGATTTACCCTTACGAGTTAAATCCGTCAGAGGAGCACATACGGAATTACAATTTGTAATATACTTTTGGTAAAAACCACACAGTGACACAAATGATCGCACATCCTTCTTAGTCTGTGGTCTAGGTGCTCTCTGCAATTTCTCCAGGTTCTTGGGGTCAGGGGTCATGCTACCCTGATATACAGTATGTCCCAAGAATTCTAATTCCTTACATCCAATACAACATTTTGTTGGTCTAGCAGTCAAGTTTGCCTCTCTGAGTCTATCAAATAGCATATTCAAAGAGTTAACGTGTTCTTCAAATGTTTCCGTAGCAATGAGGATATCATCCATGAAATTCGTAATACATGGATTTTTCAGTGGATCCAACAATTTTCGCATCATTCTGGAAAACATACTCGGGGCATTCTTCAAACCAAACGGCAACATGTTGAACTCATAATGTCCTTCCGAGGTGCTAAAAGCCAGATAAGGTCGGATCTCAGGCTTCACTGGAATCTGGTAATATCCCTTGCTGAGATCTACCTTAGAAAAATATTTTGCCTTATTCAGCCGGGCAAACAGTTGATTAGTATCAGGTAATGGATCCACCTGACTTTCTGTGACAGTATTCAGTTTCCTGTAGTCTATGCACAGTCTATGTTCCCCAGATGGTTTCCTCAACAAAACCACACTAGAGCTATAAGGAGTTTCACTGTGAGAAATAATCCCTTCCTTTAACAGATAATCTATCTCCTCTTTCAAAGCTTTCTCTTTTGCGAATGGGATAGTATAGGCTCTCATACAGATGCTTGTTGGGTCTAGTAGTTTCATGTCCTATTCCAACAAGTTGGTGTGCCCCGGTTTGTCCGTTAACACGCCTGTATGATCTTCCAGAACCTTTTGAATCTGCTCCCTCTGCCCTTTTGTCAAGTGTTTACTGACCTTTACCTGTGCAGGCGTTTCCCAGGGTTTCAGGGGGTATTCGTGAGAGGTGAGAGGTTCATTTTTCATCTCAGTGGCTATGGCCAAGGTCATTAAATGTGTCCCTTCCTGGTTTTGTCTATTCTTCTTCTTCTTCCGTCCTTAGCCAAAGACCGACCAAGCAGTCAGAGGCCATCACGCCTTGTGGCGTCTTAAGGGCAACAGCAGATTGATTTTCTCTGTTGTAGTTTCCCATCACGCCTAGCGGCGTCTTTAGGGCAACAACAAATAGATCCATCATCCAGATACTTATTTAGGAGGTTCACATGATAGATTTTTTCTTTCCCTTTTTTATTGATCTTATAGTTAGTTCTAGACACCTTTTCTAGAACAGTGTATGGACCTTGCCATCCAATTTGCAGTTTGTTGCTGCTTCCGGGTAGTAGAAGAAGCACCTTCTCCCCCACAGCTAGCTCCCTATCCTTCGCTTTCTTATTGTAATATGCAGCATGTTTCTTCCTCGCTTGTCTTAGATTATCATTTGTGAGTTTCCAGCCAGTTTTTAGACGAGTGGTCAGCTCGTTCACATACTGATATGATGAGGTAACAGTCTCTTCTGCCTTCTCATCTGTCCATGTCCTCAATAAGGCTTCCAATGGACCTTTTATTGGTATAAGTTGTAGCTAGTCTTTCAAATCTAGAGAGGAATGACTCATTGTCATCCTCTTTTTCTATAAAAGGATCAAAATGGAAGTTCATGGCTACATTGGAGGGCCTCTGACTGGCAGCAACATCAGAGGTAGATGGGCTGTTCCCATTTTCAGGAGCATGGCCTTGCAATTCTAACTCTTTTAGTCGTAGCTCATGCTCCCTTTGTAAGCGTTTTTCCTCTGCTTCCAATTTCTTCTCCTCCAATTGTAGCCTCTTGATTTCAGCCTCCCTATCAGCCTCTAATTTTTTAGCTTCCCTATCAGCCTCTAATTGAATTCTCTTCTCCTCTGCTAATTTCTTATCCTATCTTTCAATAAACTTATCACATTCTGATGTCACATATTGAATCAGAATTTGCCCTTCCATGCCCATCTCCCTTGCAGACTGCCCAGCAGCAGATCTGAACTTGGCCAAGTCTGCCATCTTTTGCTTGTACCAAATCTAACTAAATTAGCCAACAAATATTTCTAATTAACTATCTAATAATAGGCAATGATAGTTCACTTAATTCTCCAAACTGCTTAATGTTAGCTTTAATTTAAAATCCCAGACGGGACCCCAATATATGTGGTGGGTTTTGATGTTACAAGAGATATTTATTACTTGTCTACAGAGTGAGGTCAGCTATGCAAGTCCCTGAGTCTAATAGTTGATGATGATGTTCTCAGGGTGCCTGACTGCTACCACCCTACGACCTCAATCTGCGATATATTTTGAGTCTATTTTATATTCTGGTGTCTGTTTGTTTTATATGGCTTGATGTCTATAGTAATGCAAAATGTAATGATGAGTGTATGACAACAAACACAAATTAACTCAATGAAAAGGGATTAAACAAGTCAGTGGTTAAATTTAGAATAGTATGTTACAATTTTAATTTCCTGTACCTCAAATCTTTTTTGGTACAGGAATGTTTAAACTCAAAATGGAATGGAAATATATTTACAGTTTAATTAAGTCTAACGGACAACTTGTCCTTAAATGTCAATCTGTAAATGTTTATAACATGGAATCCCCTGATGAAGCACTAGATCCTATGACTGGTCACGATTATGAGGAACGACTTTTCTCATCACTTCCTAAAACTGTTTTATTGCAATAGTGGAGAGTTAATGTTAAATGAACAATCATTAAGCCCTTCGAAGATTTAGCTTAAGGGTAACTGAATTTCGTTGAGCAATAGTTGATGACTTTCTCAACAACAGTACATTCGTCTCGACAGTGAGACTTGGAGACTGCTTCAGCACTCTTGCTTCTGAATATAGGCAAATAAACACTGTTGCCTCGAACTCTGCAGCTCCAGTTTTACTATGTGGCACACTGAGTGTTATAGGATGTAACCCGCAATCAATGAAATATTACACAAATATAAGGTTAACCGGCGATCAATGGGTCAAGTTGAGATCGCCACTGGCCAGAACATCAAAGGCAATGGGTCATGTATTCCTTGTGTCTGATGATAACCTTACTTTTGAACTTTTATCTTCAAGTGGCAACTAAGCGTTAGAAAACGTTCGCTATATCCCCTCGTTAGTTATGCTCCCCTGAACCAATCAGATCAGGGTAAGCCGACTTGACTCTCTTTTCAAAAATACACGTTCAAAAAAATGTAACGTCCTCCGATTTTCAAAGTTGTGTGGGGATGTCACCGTGTTTGTCTTTCATTTTTATTTTCTACGATATTTTTGTTAATATCTAAGCGATTTTATTGGGGAAAAGCAATTATTAACCAGAAGGTCACATTTAATTACAAAGAAATTACCCAGATGAAAATGCAAAGGAATAATTAAAGGAAAAGTATATATAACGATAGGGAGGAATTGGCCGTTTAATTATCACTTTTGATAATTAAAATCGGTCCATAAATAACTATGATATAAAATAAACAAATTTGGTCAGCTTAGACGAACACACTTAAAAAACCGCCCACGTTGATAGTCTCAAAAATAGTTAACTTTTTGACTCGTCTTCTGATTGGTTGGGTGTAGTTTGATAAAAATTAACAACTTCTTGTAAGTTCCGCCATTAAACCATAAGCTTCCTTGCCGAGCTGACATATACTGAAAGAGACAGAAGGACAAGCCTTTGCCGATTGTACTGCGAGCTCAGTGCTAGAGCCTTTTATTGCCTGTCAGCTTGTGTGTGTGAATATTCTTTACTTGAGGGTAAGACAGATAATTTTGTTTGCCTATTTTATTAACCTAAGTAACAGGCTGTGTGTGCCATATTTTTTTCGATACTGCCGCCGGGAGATGTGTTGTGTCACGACGACCTAAGTAGGAATGTGCCTATAGCAGGCTTTTTCGGAGTGAAAAATGTGTAAAATGTTGGCCAATTGGCCTTACAAATTTGCGACTGAAAGTGCAGTATTAATAAATTGGTATTGGATTTTGGAGTGACACATTGTTCAAATATCATATGAAAACATGTAGGGAATGTTAGAATGAAGTAATCAACAAGTCGCATGCTATATTGTACACACCATGATTATTGTATGGAAGACAAACAATGTATGAGGGACATTGGCTTTGAATTGACACTAAAGAAGAGTGATTACACGAAACTGATTGTAGACAATGGAATTTAAGGTCTGGTGCGACTTGTTAGCACAAATGTCTGAGTTTGGTAAGTTTTAGTATTGATTAGGTGTGAAATTGATAGAGACAGGCGCTACATAGGATGGATTGTCCTTCTTATTCCAGGTTGTATTATGAAGTACCTTGTTGTTGCAGTAAACTAAGAAGAAGAACGTGTGGGAGTTGAGCGCTCTGAATACAAGTGGAGCTAGACCCCTTATCTTCAGCCAGGAGTCACATGTTGATGCTCCTGACTATTATCATCAGAACAGCAGCAGTACAATAATAAACATAAGTCCTTTAGTAAGACACTGGCGACTCATCCAAAGCTTTTCCACCGTAAAACAAACTTACCATTTAGGATGATGACAATAGCAGACCCTGTAGTGTAGAACCAACAGCAGTAGAATTAGTTTTTACTGGAACTGTGTGTGTGCAGATATTATTGTGACCAAGTTATAATAATGGAACAGAATTTCCAAGTTATTTATTTTCTCATGTAAATATAAAATTCTTGATTTTTGAAAAGAAAAGTACTGACCCAAAAAGATTGAGGTTCAGTACCATTAAATTGTATATAAATTTTCAGACAGTCTTGCTTACTTAATTTTCATTAAAGTTACAGTTCTGTTTTGAAATTCATAATTATTATACTAAAATACCCTAGACAAGTAGCCAAATAACACCACACAGATATCCTACTCTTGGTGAGATCTCAAGAGGTAGCCGATAGGGACCCAGAGAATTTCATCATCATCATTCTTTACTCTGGGAACTTACATAGCTTGACCTCACCTTGATTGTCTATACACCCTTGCTCTTTTTCAGAGAAGGGGGTATTTCTTATAAGACCAGTCTCTTATCTGGCACTATCCTGGTATCCTCTGATACATCTATTTGTCCAGGATAGCCTATAATTAGTAACATCAAAACCTCTTATCACACATGGATTGTTGTTTTTCCGTGGGTTATTTCACATTTCATCTCTAGTAAGCTACTTTCATCTGATGTTATTAGCGTGCCAGGGCATTTGAATCTACTGACATGTTTAGAATGATCACATTTACGTTGATGGTGCATCCGGGCGAGGTCTTTGTTTTCCAAGATGACCATAATATGTGTCTGCCATTGTTATTTAAGCTAAGGCTTTTATGTTATACTGACTTGTTTCCAATGCATTACTGTTGTATATGTGTCACTTTCTACACTGAGAGTGTTGCATTAGAGCAGTGGTTTTCCCTAGTTTACAATAATCGAGTAACCGTATAATAGTTTTCTTTCTGGCGTACCCATCTCGGGCTAAAATAGCGTTGGGGTAGTTGTAATTATATTATTTTAGCTACGTGACGTAGATCCCGCGGTCTGTGGTAAGACAAAGAAAGAAATACCTACTGCTCCCTTCTCTACGAGGCGACTAGCATGAGGTTGTGTATGAGGTTGTGCTACATCATCATGTAAAACCACTTACTACATAAACTACCACTGGGAGAGTATGCGATTATTTTAGTGCAGGACCCGCTACAGTGGTGGATCCATATTCCAAACGGATCGAAAAAAGGAAATGATGATGATCTACAATACAGTATCACATACAAGGGGCTTGACATAAGTCTTGGGCCTGACCATGAAGGACATGTCACAGAAAGCTGAAATTGTGTATAGTGTTTATTCCTTTTCAATATAGCCACCGTCTGAATTGACACACTTCTGCCATCTCTGCTTGACCTTGAAAAGACCTTGGGAGTAAAACACTATATTTTTTCAAACTAAACCAGTCATCACATGCCAGTATAACTTCTTCATCGCTGTCAAAATTATTTCCTGTTAGCTGTTTTTTTTTTAAGATTTCGGAATAGAAAAAAGTCTGATGGAGCCAAATCTGGAGAATATGGTGGGTGTGGAAGAATTTCAATATTCAAATCGTTGGCTGCTAGCTGCACAAGCCGTGCTTTGTGAGAGGACGCGTTGTCTTGAAGCAAAGGATGATTTTGAGTGCGCGTTATCCCTCTTTTCCTGGTCACAACCTTTCTTAGTTTGGTGAGAAGATCTGCATAGTACTGTCCATTAACTGTGTTGCCACGAGGCAGATAATCTTTCAACAGGACACCTTTGGCGTCCCAAAAAACAGTCAGCATCACTTTTCCTGCAGATATCTGCGCTCTCGGCTTGACAGGTGTTGGGGAGCCCGGGGTTTTCCATTGCATGCTGGCAATTTTGGATTCGGGGTCATAATGGTGTACCCAAGTCTCATCTACTGTCACCATGGTCTCCAAAATGTTTTTTGACTGACACTTTTTGAGCAACTTACCCTCGTTTGCTTCTGTTCACGTGTCAACAGTCGCGGAACCCAGCGTGCACACACTTTTCTCATGTTCAGTCTGTTGTGTAAAATTCTATAAACTGTTCTTTCATTCAGTTTTACTCTACTAGCTATCTCCACAATTGTCATTTTTCGATCCTGGTCAATGATTTTCTTCACTCTTGTTGCATTTTCATAATTGCGCTCTGAGGCTGGTCTACCAGATCTTGGCAGATCAGCAACATTTGAGCGGCCGCACTTAAACTGTTGACACCAGTTTGTTACCGAAGTATATGAAGGACAAGAATCACGAAACACTGGTTCCATCTCCCTGTGTATTTCTGTAGGTGTTTTTCCTTGAAACATCAGAAATTTTATCACAGCTCTGGCCTCCTTCTTTCCCATTGTTTTGTCAAATCTTTGGAGCAGCAGATCCGGTCAATAGGGTACATTGCGCCATGCACCGTAGCGGGAAAACCCATTGAAGAAACAAACGCGTACTTCACACATTCAGTGCAAATATGATGAACTTTAAATGTGCCAAGTTTCATTTTCCTCCTGTGACATCGTCAGGACCAAGACTTATGTCAAGCCCCTTGTGCATAATGCTATACATATAATGTGAAAATAACTTTATCGAAGTAGATCGAGAGAGTGTTTAATGGTTCTAAAGTAGATTGCCACAACTTTAGGGTTGCCTATCACTGGTGTAGGCTAATCGTATATATGTGGAAATATCTTAGAACTGTTGGTAACATGGCTGAGCGTGGTGCCGGAACGTGTAAGACTTGTAGTATTCACAGTTGTAATGAACTCATTAATTTCGATCAAAGCACGTATTCCGGCAGTCATGGTTTTTGTAGCAAAATAATCTTACTACAAGCATCACGTGTTAATGTTGAGTAAAGGGGGGAAGTGGGAGAAAGCCATGGAATGCTTTGCGATGTTTGTTGTTGTGTTGGAGAAATGTGATGTCAACCGTGAAGCGGGAAGTGGTATAGATAGTGCTATAATTTGTATTCTCTCCCTCCCCTACCTCACCATCAATCTTCTGCACCCCCCCCCCCGACTCTCTCTCTCTATAAATGATGAATGACAGGAGAACAATAGTTTTGCTGTAAAAGCCAGACGTTTCAAGTACTGTAAATATACTGTCACTATTACATCTGATATAATTATTTATGCCTGTTGTCACTGTTAACTGTTAACCATTTGCACATTCAGAAGAATTTCTTCCAGTCACAGTCCATCTCCCTTGTGGCGACCTGTTCCTTTTCAGCTGTCAGAAAAGAAAAATGAGCTGCGGTGCCTTTAACATCAATCATGCACAATTAATGGCGGAATCTAGTGCTGAGGTCTGTGCATTACATTTTACCCTTGATATCTTTGATAAAACAGACTTGCTAATATAAGCTTGAATAGACGGAATACGGTGTCTTTGATAGAGAAGCACAGTAGATAAGCACAAACTGTGAAAGTAAACATACTAATAAAAAAACATGCACACAAAGTCGTACAAGGAAGCACACAACAGTGACAATGTGAGCTGTGATATCAATACAACTAAAAGTTTACCTGTATGTTGTTTACTTCATTTCATATATAACAAAGATTATGTTGTATCTTCAGTATTAAAAACATCCCAGTCTTTAGCTTTATCAATAATTTCTAACAACACATTCACCAACAAATGTATGGACTTGGTCCAAATCTGTTGGTCAATCAGCCTTGTGAAATTCGAGACTTGACAATAAGTATAATATGCTTCTAAGGACAAACCATTGTAGTCCTGTGCCAACTACAAGTGTAAAAGTACTTCAGCATAATCAGTGATTATAATCTTGCCGCTAACTGAAAGTCATCACTCAAAGCTACTTAACACGTGATTAAAATTACCTGATGATATTTATCACAAAGACGATGTCTTCTTTTCCCAAATAATAATTTTAAATAAAATATGCCGTTTTGAATAATGCCACCTATAGTATACCCGCGCGTGAATACTGTAATCCTGAAACTAGTGATTTGGTAATTCAGCGGTGCAGGCATTTACGTAAATGTTTTTATATTTCAGCCTTTCATATTCACTACCTCTGTAATACAAGCAAAACAACCAATAAAGTGAACTTTATATTAAAATGTATGCTGGTTGCGTAATATTTTCCCTGGATTTTCTCAGGACAATTATTTTCTCCCATTCACCCTCTCGTGGTCTTAATTTTCGTGTTGGTCGTGTGACAATGGTAAGGAATTTACGATACTTTGTGGGTAGAGATTACGGACTGTATCTCGAAGAGAGCCTATATTGTAGACATGGTCCTAGTTTTGTGTCACTGTGACCTCTCAGTATTAATGCAAACAGGAAATAGTATTTAATAATAATGTTTCATTTTTGATTTTCAGAGAAGGTCGTGCATGTGATACGATTAGAAGTAGGCTATATAATATAGAAGCATGGTTCTATCTTGCAGATAAACATCCACACAATATATTTTTTAATTGTTGTGTTTAAGGAAATAAACTTTCTCAGACCAAAAAAAACCAAACAAACAAACAAGCAAAAACTCAAATGGTCATTGTGTGCACGAAAAGTGGACTGGAATAGCCATTAACCAAGTTTCGCGTCTTCCATGTTCCAAACAAAACAATTAATATCACTCTCGGACAATCACTGTCAACTTATTATCTACCATACTATATTGAACGCTGAATTCAAGAATCGTAACAGTTTCAATATTGTTTCTAACGAAGCACAATGCTGATAATGCCACCTATTCATGCATACACTTTTTTCTATTGTTTTTTCTTCAAATGTTGCATTTTCTCCTCTTCCTTTCTTTGCAACTGTCGGCATGAATATCCTCAATGAATGGGAAAATGTAGAAATACAGAACGAAACAAAATGTACTAATAACGAACCCCAGCCTTTCAAAATGCTTGCTTGCATTTTCCGGAGGAAGATAAGCAAATGACTACCACCACTGCTTTTCATAATCTACAAGGATATAACATTATCGTTCGTTTGCTTTTTTCGTAATTATATCACAGTAATCTTGTGCGAAGGTAGACACCTTTGAAGACCCACATTAGATACTCTAGGTTTTGGCCACTGTTGGACCACTACTGCGGAGAGCAAGGGAGCTAACCCGATTATTTGTGGTACGACCCAGAGAGACCATTTGCTTTACTAAAAAGTTAACGTGCTCAGACTGATTCAGCATTGTTCTTGACTTCTGAAATATCTTGTTAAAACTCCCTCGAGGCAGAACCATCATTATCCTTCTATCAACAACTCTGCCAAGAGTAATCTTGAGCGAAGGTAGACACCTTTGAAGACCCACATTATATACTCTAGGTTTTGGCCACTGTTGGACCACTACTGCGGAGAGCAAAGGAGGCGACCCGATTATTTGTGGTACGACCCGGAGAGACCATTTGCTGTACTACAAATCCGTGGTTCTAAGCTTGAGATCGACACTTGAAGAATCTTGCCTTGACTAGGAGAGGTTACTTCTTGATCTGGAAACGTGCCCCTCACCACAGAGGCGAATCTATTGAAAAGAAGAATCGGCATTTAAGCATTTTGGCAAGTCCCAATTTTAACAGGCCAAACACGACCGAAATGTACTTGCCTATATTTATCCAGCCTAAATTATTTCTGTGAAGAAACCTATTTTTTTTATTTTTATAATTGTAGCGAGATCAGTGATACAATCGCCAAACACAGTAATATTTAACCCCTACGCCAAGTAACTTTACCACCCCGCCCGTGTTTGCCCAAAGTCATCGCCCACGCCTGCGATTCGCGCTGGAATTGAAAAAGCATTAACGCCAAAGTGAACGATACCAACACCACTAGCTTTTTCGTTGCTCTGTCCAAAGACTTTAAATAACATAACACGTGTTTCGTTCCCAAAAGAGTGATAGATAAAAGAAAGAGAGAGGGAGGAATAAAACCTTGACTAAAGCATTTTTTTAAATCTATTAATAGCACACAATGCGATAGTTGACGTTAAGGACTTGCTTATGGTAACACAAAACGAACACGAGAGGCTAGCGTTTGGAAATCAACTAGTGCCTTAGAAACGGTTGTTATGGCTCATTTTTTTTCCCTTAACGTTAAGGTTTGAATAAAACATTTGACTTTGCTAATGCACGCGATGATACCCCGTGTCAAGACCAACCGCCTTGGTCCCTCTCCGTCCTGAAAATTAAATCTAACACTAAAGACGGTTGGCAACTTGCCAAACGCTTGTTTATTTTCTTAGAACCAGCGAGAGAGAGGAAAAATAAAGGGGGGATTGACATGGAGGAAAACCTAAGCTAGCGTATGCATTGTAAAAGTGAAACTGATTAACCAAATTGGGAAGGGTAGCGAAAACGGGGGCAAAAGAAACATAGAGGCAGTATCGTATTCTAATTGAATAATAATAAAGAAAAGAAAGGACAGTTGACAATTGAAATGATAATACTTGGTTCTTAGGAATATCATATTACTCGTTATGATATAGTATCTTACCGTAGAGAAAAAGTATGTGAAAATATCACTAAATTAAATTTTTCTAAGTTAAGATAATTTTAGTATGAGGGAATCTTTATGTTTATGTGTTAAGCAATCTCAGCAGTATAATTCGAGATATCCCTTTCATTTTAATTATCTTTAGTTATTTAGAAATAAATTATCTACGTTCGGTCAAAAACACAAAATAGGCATTTATTTCTCGTCAACCTAAATTTTCTTACCACTACAAAATATGGAAACTATTTGATTGGTTGTTAAATTTTATACTATGCTCTTCGATAAATATTGGGGTGGGTGGTAAAATTTTGACTTGTTTCTTAGAAAAATTCAAATACTGTAGTTATTTATAGAATTAAAAATACGATAGCTAGTTCGTTTTGAGCGGGGAATTTAAACGGATTTACTTCACTACACCATGAAAGAAAAGTTTACCATAAACTAAAGTGTTTGTGAATGGAAGTAAGACAGCTCTTCAGTATTGAATATGGAAACGAGTCACTGATAATTAATGAATAAACAAAAATACCCAAGAAGGCACAAAGGTATAGAAGAACATTAGGAACACAACAGACAGTTTAAAAAAAAAAAAAAAAAGGATTTCCTGGGAGGCGTTGAATGTTTGTAAACAGTCCTCGTCTCGATGTGTTCGTGTATATGTATTGTTAACTAGGGGACCCTAAAATTAGGCCAAAGAATTTTTAACTTCTATCAGATCACCTTCTTTGGGCATGCTATGAGAAGAAGAACACTGGAATACATTGTAGCAATAGAAGAAGAAAAAAAGATAGAATACGGAGATTGGGTGCGACAAAGCAAAAAGACAGTAGACATTTTGGCATATTGGCTTGAAAAAGAAATCAACAACAGAGTTCATAAACAATACTGGGAAGAGAAATAATTTCTAGAAAGCATTAGAAAACGCCAAAGACAATTTATAAGAGAAATTGAAATACAAAAGTGAGCAAATAAAGAGATACAAAATCTTATGTTCTGAAGAACAATTAAATTACAAAGAATCTAGAAGTTCCTAATTTAGATTATAAAATTCGAGAACTACAGACAGTCTTAACATCGCTGGCACCAGAAGAGAAATACAGGGAAGACATGATTTAACGATATAACCGAAAAAACAAATATGAATAATTCCTTGTATTACATTAGTGTTCAAAAACAGAGTGTTGATCTGTGGCAAAAGTCAACAAAATGTAAATGTAGTCCCACAGAAGATACTGCCGTAGGAGAGTAAACATTGCAGTGGAATCAGGTACACATATTTTCAGCTGGTTAGACAGAAACGTGACGTGACTTGGTTTCGAACCCGGTCACTTTGCCAGGAGAACACAGCGATCTAATCCCTCTGCTACTGACACGCTTTAGATCTGTGGCTAGCAATTTTCTTAATGGAATAGAATATGTAGCCATGACAAGGGTCACTAGGAATATTTAAAACATTTGTCCAATATTTCTAGTCAATATTAAATTGCCCGAATCCTTTAGAAGCACAAAAATAATAACAGTTTACTTTTCGTATTACAGCTTCAAACTTACGACTGGCATTACCTTCAGACCGATCAAAATCAGAAAAATATATGAGTTCGGGAAATGTATGCTAATATACTGAAGCGCATTAAAAACTCACCAATATCAACGTGGACTTATCTCGACCAGCCTGTAAAAAACATATGTAACAAAATTTACATATTTGAGATCGGTATTCATTTTCGTATTCACCCATTCTGGTCATTACTGTGTACATTTGATTTTGAATAAATTCTGTGATCACGTTAGACAAGGGTGAAAACCTAAAATGCAACCAATAATAAAATCAAACTGTCCACGTTTTACAGTCAAAATCCAAACAAGCCTCAATGTCTAGTATGGCCACCGTGTGCCTGCAAACACGTTTGGCAGCGGTCCCTGCATAGAACGCACTAGTCTCTGAAGGAAATTCTGCGGAATCAAGTGCCATGCACAGCGTAGAGCAGCTTCCAGATGTGTCAGATTAGCTGGGAACCCTTGCCCGTAGACCCTGCGTCCAAGCTGCGGAAGGCAGATCTGGTGATAGTGCAGGCCAATAAATCGTAACAATATTCTGCTGCTGTAGATATTGCTGAGTAATGCGAGCATTGTGCGCACGTGCGTTGTCATGCTTGTGACGTATAATGGAAATATAGCCTACAGTATCTGACAGCCCTGAAATCCCGTTAGCGTTCTAAGATTTGCTAGTGAAAGTCAAGCATTTTTTTTCTGCCCGCATTACTTACTTACTTACTTACTTAGTCGTTCCCCTTCTACCGTGAGATGTAGAGGTTTGGAAGAGAGAGCGCCAGACTATTCTATCGGCTGTCTTCCTCCTGGCCTGGTTCCATTCTAGTCCTCGGCCCTTCAAAGATTGTCTAATGTTGTCCTCCCAGCGGACTCTAGGTCGTCCTCGGGGTCTGGATCCTTGGCTCTTTGTTTCCCATGCTTGTCGTGGTAGCCGATCTTCTCCCATTCTGCAGACATGGCCAAACTATCTTAGTTGGGACTGTTCTACTTGGGTCTGTAGGGGGTGGCATTTTAGGCCTTGACGTATCGTCTGGTTGCGTACCATGTCTCTTCTTGTTACTTCAACCACCTTCCTCAGATACCTCATTTCTGAGGTTTGGATCTGGCTTTTAGGGCTTTTATGCCCGCATTACTCACTTTTAATCTACGCCTCTTTTCTTGTCACGTAAACAAACGGAAAGTTTATCAACTTCCGCGACCTGCCAGTCATAACAGGGAACGAACCTGGTTTGTTTACCTGAGTTTCTCACGCGAGCTGATGTGTCAATCATCGGATATAAGATAGATCGCACGTGGGGAAAAACCGGACCCTTTTGAAGTAGTCGCACGGGCAAAAACATCTTCCCCTGTACTCTTGGATGTTCGTACATACAGGGGGAGACAACGTTTTGATCTCCAGAAGAGGGCAAATCTACTAGAACCCGTTACAAGGTTTAAGTCTCTGTTGTCAGGTAGCAACGCCGAACAGAGCGACCGTAAAGCCTTTTATCTGGGGGTGTGGTGAAGTGAGATGTTATAAATATTTATAGGGGACTTAGTGTACTGACTGAGATCAGCTGTGAAGGTATATATATATCTAATAAGAGTAGTGTATTATATATAACCTTACTTGCTGCCACATATGTATACCTCAGTCAGAATTATTCTGGAATAGTGTGATGACTACGTTATATGTCTAGGGTATGTGTATGATGAAGTGTAAGTCAAAACAACAACAGACAGATAAACAATTTAATTTATTCCACTACACTTGACAACACTGTGACACTCACATACATAAAACACTCTACGAGGATATCTTAAAGGAGTCACTGATAACTTTTCAAATAACAATATGTATTCAGTGCTGTCATGAAGGTATATGTGTCCTGATTCAAATACAAAGGGAACCAGGAATCACAATCAATTTTAATTACAAGTTATATGTACAGAATTTATCAATATGAATATTGTAGTGACATATATTATTAAAAGTATCCTATGTGTGTCAGTTGTGTAGTAGTAATATGAGGTAATACTGGTTTTGTTTTGTTCAAGCTCTGTTGGTATTTATCATCATGACTTCAATAGTTTGTCTTTATTGGAACTAGTATTGGAGATGTTCTCAGTTCCTGATATTAAAACAATTAAATTCCCCTCTTAACTGTATTTTACACTGTCATTTTAAGATGGGGGTACATAATGTTGAGCTCCATGGCCACACTCTCTTATCTTGCGTGATGACTGCAGAAAAAGGCTCCTCTGTTCGATCACTTCAATGAGCTCTGGAGCCACCCCACTGCTATATGGACCAAGGAGTATGCTGTCCACCTCTGGCTTCAGCAAAGCTCTGACCAGGTGCTGCTCAATAACTTTAAGACCACTGTCCCTGAAAACAAGAAGGATGTACCTTCTACTTCATAACTAATTGATACTCTAGTTCTACAGTGAGCACAATACATCACAAACATTGAGTTCAGAGCGTTAGGCCAACTGTCAGCTTCATCTGAAATACTTTAGACCAGTATTTCCCTCCCTAATGGTTACTACGCCTCTGCAATTCCAGCATTATTTCTGTCTAATCAATAATCTAGGTGTCAGTGTACTGTTAGGCCATTCCATGCAGTTTTACTTTCCTCCGACACCTTCTGTTCAGGCTGGAGCATTATAGGCTTTACATCATGTTTGCTACTGAACTACACATATATACAGGCATAAATAAATAATTTACATTCAATTTTCATTAAAAGATATTGAATATTTCAAGCTTACCACAATTCATAGAATAATAAACAGTTTCGTTGACTGGCAATGGATATAGCACAACTCCGATCTGCCGATGTTCCAGGCTTTATTTTATATAAAATATACACTGGTGCTCAACGTACTGCTTCTTAGTAGGTTTATTACAAGATGTGGCAATGAACAGACGCTCTGAATCAAGTATATTCGCAGCTCTACCCAATGAAACCACGTCTCCACATCTTTTCAAAAAAGTACCCCGTCTATTCGTTTCCCATAACAACACAAGATAGTATTTATAGCCCGACCAATCGTGTTTAGTCTTATATTTGTTGCGCTCCAATCAATTTTACATATTCTTTGTCAGCAAGCCCTAAGGAACCCAAATATACAAATTTAAAAGAGCTAAGTGGCTGCGTTCAAAATATGCAATTTCTTCTACCTCCTGTTTCGAAGATGTGCTGTCTGGGTACTGTAATGTTTTCAAACGTAAACCCATCTAATGTTATCTTTTCTAATAAGCGTTTTTCAAGATTTTAAAACCTAACTCTGGGAAGGTTAGTGTTTTTATCACTGTCCGTCTGAAAAAAAGTTAGTGCATGTGGCCTTACACGCGTGATAGTAGTAATTGTATATCGCGTTACGCTTGTTGGGGGTGGCATTAATAGCGAGACACGTGTTTAGTGTTGCATGCGTTCCTGATTTTCAGCCCTCCCTTCTTTCTATTTGAGTCCATCTGTTCGTTCGTTTTGGTAACGTAGTATAATTAATGTTAGGATTAATTTAGGTCATTACGCAGTGTGCCTCTCAATGTTTTTCTTAGAAATGCAATACCCGTTTTAATGTGTTGTGGAAACGCTTGTATTTATGCAGTGGCTTATATTTAACGTGGAAACGTTACAATTTGCAGACGAAGCATAAAACAAAGGGGGATTTCGAGTACATTCTTTGTGACAGCACTGTTATTTTACCATTGCTCTTTTCTTTATTATATGTATTTATTAGGCTTTATATTTACCTGATAATTTATATATGTGGATTAGAATATTTCACGACACCTCCCCTCTTAAAACAGACATCCCATGTCAGTCCTTTATTCTATATACACATAGATAAATGTAAGTCAACTTGACTTTACTCTGCTGTGGTGCTATCATGGTTTTATGTAGTTGGGTCCATTCAGAGTAGGCACTACTCATGAAATCTGCCCCAGACTTCTACAACCAATAATATATTTCGGTTATGTTACTGAACAGCCGCAAGTGTGAGTGCTTGTCTTAATGCTGCTTCGCAACCCGTATTCACCATTTCTCTTCTCTGAGTCTGCGCAATGACATGTCCAGAGAACATTATATTTCCCTCAAAATGTACGTTATGAGGAGATAACATATACCTGGTGATAGCAGAGTTTTCGTAGTGGATCCCATAATCTTCTTATTATCCTGTATGAAACATTCGGAATATCCTCAATCAAAGAGGCAACTCAGGGATTCATTACGTTCCTCCGAAATGTTTACATCCAACAATTTTCTCATCATTCTAGAGAAGACACTAGGCGCATTCTTCAATCCAAATGGCAATCTATTAAACTCATAGTGTCCTTCTGAGGTACTAAAAGCTAGGTATGGTCTAACCTCAGGCTTTACTGGAATCTGATAATTTCCTTTACTCAGATCCACTTTTGAGAAATATTTAGCTTTATTTAGTCTGGCAAACAGCTGATTTGTATCCGGCAATGGATCCACCTGTCCTTCTGTAATAGCATTCAGTCTCCTGTAATCTATACAGAGTCTATGTTTTCCAGAGGGCTTCCTTAAGAGTACAACACCGGAACTATACGAAGATTCACTGTGCGAAATAATTCCTTCCTTCGACAGATAGTCTATCTCTTCCTTCAAAGCTTTCTCCTTAGCAAACGGAATCGAATATGGTTTCATACAGACAGGTGTGGGGTCTATCAGTTTCATATCATATTCCAATAGGTTTGTATGCCCTGGTCGGTCTGTTAACACCTCTGCATGATTATTTAGAACCTGTTGCACTCTCTCTTTCTGTGTTTTCGTTAAATGTGTACTGATTTTCACCTGTGCTGCTGTCTCACAGGGGTGTAATGGATATTCAAATGATGAAAGTGGTTCCTTTTTCATCTCCATGGCGATGGACAAGGTCAACAAGTGTGTCTCTTCCTGATGTTCTCTTTCCAAATATTTCTTCAGGAGATTCACATGATAGATTTTTTCTTTCCCCTTCTTATCTATCTTATAATTTGTTCTAGACACCTTCTCTAAAACTGTATATGGACCCTGCCATCCAATTTGTAACTTATTCTGACTCCCGGGCAAAAGAAGCAGTACTTTCTCTCCCACAGCCGAATTTCTGTCTTTCGCCTTCCTGTTATAATAGGCAGCATGTTTCTTCCTGGCTTGTTTCAAATTTTCATTGGCAAGTTTCCAGCCAGTTTTTAAACGAGTGGTCAGCTCATTCACATATTGGTATGAAGATGTAATGTTTTCCTCTGCCTTTTCATCAGTCCACGTTCTTAACAAAGCTACATATGGACCTTTAATTTTGTGGACCTATTTGTCCATGCACCGGTATGGTCTCTTCCACTCGAAGCTCTATAGTGATGATTTTTCTTCCCAGAATTATCATTCACAAAACGACCGCTACCAATTCTTTTCCTGGGGCTTTCTCCCCACTTAAAATTCTTGATGAGAGATTTCCTCTCTACATCCTCTTCCTCCAGTTTGTTTAAGTCCGATTGAGGGATTGTCGGCTTATCCTGGGGTAAGACATCTTTTTGCACTCTCCGCATAGTGGCCATTGTAAAACAGTTAAGTGAAGCTTGTCCGTGAAAAGGGGCTTCCCATTCCATTTGGTCCACTTTATCAAATCTATTTTTCTTTTTATTATCAGGCCTAATTTTGCCCCGTGGCGTGTCCAGGTCCTGATCAATGTTCCCACTTGTGGGTGTTCCCTCATGTGCTATGCTACACCTTTCTACAAAATTCTCAATGTCCCATCTTGCTTTGGGCCAATAATAATTGTGAGCCACCTTTTGAATGATGGTACCTATCTTCTCATGGTCCCCATCTGGTTTCACATGTAGGCTCCTTATTAAGTCTGCCCTATATCTTTTAGGAAGTACCAGCTGTCCCTGACCTTTGGATCTAGCTCCAGTCTTCCTATATATCAACTTGTTTTTCATGTAAAAATCTCCCTTGCCTGGAGTTGTATGACAAGTTGACAATTTTCTGAAACAAGGCTTGAGTGTTTTATCCCCAGCCTGTGCCTTCCTCATCTCTTCTGGAGTGGTATCCAACATAATATCCTCCTCCTGTCTTGAGGTCGACCTGACCTGAAGGGTTGCCATTTACACAGGTTTCCTTCTGCAACGGTCAGTGTCATGATTGTCCATCTGACAATTTTTACACCACCTTTTTCCTTGGTTGAAAGATTTTCTTTCATCATATTTCCTTTCATCGAATTGTGGGGTTTTATTTTTATTTTCATACCGTGGCCTATCAAACTGGTGCTTACCTTTGTTTTGATCCCTAGGATCAAAATTTATTAAAGTTCTGTGGTGCCCTAAAGTTATCCACCTGTTTCTTTTTATTACCTGTTACCTCTGCTTGAGCTGCTTGATACCTTTCAGCAACATTTAGCAACTCACCCAGCCTCTCTGCACCTTGTTCCATGAGAAACTTTCTCAGGTCTGGAGCCATGGACTCTCTTAATTGCTCTATAAGGACCATTTCCTTAAGATCTTGGGTTTTCCCCAGAGAAGTCCATTTTCTCCAAGTATGTCTCTATTCGTGCAGAGAACTGGTGATATGTTTCACCTGACAGTAGTTTAGCATTCCTAAATTTTTTCCTATAAAATTCTGCATTCTTTTCATATCTTAACAAAAGAGCCTGCTTTAGCATGTCATAATTTTCCTGATCACCTCTGCTCATTTTTTGCAAAAACTTCATAAGCTGCCCCACGAAGTCCTTGAGATAACTTTAAGCTCCACCTTTCTCTCTCTAACCCATATGTGGTAGCTAATAGTTCATACCTATTTAGATAGCTCTCTATATCATCGTCTTCTCAACAAAATGATCTAAATGAAAATTCATAGCTGAGGTTGAGGCTCCTTGGCTAGCAGTGGCATCAGAGGCAAAGGGACTGGCACCATTTTCAGGAGCATGGCCTGTCGTGGAATATTCTAATCCACATATATAAATTATCAAGTAAATATAAAGCCTAATAAATACATATAATAAATAAAGGAAGAAGAATGGTAAAGAACAGTGCTGTCACAATGACTGTACTCGAAATCCCCTTGTTTTCTACTGCGTATGCAAATTGTAACGTTTCACGTTGATATTAAAGGCCTTCTGCAACATACACGCGTTTCCCAAACACACAATAAAATGTGCTGCCTTTCTAAGAAAAACCTTGAAATATGCAAGTTGACCTAAATTTTAAATTCCATTCATGTCTTTTTCTACACTATGTTACCAAGATCAAAAGACAGATGGACAAAAGAATAGCGAGAAGGGAGAGGCAGAAAGCCGAACACTAAACACGCTTCGCGCGATACACAAATGCTGCCATCACGCGTGTAAGACTACATGCACTAACTTTTTTTCAGACGGACAGTGATAAAATACATTACCCATCCCAGAGTTAGGTTTATAAATCCTGAAAAACTCTTATTAGAAAAGATAACATTAGATGGGTTTACGGTTGAAAACATAACAGTACCCAGACAGCACATCTTCGAAACAGGAGGTAGAAAATACATATTTTGAACGCAGCCACGTAGCTCTTTTAAATTTGGATATTTGGGTTCCTTAGGGCTTGCTGACAAAGAATATGTAAAACGTTACGCAAATAGTCCAGGAATTAATAAATTATACCCAAAATAAAATAGTGGGGATGCCTGACAGCATGGAATCATTTCTGCTCATAAAATTTTTTTATAACGTGTTTGAAAAAAATCTTACGTTACAGAATTAGCCTACCATGTAAACTCCAAATTGATTGGAGCGCAACAATGAAAGACTAACCACGATTGGTCGGGCTATATATACTATCTTTCGTTGTTAGGGGAGACGTGAAAACGTAACATTTTTTCAAACACGTGTCGAAACGTGGCCTCATTGGCTAGACTCGCTGATATACTCACTTAGGAGCGTTAGTTCGAGACCACTAGTGCAAATAATCTTGATAAAGCAACAGTGCGTTGAAGCCAGCTCATATTTGTGTTAAATAAAAGCCTGGAACATAAGCAGATGGGAATTTGTGCCAGTAATTGTGCCAGAATTCATTGCTAATCAACGTATCTGTGTTTATTTCCATGAAAGTGTGGTAAGCTTGAACCATTCAGTATCTTTTAATGAAAATTGAATGTAAATTGTTAATTTATGCCTGTATATATATGTGTAGTTCAGTGGCAAACAGGAGATAAAGCCTATAATGCTCCAGCCTGAACAGAGGGTGTCGGAGGGAAGTAAAACGGCATGGAATGGCCAAATAGTACACTGACACCTGGATGATTGACTAGAAAGAAATAATGCTGGAAGTGCAGAGGCGTGGTAACCATTAAGGAGGTAAATACTGGTATAAAGTATTTCAGATGAAGCTGACAGTTGGCCTAACGCTCTGAACTCAATGTTTGTGTTGTATTGTGCTCAGTGTAGAACTAGAGTATCAATTAGTTATGAAGTAGAAGGTACATCCTTCTTGTTTTCAGGGACCGTGGTCTTGATGGTACTGAGCAGCACCTGGTCAGAGCTTTGCTGAATCCAGAGTCGGAAAGCATACTCCTTGGTCTTTTTAGCTATCAGTGAGGTGTCTCCAGAGCCCAGAGGAGAATTCGAGCAGAGGAGTCCTTTCCTGCCGCCATCACGCAAGATAAGCTGATTTGGCCAGCTGAGCTCAACATTATGTCCCATCATCTTGAAATGACTTTGTAAAAATAACATTCAGAGGGGAATTTAATTGTCTTAATATCAGGAACTGAGAACATCTCCAATACTAGTACCCAAAGACAAACTATTGAAGTCATGATGACAAATACCAACAGAGCTTGAACAAAACAAAACCAGTATTACCTCATATTACCACTACACAACTGACACACATAGGATATTTTAATAATATATGTCACTACAATATTCATATTGATAAAGTCTGTACATATACTTGTAATTAAAATTGATTGTGATTCCTGGTTCCTTTGTATTTGAATCAGGACACATATACCTTTATGATAACCATGAATACATATTGTTATTTGAAAAGTTATCAGTGAACTCCTTAAGAAGATATTCTCATAGAGTGTTATATGTATGTGAGTGTCACAGTGTTGTCAAGAGTAGTGGATTAAATTAAATTGTTTATCTGGTCTGTTGTTGTGACTTACACTTCATCATACACATACCCTAGACACATAACGTAGTCATCACACTATTCCAGAATAATTCTGACTGAGATCTATATAGATAAATGTGGCAGCAAGTAAGGTTATCTATAATACACTACTCTTATTAGATATAGATACCTTCACAGCTGATCTCAGTCAGTACACTAAGTCCCCTATAAATATTTATAACATCCCACTTCACCACATATATTGGGGGTCTCGCTCTTGGGATTTTGAATCTTTCCCTATTAAAAATATTGGGGGTAATTCACTTCAGGGATATAAGAATTAAAAGGTATCCTTGGGTGGAATTAAATAAGGTTGAGCTCACGGTGCCTGTGTTGTCCATTAGATATATTTAGAGATTAAATTGTTGGTTAGACATTGTATAAACTTACCTGATAGACAATGGCGGACCTGGCCAAGTTTCGATCTGCTGCTGTTCAGACTGCAAAGGAGTTAGGATTAGATGGGCAAGTTATGGTTGCCTATGTTACTACGGAATGTGACAAATTTATTGAACGCGAAGAAAGAAGGTTTGAAGCCGAAAGAAAGTTAGAGCTGAAAGGGAAATTAAGAAGTTACAATTTGAAAGCTGAGGCTGAGACTATAGAAAGTTACAAGCTGAGGCTGAGACCTAAGAGGTTGCAGATTGAGGCTGAGACTAAGAAATTGGAAGCAGAAAGAGAAGACAAAAGATTAGCTGCAGAAAGAGAAGAGAAGAGATTAGCTGCAGAGAGGGAAGCAGAAAAGGATGAGAAAAGATTACAAAGGGAACATGAATTACGACTAAGGGAGTTTGAGTTTCAAGGCCATGCTCCTGAAAATGGTGCCAGTCCCTTTGCCCTGATGCTACGGTTACTCAGGGAGCCTCAACCTCAGCTATGAACTTTCATTTAGATCATTTTGTTGAGAAAGACGATGATATTGAGAGCTATATAAATATATTTATGAACTATTAGCTACCACGTATGGGTTAGAGAGAGAAAGGTGGAGCTTAAAGTTATCTCAGGGACTTCGTGGGGCAGCTTATGAAGTTTTGCAAAAATGAGCAGAGGTGATCAGGAAAATTATGATATGCTAAAGCAGGCTCTTTTGTTAAGATATGAAAAGAATGCTGAATTTTATAGGAAAAAAATTAGGAATGCTAAACTACTGTCAGGTGAAACCTATCACCAGTTCTCTGCACGAATAGAGACATACTTGGAGAAATGGACTTCTCTGGGGAAAACCCAAGATCTTAAGGAAATGGTCCTTATAGATCAATTAAGAGAGTCCATGGCTCCAGACCTGAGAAAGTTTCTCATGGAACAAGGTGCAGAGAGGCTGGGTGAGTTGCTAAATGTTGCTGAAAGGTATCAAGCAGCTCAAGCAGAGGTAACAGGTAATAAAAAGAAACAAGTGGATAACTTTAGGGCACCACAGAACTTTAATAAATTTGATCCTAAGGATCAAAATAAAGGTAAGCACCAATTTGATAGGCCACGGTATGACAATAAAAATAAATTCCCACAATTCGATGAAAGGAAATATAATGAAAGAAAATCTTTCAACCAAGGAAAAAGGTGGTGTAAGAATTGTCAGATGGACAATCATGACACTGACCGTTGCAGAAGGAAACCTGTGTATATGGCAACCCTTCAGGTCAGGTCGACCTCAAGACAGGAGGAGGATATTATGTTGGATCCCACTCCAGAAGAGATGAGGAAGGCACAGGCTGGGGATAAAACACTCAAGCCTTGTTTCAGAAAATTGTCAACTTGTCATACAACTCCAGGCAAGGGAGATTTTTACATAAAAAACAAGTTGATGTATAGGAAGACTGGAGCTAGATCCAAAGGTCAGGGACAGCTGGTACTTCCTAAAAGATATAGGACAGACTTAATAAGGAGCCTACAAGTGAAACCAGATGGGGACCATGAGAAAATAGGTACCATCATTCAAAAGGTGGCTCACAATTATTATTGGCCCAAAGCAAGATGGGACATTGAGAATTTTGTAGAAAGGTGTAGCATAGCACATGAGGGAACACCCACAAGTGGGAACATGGATCAGGACCTGGACACGCCACGGGGCAAAATTAGGCCTGATAATAAAAAGAAAAGTAGATTTGATAAAGTGGACCAAATGGAATGGGAAGCCCCTTTTCACGGACAAGCTTCACTTAACTGTTATACAATGGCCACTATGCGGAGAGTGCAAAAAGATGTCTTACCCCAGGATAAGCCGAAAATCCCTCAATCGGACTTAAACAAACTGGAGGAAGAGGATGTAGAGAGGAAATCTCTCATCAAGAATTTTAAGTGGGGAGACAGCCCCAAAAGAAAAATTGGTAGCGGTCGTTTTGTGAATGATAATTCTGGGAGGAAAAATCATCACTATAAAGCTTCGAGTGGAAGAGACCATAACGGTGCATGGACAAATAGGTCCACACAATTAAAGGTCCATATGTAGCTATGTTAAGAACGTGGACTGATGAAAAGGCAGAGGAAAACATTACATCTTCATACCAATATGTGAATGAGCTGACCACTCGGTTAAAAACTGGCTGGAAACTTGCCAATGAAAATTTGAAACAAGCCAGGAAGAAACATGCTGCCTATTATAACAGGAAGGCGAAGGACAGAAATTTGGCTGTGGGAGAGAAAGTACTGCTTCTTTTGCCTGGGAGTCAGAATAAGTTACAAATTGGATGGCAGGGTCCATATACAGTTCTAGAGAAGGTGTCTAGAACAAATTATAAGATAGATAAGAAGGGGAAAGAAAAAATCTATCATGTGAATCTCCTGAAGCAATATTTGGAAAGAGAACATCAGGAAGAGACACACTTGTTGACCTTGTCCATCGCCATGGAGATGAAAAAGGAACCACTTTCATCATTTGAATATCCATTACACCCCTGTGAGACAGCAGCACAGGTGAAAATCAGTACACATTTAACGAAAACTCAGAAAGAGAGAGTGCAACAGGTTCTAAATAATCATGCAGAGGTGTTAACAGACCGACCAGGGCATACAACCCTATTGGAATATGATATGAAACTAATAGACTCCACACCTGTCTGTATGAAACCATATTCGATTCCGTTTGCTAAGGAGAAAGCTTTGAAGGAAGAGATAGACTATCTGTTGAAGGAAGGAATTATTTCGCACAGTGAATCTTCGTATAGTTCCGGTGTTGTACTCTTAAGGAAGCCCTCTGGAGAACATAGACTCTGTATAGATTACAGGAGACTGAATGCTATTACAGAAGGACAGGTGGATCCATTGCCGGATACAAATCAGCTGTTTGCCAGACTTAATAAAGCTAAATATTTCTCAAAAGTGGATCTGAGTAAAGGATACTATCAGATTCCAGTAAAGCCTGAGGTTAGACCATACCTAGCTTTTAGTACCTCAGAAGGACACTATGAGTTTAATAGATTGCCATTGGATTGAAGAATGCGCCTAGTGTCTTCTCTAGAATGATGAGAAAATTATTGGATCCTCTGAATAATCCCTGTATAACAAATTTTATGGATGATATCCTTATAGCAACAGAAACATTTGAGGAACACATTGACTCTCTGAACATGTTGTTTAATCGACTTAGGGAGGCAAATTTAACAGCCCGACCAACTAAATGTTGCGTTGGATGTAAAGAATTGGAATTTTTGGGACACACAGTTTATCAGGGAAACATGACCCCTGACCCAAAGAATTTAGAGAAACTACAGAAAGCCCCGAGACCACAAACCAAGAAGGACGTGAGATCCTTTGTCTCATTATGTGGGTTCTACCAGAAGTATATCAAAAACTTTAATTCCATATGTGCACCGTTAACTGAATTGAACGTAAAGGACATCCAGATCGCATTACATGGACACCACAATGTGAAATGACTTACCAAGAATTGAAGGAAAAGCTCACAAGTAAACCCATTTTGAAATTACCTGACTTAAGTCAAGAATTCATAGTAAGGACGGATGCAAGTAATATTGGGTTAGGTGCAACTCTACTACAGAAATCAGATGCATTGGATGGGGAATTAAGCCCAGTGGCATATGCTAGCAGAAAGTTGTATAAAGCTGAAATCAACTACTCAACTAGCGAAAAAGAATGTCTTGCAGTAATATGGGCAATAAAGAAATTCAATATTTATCTATATGGGAAGGCATTTAAGTTGCAAACGGACCACAAACCGTTATCGTTTCTAGCACAGGCTAGGCATGAGAACTCTAGGTTACTCCGATGGTCTTTACTTTTGCCTCCATATAATTTTAGCATTGAGTATATATCTGGAAAAACCAATTTGGGAGCGGATTTTTTAAGCCGCCATCCGTGTGATGAGAATCACCGTAAACCCCAGAAATAATAATAAATTTCTCTATGTGAATATAGAATAAAGGACTGACATATAATGTCTGTTTTAAGAGGGGAGGTGTCGTGGAATATTCTAATCCACATATATAAATTATCAAGTAAATATAAAGCCTAATAAATACATATAATAAATAAAGGAAGAAGAATGGTAAAGAACAGTGCTGTCACAATGACTGTACTCGAAATCCCCTTGTTTTCTACTGCGTATGCAAAGTGTAACGTTTCACGTTGATATTAAAGGCCTTCTGCAACATACACGCGTTTCCCAAACACACAATAAAATGTGCTGCCTTTCTAAGAAAAACCTTGAAATATGCAAGTTGACCTAAATTTTAAATTCCATTCATGTCTTTTTCTACACTATGTTACCAAGATCAAAAGACAGATGGACAAAAGGATAGCGAGAAGGGAGAGGCAGAAAGCCGAACACTAAACACGCTTCGTGCGATACACAAATGCTGCCATCACGCGTGTAAGACTACATGCACTAACTTTTTTTCAGACGGACAGTGATAAAATACATTACCCATCCCAGAGTTAGGTTTATAAATCCTGAAAAAACTCTTATTAGAAAAGATAACATTAGATGGGTTTACGGTTGAAAACATAACAGTACCCAGACAGCACATCTTCGAAACAGGAGGTAGAAAATACATATTTTGAACGCAGCCACGTAGCTCTTTTAAATTTGGATATTTGGGTTCCATAGGGCTTGCTGACAAAGAATATGTAAAACGTTACGCAAATAGTCCAGGAATTAATAAATTATAACCAAAATAAAATAGTGGGGATGCCTGACAGCATGGAATCATTTCTGCTCATAAAATTTTTTTATAACGTGTTTGAAAAAAATCTTACGTTACAGAATTAGCCTACCATGTAAACTCCAATTGATTGGAGCGCAACAAATGAAAGACTAACCACGATTGGTCGGGCTATAAATACTATCTTTCGTTGTTAGGGGAGACGTGAAAAGGTAACATTTTTTTCAAACACTTGTCGAAACGTGGCCTCATTGGCTAGACTCGCTGATATACTCACTTAGGAGCGTTAGTTCGAGACCACTAGTGCAAATAATCTTGATAAAGCAACAGTGCGTTGAAGCCAGCTCATATTTGTGTTAAATAAAAGCCTGGAACATAAGCAGATGGGAATTTGTGCCAGTAATTGTGCCAGAATGCATTGCTAATCAACGTATCTGTGTTTATTTCCATGAAATTGTGGTAAGCTTGAACCATTCAGTATCTTTTAATGAAAATTGAATGTAAATTGTTAATTTATGCCTGTATATATATGTGTAGTTCAGTGGCAAACAGGAGATAAAGCCTATAATGCTCCAGCCTGAACAGAGGGTGTCGGAGGGAAGTAAAACGGCATGGAATGGCCAAATAGTACACTGACACCTGGATGATTGATTAGACAGAAATAATGCTGGAAGTGCAGAGGCGTAGTAACCATTAAGGAGGTAAATACTGGTATAAAGTATTTCAGATGAAGCTGACAGTTGGGCTAACGCTCTGAACTCAATGTTTGTGATGTATTGTGCTCAGTGTAGAACTAGAGTATCAATTAGTTATGAAGTAGAAGGTACATCCTTCTTGTTTCCAGGGACCGTGGTCTTGATGGTATTGAGCAGCACCTGGTCAGAGCTTTGCTGAATCCAGAGTCGGACAGCATACTCCTTGGTCTTTTTAGCTATCAGTGAGGTGTCTCCAGAGCCCAGGGGAGAATTCGAGCAGAGGAGTCCTTTCCTGTACGCCATCACGCAAGATAAGCTGATTTGGCCAGCTGAGCTCAACATTATGTCCCCTCATCTTGAAATGACTTTGTAAAAATAACATTCAGAGGGGAATTTAATTGTCTTAATATCAGGAACTGAGAACATCTCCAATACTAGTCCCAAAAGACAAACTATTGAAGTCATGATGACAAATACCAACAGAGCTTGAACAAAACAAAACCAGTATTACCTCATATTACAACTACACAACTGACACACATAGGATATTTTTAATAATATATGTCACTACAATATTCATATTGATAAAGTCTGTACATATACTTGTAATTAAAATTGATTGTGATTCCTGGTTCCTTTGTATTTGAATCAGGACACATATACCTTTATGATAACCATGAATACATATTGTTATTTGAAAAGTTATCAGTGACTCCTTAAGATATTCTCATAGAGTGTTATATGTATGTGAGTGTCACAGTGTTGTCAAGAGTAGTGGATTAAATTAAATTGTTTATCTGTCTGTTGTTGTGACTTACACTTCATCATACACATACCCTAGACACATAACGTAGTCATCACACTATTCCAGAATAATTCTGACTGAGATATATAGATATGTGGTAGCAAGTAAGGTTATCTATAATACACTACTCTTAATAGATATAGATACCTTCACAGCTGATCTCAGTCAGTACACTAAGTCCCCTATAAATATTTATAACATCCCACTTCACCACATGGCCCTGAAACTCAAACTCCCTAAGTCGTAACTCATGTTCCCTCTGTAATCTTTTATCTTCTGCTTCCCTTTCTGCAGCTAATTTCTTGTCTTCTCTTTCTGCAGCCTGTCTTCTTTCCTCGGCTTCCCTTTCTGCAGCTAATCTTTTGTCTTCTCTTTCTGCTTCCAATTTCTTAGCCTCAGCCTCAATCTGCAACCTCTTAATTTCTTTTTCAGCCTCTAACTTTCTTTCGGCTTCAAACCTTCTTTCTTCGCGTTCAATAAATTTGTCACATTCCGTAGTGACATAGGCAACCATAACTTGCCCATCTAATCCTAACTCTTTTGCAGTCTGAACAGCAGCAGATCGAAATTTGGCTAGGTCCGCCATTGTCTATCAGGTAAGTTTATACAATGTCTAACTAACAATTCAATCTCTAAATATATATCTAATGGACAACACAGGCACCGAGAGCTCAACCTTATTTAATTCCAAGCAAAGGGTACCTTTTTAATTCTTATTATTCCCTGAAGTGAATTACCCCCAATATTTTTAATAGGGAAAGATTCAAAATCCCAAGAGCGAGACCCCAATATATGTGGTGAAGTGAGATGTTATAAATATTTATAGGGGACTTAGTGTACTGACTGAGATCAGCTGTGAAGGTATATATATCTAATAAGAGTAGTGTATTATATATAACCTTACTTGCTGCCACATATGTATACCTCAGTCAGAATTATTCTGGAATAGTGTGATGACTACGTTATATGTCTAGGGTATGTGTATGATGAAGTGTAAGTCAAAACAACAACAGACAGATAAACAATTTAATTTATTCCACTACACTTGACAACACTGTGACACTCACATACATAAAACACTCTACGAGGATATCTTAAAGGAGTCACTGATAACTTTTCAAATAACAATATGTATTCAGTGCTGTCATGAAGGTATATGTGTCCTGATTCAAATACAAAGGGAACCAGGAATCACAATCAATTTTAATTACAAGTTATATGTACAGAATTTATCAATATGAATATTGTAGTGACATATATTATTAAAAGTATCCTATGTGTGTCAGTTGTGTAGTAGTAATATGAGGTAATACTGGTTTTGTTTTGTTCAAGCTCTGTTGGTATTTGTCATCATGACTTCAATAGTTTGTCTTTATTGGAACTGGTATTGGAGATGTTCTCAGTTCCTGATATTAAAACAATTAAATTCCCCTCTTAGTTGTATTTTACACTGTCATTTTAAGATGGGGGTACATAATGTTGAGCTCCATGGCCACACTCTCTTATCTTGCGTGATGACTGCAGAAAAAGGCTCCTCTGTTCGATCACTTCAATGAGCTCTGGAGCCACCCCACTGGTTGCTATATGGACCAAGGAGTATGCTGTCCACCTCTGGCTTCAGCAAAGCTCTGACCAGGTGCTGCTCAATAACTTTAAGACCACTGTCCCTGAAAACAAGAAGGATGTACCTTCTACTTCATAACTAATTGATACTCTAGTTCTACACTGAGCACAATACATCACAAACATTGAGTTCAGAGCGTTAGGCCAACTGTCAGCTTCATCTGAAATACTTTAGACCAGTATTTCCCTCCCTAATGGTTACTACGCCTCTGCAATTCCAGCATTATTTCTGTCTAATCAATAATCTAGGTGTCAGTGTACTGTTTGGCCATTCCATGCAGTTTTACTTTCCTCCGACACCTTCTGTTCAGGCTGGAGCATTATAGGCTTTACATCATGTTTGCTACTGAACTACACATATATACAGGCATAAATTAACAATTTACATTCAATTTTCATTAAAAGATATTGAATATTTCAAGCTTACCACAATTCATAGAATAATAAACAGTTTCGTTGACTGGCAATGGATATAGCACAACTCCGATCTGCCGATGTTCCAGGCTTTATTTTATAACAAATATACACTGGTGCTCAACGTACTGCTTCTTAGTAGGTTTATTACAAGATGTGGCAATGAACAGACGCTCTGAATCAAGTATATTCGCAGCTCTACCCAATGAAACCACGTCTCCACATCTTTTCAAAAAAGTACCCCGTCTATTCGTTTCCCATAACAACACAAGATAGTATTTATAGCCCGACCAATCGTGTTTAGTCTTATATTTGTTGCGCTCCAATCAATTAGGAGTTAACATGGTAGGCTATTTCCGTAACGTAAGGTTTTTTCAAACACGTTATAAAAAAATTTTATGAGCAGAAATGATTTCATGCTGTCAGGCATCCCCACTATTTTATTTTGGTTATAATTTATTAATTCCTAGACTATTTGCGTAACGTTTTACATATTCTTTGTCAGCAAGCCCTAAGGAACCCAAATATACAAATTTAAAAGAGCTAAGTGGCTGAGTTCAAAATATGCAATTTCTTCTACCTCCTGTTTCGAAGATGTGCTGTCTGGGTACTGTAATGTTTTCAAACGTAAACCCATCTAATGTTATCTTTTCTAATAAGCGTTTTTCAAGATTTTAAAACCTAACTCTGGGAAGGTTAGTGTTTTTATCACTGTCTGTCTGAAAAAAAGTTAGTGCATGTGGCCTTACACGCGTGATAGTAGTAATTGTATATCGCGTTACGCTTGTTGGGGGTGGCATTAATAGCGAGACACGTGTTTAGTGTTGCATGCGTTCCTGATTTTCAGCCCTCCCTTCTTTCTATTTGAGTCCATCTGTTCGTTCGTTTTGGTAACGTAGTATAATTAATGTTAGGATTAATTTAGGTCATTACGCAGTGTGCCTCTCAATGTTTTTCTTAGAAATGCAATACCCGTTTTAATGTGTTGTGGAAACGCTTGTATTTATGCAGTGGCTTATATTTAACGTGGAAACGTTACAATTTGCAGACGAAGCATAAAACAAAGGGGGATTTCGAGTACATTCTTTGTGACAGCACTGTTATTTTACCATTGCTCTTTTCTTTATTATATGTATTTATTAGGCTTTATATTTACCTGATAATTTATATATGTGGATTAGAATATTTCACGACAGGGGGGGGGGGGGGGTTTCCTGATTTTCTGCTATGCGCAATGGTGTGAAAATTAGCATCCTCTGGAGAGCAGATAGCAATAATGTATATATACTGTGGCTTCCCAAACCAGTTATCAGTTGCCGCTCAGAATTTTTTGAATAGTCTAAACACGTAGTCTAGAACCATTGTGGAAGATTTGTTAATAGTTTCGTGGGGATTTTGTGGGGATTTCGTTCTGATTTTCTGAACCTGATCAAGGGCGACCAGCGGTCTATTTTGGTCCTTTTTCTTCATTTACTGATTGAATTAATGTGGTCTTCTTCTTGGCTTACACGTCCCCAAGTTCATTTGTGAACAGTATTGGCCAAAGAGACACATAAACATTTTAAATAGTAAAGTTAACTGGACTTACAAATACCCAGATATTCATTCAATTGTATCAGCCCACTGTGGCGTAACACCAATAACATTTCTTTCTGACCTTTGACAGTCGTATCAGTGGGTTTTTCCAGCAAGTTACCCTGTTTCAAAAATCGGCACTCACCACAGAGCCAGCCGATAGGATTTACCATCATCATCAATTAACAATCGTAACAGTTTTTTTGCAACTAGAGCTTCCAAATACTGGAAGTATTTTTTCACTGTTTTGATGTGAACACCAGATCTCGGTTCTACATTAACTATTCGATGTGACTGTTGTAGTACTAGCCACCAGCTGTTGTAGTCGTTAGCTGTTGTTGTCGCTATTAGTATGATGACTAGTTGGCTACTGATGCTGATAACGCAAATGTTATTTGGTTATGTGGCGATCAGGCAAACAGGAATATCAACAGGGCACGTCAACAAATGCCAGTGCCAAATGAAGCACACTGGAACTCTTGTATAGATTTATACAGTTTATTAGACAATCACGTTTGACGCACGATAAGACGGACAGAGTACACATCCTCTGTCATTTACTATTTTGCATATCAATACACATGGAGAAAATGTCAACATATTATCAATGTTCAGATCGGGTAGTCTCATGATAGTCATATTAATGAATAGACGACAGGACATCGTAAGTAAAGCATCAATGTTCATATATGATCAAGCAATTTAGATCATGAGCTTGAATGACATCTATTATTATAACGGCCGACCTCTCAAGGGCAGACATACCCATTATGACCAAGGGTATGTGATACATCAAAGATTGTCCCATCTTCAAATGGCCTCGTAAACAATATATCTGGCATATCTGAATATCCTATTTGAGGCATCAAAGTAAGCAATAATAAATAATCCTAAGTCCTGAATTTGAATGACCTCTCATCATCATCTGCCGTAATCCATCGGACGGCTAAAATATAATTTATATTTGTATTCACGTTTATGATATACTTCTTCCAAGCGGCACGTACTTGGCAAATAATCGGCTGGATCCACTAACTTCAATTTATTCTTTTGATCCATTTCAGTACACCCCAATGGAGGGACAATAATTCTCCATTGAAAGTGCTGACTAGATACCTTATGGCGAAACTGCAATATATATATACTTATTTTTATTTAGCTTCAATGACAAACTTACTGTGAAGTCCTCACGGCAATAGCTTCCACATGGAAAGCCGTATAACATAGACATAAATAGTAGTATACCCGTAATATGGGGTTTGAACAAGCAGACCAATGTCTGACTATAATCACAGCCATTACATCTCTCTCTGAGGTCACTGCGTCATCTAGTGTTTTGCAACAAACGCAAAAATACCCACGCACAAATATGTGCGCTTCCGTGCGCGATAAATTTAATTACAAATATATTCTTACCACATTTGTTGATGCGTACCCCCTTAACAGGAGTAAGACCCGTGTCTACTTTAATACTGTTAAGGAACCCAAAAAGGACGCAACAGTGACATTTGTTGATCCAGGAATACACAACCAAATTTGGCGTCCCCCTCCTAAAAATCTTATTTGTTATAAAGGGTGGACTGGGGCCGAATTGGATAATACCCCTGACACTTTATATATTCAGGAACCATTGTAATTCCAAAGGGATATCACCAGAATAGGGTAAGCAGGATTGATGTGGCCACGTATGACAGAGAGAGTGAATATTTTCTTAGTTACAGAAACTGTACCATCAATTATTTTCTTTGCTTAAATATTGTTTACATTACTGGATCGCATTTAGTTGTAACTTTGTTCTTTTCTTTACTGTCTATTCTTTAACATAGTGCTAACCTTTGACCTTTGGAGTTATTAACTTGTTGGGTTTTTTTTTTCCTCAATAAGGGGGAGGGCACTTGTATTCTGTTATTTTCTATGTATGAACTTCTGATTTACTTGATCTTTCTTCAGATATTCGATGTTGTAAAGTTAAATGATAATAAACAACAAAAGAACTTACCTTTGTGTGTTGGTCAGTCCCATACCAAGTTTACCATAATTTTTCACGTTTCTGTGTCTTGTTGTCACAAAAGTGTGTGTGTGTGTGTGTGTGTGTGTGTGTGTGTAGTTAAACGTATATTTGCAGATATATTTAGGTATAGGATTGTCTTGTACTAAATTTTAGTCGTATAGATAGGCTGGACTAGAGAAACTTCTCATTCCAGAGACAGATCTTCTCCTTAAACTATTCACTCGTGAAATCTGTTCTCACACCTTTACTTCTCACGTACTTATTGTAGTAAAATCTGTGAGATAATTCAGTAAGATTTTAGTGCTATGATGAATAAATACACCAGCCCTCAGGTGTTTGACGGGTTTCATCTTCATCGCCAGTAGGGCGATGCCTTTTGTGCAGTGGGAATGCTAAGAAATGACCCGCCGTAAAATTCTAACACGCTTTAGTTTCGGTTTCGAAAACGTAGAAAAAAAAAAAACCTTTTAACATCTCGCCGATCTGCTGCACGAAACGGGGGGGGGGGGGGAGAGAAAGCTTGTAATTAACAACATGCCAACTGTGAGACCAGACTGGCATTTGAATTAACGTAATATGTTAACTTTAACACTAACTTTTGTAATAATTCGGACATTTCACAGTAGTAAGAACGAGGCGATTGTAAATATTAACGCAAAACACTACCAAAGTTTTGAAAAACCCCTCTTCGTTCTGCACGCGGTCTCTTTAATATATACACGCTGTGGGAAAAGCCAGCAGAGGCAAACACACAGACACATTTTTATTTTCTCCTAGCCGTAGTATTCTGACGTCACTCAAACTAGTTGGTTTATTTGAATAGTGAGGAAAATGTAAGAGACAGGGAGGGAAGATGGCCGACTTGTGTAAAATTTATATTTGACGATTGACAGTGACAAAATTGAAAATCTAAACCATACTGAAACTGACCATAAAAATCATATGGTAGTATAGCTTAGAGTCCCCTGAGCAAAAATATGTTTTTTAAAAATATGGTAGTCCAAGTATTAGCCAAGTTATTGAGAAAATACTAAATGTCTAGGAACGCTTGACCGGACAGACTGTTGTTCTTGCTCGTTAGACATAACGTTAGTGGGGACGCTAGTTTAAAAAAAGGAGGCATTGTAGTAATTCAAATTCTATTAGTTGGTATAAGAGTATAGTAGAAAAAGGGGAGAGATCGGAAAAATGTAACTAAAACGAAACATCTTTTTCTATTGGGCATAACTAACGCAGACTGACCAATGGACTACGAGGCACATAGTTTGTTTGGAATTGTTTTTTTTTTCAAACTAAATTTAAAAAGTTGTAGTAGTGCCTTCTTTCATTGGTCGGCTCTAATAGATATTGGCAAAAGGCATAGTGGTCTCGGAACCATTTGACTAGAAAACTTTATTCAAACACTTACGTTGAGATCAGATGTGATAGCTTGTAAAATTAAATACTAAGTCACTATCTGGACGAGGCAGAGCAAAACTGAGGCCATATTCTTTGCCAGTCAACGTTATTTGTGACATATTTCTTTGAACTAGTGAGTTTTTATTTCCTGTTACCATCCGGTGACAGGAAACCTGATGAGTGGGTTTAAAGTCTCCATTATAATGTTTAAGCTGTCAGCTGATAGCCTGAAGGAGTGTGAGTGCTGATTGACATTGTCTCTACATTGATATACTGACTTATTTTCGTCCTACGAAGAATCCTAGGTGACAAGTTATCAGCTGGGACCTCTGACATTTCATTCTAAGAAAATAACTCTTATCAAAATAACAAAGAATTATATGGGGCTTGATGTAAACAACAGCTCCTCATAACATATGACAATCCCTAACAACTATTGAAGTATTATTCTGTGAATACACCTACAGGAACTTTATATTAACATATATTCATATGACCAAGAGTCCATATTTTAGTTACAACATTATATGTAAATATATTTCCTCATTTTCAAAGACCTGTCCAAAAGAAGTTGGCGGGACAGGCAGATTAAATTGTAAAAAGAAAAAACATTCAAATTTTAAAAGAAAATTTTAACCACTGTCTTATTCATTGTATTATAGTGAGTTAAAGTATATTGTGTTGATGTACCATCATCTTCATTTCACCCCTAGACATTAGAGACATCATACACCAGCCACTAGAATCAAAATACGGACTGTTTGAGATCTAGGGAGGTAGCGTTAGGTTCCCTGATCAATATATCATCATCATTATCATTCCTTTTATAGTCAGGGACCTACATGTGCTTGACCTCACACAGTTAACACAGACACAACTATCTTTCTTGTTAGGTATAACATCTTAACCTCCCCAGCAAAAATTACATTTGCTACTTAAATTGGTAGGCTTGTCCGGGATAGGAACTTATATTACTACATATATTAGGGTCCTGGTTTGGGTTTTAGCTATAACAACATTTATATTTACCCAGGGAATCCCCATTATTAATTATTGCCCAAGATTTGGGAATTGATGAAGTGTCAGAGCCTGGATTAATTAAATTAAATTGTACTTGTTTTTGGAAATTAATTTAGAACATTTTAGTATTTATCAGATGGCGGATTTGGCCAAGTTTCGCTCTGCTGCTGTGCAGACTGCGAAAGAGATGAATATGGAAGGTCAAGTTTTGATTGACTATGTCACCTCAGAATGTGATAAGTTTATTGCTAGAGATGAACATAGGTTAGCTGAAGAGAGGAGAATGCAGTTAGAAGACGCTAGAGAGAGAGAAATTAAACGTTTACAAATTGAGTCTGAGAAGGAGGCTAGGGTCTTAGAGGCTGATAGAGAGGCTGAGATCAAGAGGCTCCAATTTGATGAGAAAAGATTAGAAAGGGAGGCAGAAGAAAAAAGACTAGAAAGGGAAGCAGCAGATAAAAGATTAGAAAGGGAAGCAGAAGATAAAAGGTTGCAGAGGGAGCATGAGTTGCGACTAAGGGAGTTGGAGTTGCAAGGCCATGCTCCTGAAAATGGTCACAGCCCGTCTACCTCTGATGCTACTGCTAGTCAGGGGGCCTCCAACTCAGCTATGGGGTTTCATTTAGATTATTTTGTTGAGAAAGATGATGACATTGAATCATATCTAAGTAGGTATGAGGTATTAGCTACAACTTATGAGCTAGAAAAAGAAAGATGGAGCTTGAAGTTATCCCAAGGTCTTCGGGGAACAGCTTATGAAGTTTTTTTCAAAAATGAGCAGGGATGACCAAGACAATTATGACATGTTAAAGCAGGCTCTGTTGTTAAGATACGAAAAGAATGGTGAATTTTACAGGAAAAAGTTTAGAAATGCCAAGCTACTGTCGGGTGAGACTTATCACCAGTTCTCTGCTCGGTTGGAGACTTACTTGGAGAAATGGACTGCTCTGGGGAAAACCCAAGATCTTAAAGAAATGATCCTTATTGAGCAATTGAGGGAGTCCATGGCTCCAGACTTGAGAAGGTCTCTCATGGAACAGAGTGCAGAGAGGCTGGGTGAGTTACTTAATGTCGCTGAGAGGTATCAGGCAGCCCAGGCAGAAGTAGCTGGCACCAAAAGAAGCATGTAGATAATTATAGGGCCCCACAAAACTCAAATAGGTTTGATAATAAAGATCAGGGTAACAAGTTTAAGCCAAATTTTGATAGGCCACGCAATGATAATAAACATAAAAACTCACAGTTCAATGACAGGAAATATGAGGAAAGAAAACCCCTTTATCAAAATAGATACTATTGCAAATGGTGTAAGAGAGAGAGTCATGACACCAAATTTTGTACAAGGAAACATTCTGGATGTGCTGCGATGAAGTTGGGGAAAAGGGAAGAAAAGGTAAAACCTACTGGACAGCAGGAACCTTATCATCCCCCAGTATGTGAGGACGTGGTATGTAATGGAGTCACAATTAGGTGCCTTTACGATACCGGTTTGGATTTCGATTCCGTTGTGAGTGCGCACTTGGTGAACCCGGATCAGTATACCACAGAAACAGTGGAGATTCAAGGGGCGACCAAGGACCTACCACTCATGAAACTTCCCATTGCAAGGATATCAGTGAAAACTCGCTATGTGGAAGGGATAATCAGAGCCATAGTGGGAACACCTTTTGAGAGAGTTGCAGTGGATATTGTGGGACCTCTCACTCGGACCAAGAGGAGGAACAGTTACATCCTTACTCTGGTGGACACTTGTTCTATGTGGGGAGAGGCGGTAGCCCTGTCGTCAATCGATTCGAAACATGTGGCAGAGGCATTACTTACTATAGTCACAAGGTTAGGTTTCCCGCATCAAATCTTGACTGATAACGGCTCTCAGTTCAAGGGGAAACTAACAGAAGAAGTCTTTAGGTTATTTCAAGCCAAGCACTTTCATTGTAGTCCGTATCACTCCCAATGGAACTGCCAGGTAGAGAGGTTCAATGGGACTCTCATTTCTATCCTGAGAAAGCTGGCACATGAGAAACCTGATACGTGGGACCAATATTTGCCCGCTGCATTGTTTGCTTATCGGGAAGTTCCACATAATTCAACCGGGATGGCTCCCGCAACGCTGTTATTTGAGAGGCCAATAAAAGGTCCTTGCTAAGAACGTGGACAGATGAGAAGGCAGAAGAGACTGTTACCTCATCATACCAATATGTGAACGAACTGACCACTCGTTTAAAAACTAGTTGGAAACTGGCAAATGAAAATTTGAGGCAAGCCAGGAAAAAGCATGCTGCTTATTATAACAAAAAAGCGAAGGATAGGGAGCTTGCTGTAGGGGAGAAGGTGCTTCTTCTTTTACCAGGCAGCAACAATAAACTTCAGATCGGATGGCAAGGTCCATATACGGTTTTGGAAAAGGTATCCAGAACAAATTATAAGATAGACAAGAAGGGAAAGGAAAAAGTCTATCATGTGAACCTTTTGAAGAAATATCTGGACAGACAAATCCAGGAAGGAACACACTTAATGGTCTTGTCAATTGCAACCGAAATGAAAAATGAACCTCTCACCTCAGTTGAATATCCACTGAAGCCCAGTGAAACGTTTGAACAGGTGAAAATCAGTAATCACCTGACAAAAGAAAAAAGGGAGAGGATTCAAAAGGTCCAAGAGAAACATACAGACGTGTTAACGGATAAGCCGGGGCACACAAATTTGTTGGAATATGATATGAAACTACTAGACCAAACACCCATCTGTATGAGGCCTTATTCTATTCCGTTCGCTAAGGAAAAAGCTTTGAGAGAGGAGATACATTATTTGTTACAAGAAGGGACTATTTCTCATAGTGAGTCTCCTTATAGTTCCTGTGTGGTTTTGTTGCGGAAACCATCGGGAGAACATAGACTGTGAATAGATTACGAGAAACTGAATGCTGTCACAGAAGATCAGGTGGATCCATTACCTGATACTACGCAACTTTTTGACAGGCTGAACAAGGCAAAATATTTTTCCAAGGTGGATCTTAGCAAAGGCTATTATCAAATTCCAGTAAAGCCTGACGTTCGACCTTACTTAGCATTTAGCACCTCGGAAGGTCATTATGAGTTCAACATGCTACCGTTTGGGTTGAAAAATTCCCTGAGTGTGTTTTCTAGGATGATGCGAAAATTGTTGGATCCCCTGAAAAATCCATGTATCTTGAATTTCATGGATGATATCCTCATTGCTACTGAAACTTTTGAGGAACATGTTAACTCTTTGAATATGCTGTTTGATAGACTCAGAGAGGCTAACTTGACCGCTAGACCAACAAAATGTTGTATTGGGTGTAAAGAGTTGGAATTCTTGGGACATATCGTACATCAGGGTAGCATGACCACTTACCCCAAGAATCTGGAGAAACTGAAAAGAGCACCTAGGCCACAAACAAAGAAAGATGTGCGATCTTTGGTGTCCTTGTGTGGTTTCTACCAAAAGTACATTAAACATTTTAACTCTATATGTGCTCCTCTGACGGATTTAACTCGAAAGGGACAACCTGATACAATAAATTGGTCCGCACAGTGTGAATTGGCTTACCAGGAGTTCAAAGAAAAACTCACAAGCAGGCCAGTATTGCTATTGCCTTACTTGAATCAAGAATTTGTCGTCAGAAGTGACGCAAGCAATGTGGGCCTGGGCGCTACATTGTTGCAAAGGTCCTCCTCACAAGATGGGGAATTGAACCCAGTCGCTTATGCAAGCCGCAAGTTGAACAAGGCGGAAAAAAATTATTCAACAAGTGAGAAAGAATGTTTGGCGTTAATATGGGCTATAAAAAAATTTCAGATTTATCTATATGGCAGGACATTTGTGGTCCAAACAGATCATTCACCTCTCGTATTCCTGTCACAAGCCAAGCATGAAAATTCCAGATTATTAAGATGGAATTACAGCCATACTCATTTCTCATTGAATATATTCCCGGCCCTCAGAACGACGTTGCAGATTTTTTGAGTAGACATCCTTGTGATAAAAATCAGAAGAAAACGTAGGACTTTATTTGCGCTAAGTTATCTCACAGATTGTAACCTGCAATGGATGCATGTTTTAGGACGGGAGATGTGTAGTAAAATCTGTGAGATAATCGCTTATTTCAGTAAGATTTTAGTCCTATGATGAATAAATACACCAGCCCTCAGGTGTCTGACGGGTTTCATCTTCATCGCCAGTAGGGCGATGCCTTTTGTGCAGTGGGAATGCTAAGAAATGACCCGCCGTAAAAATCGAACACGCTTTAGTTTCGGTTTCGAAAACGTTGAAAAAGAAAAAAAAAACCTTTTAACATCTCGCCGATCTGCTGCACGAAACGGGGGGGGGGGGGCGGGGGGGGGGGGGGGGGGGGGGGGGGGGGGGGGAGAAAGCTTGTAATTAACAACATGCCAACTGTGAGACCAGACTGGCATTTGAATTAACGTAATATGTTAACTTTAACACTAACTTTTGTAATAATTCGGACATTTCACAGTAGTAAGAACGAGGCGATTGTAAATATTAACGCAAAACACTACCAAAGTTTTGAAAAACCCCTCTTCGTTCTGCACGCGGTCTCTTTAATATATACACGCTGTGGGAAAAGCCAGCAGAGGCAAACACACAGACACATTTTTATTTTCTCCTAGCCGTAGTATTCTGACGTCACTCAAACTAGTTGGTTTATTTGAATAGTGAGGAAAATGTAAGAGACAGGGAGGGAAGATGGCCGACTTCTGTAAAATTTATATTTGACGATTGACAGTGACAAAATTGAAAATCTAAACCATACTGAAACTGACCATACAAATCATATGGTAGTATAGCTTAGAGTCCCCTGAGCAAAAATATGTTTTTAAAAATATGGTAGTCCAAGTATTAGCCAAGTTATTGAGAAAATACTAAATGTCTAGGAACGCTTGACCGGACAGACTGTTGTTCTTGCTCGTTAGACATAACGTTAGTGGGGACGCTAGTTTAAACAAAAAGAGGCATTGTAGTAATTCAAATTCTATTAGTTGGTATAAGAGTATAGTAGAAAAAGGGGAGAGATAGGAAAAATGTAAATAAAACAAAACATCTTTTTCTATTGGGCATAACTAACGCAAACTGACCAATGGACTACGAGGCACATAGTTTGTTTGGAATTGTTTTGTTTTTTTTCAAACTAAATTTAAAAAGTTGTAGTAGTGCCTTCTTTCATTGGTCGGCTCTAATAGATATTGGCAAAAGGCATAGTGGTCTCGGAGCCATTTGACTAGAAAACTTTATTCAAACACTTACGTTGAGATCAGATGTGATAGCTTGTAAAATTAAATACTAATTCACTATCTGGACGAGACAGAGCAAAACTGATGCCATATTCTTTGCCAGTCAACGTTATTTGTGACATATTTCTTTGAACTAGTGAGTTTTTATTTCCTGTTACCATCCGGTGACAGGAAACCTGATGAGTGGGTTTAAAGTCTCCATTATAAAGTTTAAGCTGTCAGCTGATAGCCTGAAGGAGCTTACGTGTGGGTGCTGATTGACATTGTCTCTACATTGATATACTGACTTATATTCGACCTACGAAGAATCCCAGGTGAAAAGTTATCAGCTGGGACCTCTGACATTTCATCCTAAGAAAATAATTCTTATCAAAATAACAAAGAATTATATGGGGCTTGATGTAAACAACAGCTCCTCATAACATATGACAATCACTAACAACTATTGAAGTATTATTCTGTGAATACACCTACGGGAACTTTATATTATTATATATTCATATGACCAAGAGTCCATATTTTAGTTACAACATTATATGTAAATATATTTCCTCATTTTCAAAGACCTGTCCAAAAGAAGTTGGCGGGACAGGCAGATTAAATTGTAAAAAGAAAAAACATTCAAATTTTAAAAGAAAATTTTAACCACTGTCTTATTCATTGTATTATAGTGAATTAAAGTGTATTGTGTTGATGTACCATCATCTTCATTTCACCCCTAGACATTAGAGACATCATACACCAGCCACTAGAATCAAAATACGGACTGTGTGAGATCTAGGGAGGTAGCGTTAGGTTCCCTGATCAATATATCATCATCATTATCATTCCTTTTATAGTCAGGGACCTACATGTGCTTGACCTCACACAGTTAACACAGACACAACTATCTTTCTTGTTAGGTATAACATCTTAACCTCCCCAGCAAAAATTACATTTGCTACACTTATCACCACCCAATCCGTCTTTCAAACTGTCGTGCTTAGATAGGTTTTAAAGTAATTTAAGGTCCCGCCTGAGTATAGGAGATGGCGATAGTACGTGAGAAGTAAAAGTGTAAGAAAATGAGTTTCACGAGTTAATAGTTTAAGGAGAAGATCTGTCTTTGGACTGAGTAGTTTCTCTAGTCCAGCCATCTATACGACTATAATTTAGTATAAGACAATCTTGCACCTCCTTATATTGAGAAATATAAGTTACATAAACACTCACACACACACAGCTATGTGACAACAAGACACACTATCGGGAAAATTTATGGTTAATTTGGGTATGGGTCTGACCAACACACAAAGTTTAGTTCTTTTGTTGTTTATTATCATTTAAACTTTACAACATCGAATATCTAAAAGAAAGATCAAATAAAATCAGAATTACGTGCATAGAAAATAACAAAATACCTATGCCCTCCCCTCCTTGAGAAGATAAGAACCCAACAAGTTAGTAACCCCAAAGGTTAAAGGTTAGAACTAGGTTTCAGTATAGACAGTAAAGAAAGAACACAGTTCCCACTAAACGTTATCCAGTAAAATTAAACAATAGCCAAACAGTGTGCAGAAGGTACAATGTTTCCTGTACTAAAGAAAATATTTCACTCTCTCTCTGTCATACGTGGCGACACACTCTCGCTTCTTACCCTATTCTTGGTGAAACAATCTGTTGGATGTATAATCCATGAATATGTATTTAAGGTCCAGAGTAATTATCGTACGAATTGGGCCTCAGTCCCTCCTTTCAATAATTAAATTTTATAAGGGGAACGCCTAATTTGGTGGTTGATTTCCAGGATACACAATATCACCTTGGATAGTAAATGCCGAGACTCTTTGAGGTCTGGTGTTCACCGTAAACAGTAGGAACACATCTGATTGCAAAAAAAACTGTTAATTATTGTTACTTGATGATGATGGTAAATCCTATCGGCTGGCTCTGGTGAGTGCCGATTCTGAAATAGCGTAACTCTTCTAGATAAATATCCACTTGGAAACGACTATCAAATGTCGGGAGAATTGTTATATCTTTTACACCCCAGTGGGCTGATAAAATGCTAAAAATATATATCTGGGTATTTGTAAGTCCAGTTAAAATTTACTATTAAATGATTTGTTAGTCTCTGTGGCCCGTCCTGTTCAAAACTGAACTGGGAGACGCGTAAGCCAAGAGAAGACAACTTTAATCCAATTAGTAAAATGGAGACAATACCAAGATAAAGCCAAATAAAAAAACCGCTGGTCCCGTTGATCAAGTCATGCCTAAAGGATATAGGAACATTATGAAAAAATTACTGCTAATACTACATATAAGGACACGTTGTCTCTAGCCTATTCCTATCTGGTCAGTTATCATTTAATTCATCCATACGCGCACTTTAACAAATATCGCCTGTCGATAAGTGTGGTAAAATTAAAGTGATGCAACGTTAAAATTCCTCCATTTATAAAGATAATAGGTAAAATAACATGTAGGGATAAAAATATAGGTAAGATACGCTGATACATTCTCGCCCATGCCAGCGTTTTCTAGCGCCATTGAAAACCAACTAGTTAGAACATGCAGACTAACGGCCTATCCTTTTAGACGGGGTAGAAACGGAGATAAAAAGAAAAAAATGCGACGGTCTGAACACGTGTTTGAATCTAAAGTCTAGAAGACGCAATTTGTAGTTTTTAAAGAAAAAATTACGCCACTAGTTGACACAATGTAAGGAATTGGACGAAAAACGACCTTAGCTCTTGTCAGAAACAGACGTATCTTGGACGTTCTACGGTAATTCGTCGTTTTAGTTTGAGTATAGCGGCAAACGCCGTGAACGAAGGTACAAAAACAAATTTCAAAACTAACCTTGAAAAAAGTACGTTTTTCTTAATAATAAGTTTAGGAGAATAAAAAATAGCTAGTTTGATAGCCCATCTTTACCGGAGAAATAATATACTTTTAATTACATAGACGGACAGATAACACGGAAGATATTGACGAAAGACTGTATTGTTCAATACAGACTAGCAGACAGTTATTTGTGCATACTTCTCACAAAAATCACTTTTGTCGCGTCCTTGAGCCTAACGCAGAAAAAAAAACTGCATGTGGACAAGGGGCAAAAAAGGGAGGGTAGAAGCTAAAAATAACTTTGCCTCAAAATCGTATAAGTAAGTGGGAAAAATCGTGTAGTTTTTTTTTGTAGTTTCGTCTAAAACCATGTGTAATTTTGGGAAAAACCAAGTTCTGACGGACAGACCGACCTAAATATATTACACACTAGATAGAAACTGGACCTAAATTGGACATTGTAGTTTAAATATTTGAACGGTAGAGGGGAAGTCCGCTGATTGGACGAAAGCGTTCATATTATAGAAAAAATAGTAGAGGCAAGTGCCATTTTGTTGAAGACTGTCCATATACACAGATCGTTAATGTAGAACTGTGACGTCCATGAATATTATATATTACCAGTGGGACGCCATAGTCTAGCCAGCAGCTCAGCTGAGTTTTGCTAGTACAACGTAACTGTGTTTTCAAATTTGAATTGTGGTAAGGGAAAAAGTATTAACCTTTTTTATTTTAATATTTTGAGTGATTGATACTGCCATGTCATGATAAATGATTACGACAAGTGAGTGCTTATTCTAGGTCCCCAGCGACAGTCCAGGGCCTAAAGGCAAACAAATAATATAGGAAAACATATCCAAGACTATAGAAGACAGATCTATATTTGAGATCAGTGGGAACATATCACCCACCTTATTGGATGGAAAAGGAGACTAATGAACATATTTCGGATGCAATGCAGTCATGGGAAACTGATGCTATTTGATACCGCCTGGGTGAGGTGTGCTGAGTCGGTCAGAGAGATCTGACCCGGTCTTTGTAATTTTTTTTTGCTTTGTTGTGTGTAAAATGGTGAAGTAGGCAGTGTGTTGACACATGGCAAAAATTTTGGTTTCAGAGTTTCTGGTCTGGCACTACGTTAGTGCCAGATGCTTTGAAGAGGTCTAAGAGTGGATGACTAAGAAGCCTACCAATTTTACTCCAGCACCTGTGAGGAGTGGGCCACTTGAATTCTTTACTGCATCGTCACAGGCCAGATGAGTTGAAAACCTGGCCTGCTGTGGATTCATCAAATTTTTCTACAATAAAATAAATAAACAAAATCCTGGTGTATAAAAACTATACCTCAGTTCCATATTTCAAAGACAATGACTATTGTAAACAGAGATCGGGTATGATGACTGTTACGTACATTTATTACCTAAGGGGGTAGTCTTCGGTCCTGCCAAATGTACGCACCAGTCTTGATATAGTTATATTATTTGTGCGGTCGAATGATTCGCGCACTGACGTGCACGAAGCAGTGAGTGTTGCTTTGGGACGCACGGGTAACCTAGTTGAGTAGTTTCTGACGTCATGATTTGAAGGGCAACATGGAACTTGTTTATGTCCATGATTGTTATATTATATTTGTATTCAATGGCATGTTTATGGAAAGCCATTTATTCTAGTGATCTGTATTGGTCTTCAGGTCGAAACCAATAGCAGCAATGTCACGTAAGTTATCGCCCCACTTCTTATTTAAAGCTGTATTATAAGGCCGCTCTAATACTAGTCTAGCGGGAAGATGTTATTCCTAGAATGGATCTACAGAGTCGTTTGCCTTTAGGATTTGTATCGTAGAAGAAGGATTCCTACGAGTGGAAGAAGTTATTGATTACCTTATGCACATGTTTTAATATGCTGTTACAACAATGCCAGAAGCGTGGCATAGAATGGGAGAGGTTAGCCAACTGGAATCTCTAACCTGTTCGTATTATCGTGTATGACTTTGTTTGAAACTATATGCTATCTAACGTTATGTTTTGGAGAACGTATGGGATTGTGAAGTATGATATGGAAGATTTTATCCTGGAGTATGAATACGTTACCATGATAGACGTCCTTGAGAGAAGGTCAACGGACTTGAATGAGAAGAATATTATACGGTAACAGTTTGTGACCCTTAGTCACTTGAGTCAGAGGACTTTATGGTAGAGAATCTTCAGGAACTTTAAAAGTAATTACCATTATGCTGATGTATGATCTTTGCGCCTGTGACGATGTTAGTCTTGTCCACTCCGTCTGTGTCATGTTGAATAAAATCGATGTACAGTCATCACCGACTTATGTACTGCCAGTACTTGCCCAGTTCACTACTTGTTGAAGTTCGTTGGAAGAATATTGTTGACATTCGTTCATTTTAACCATTCGCGTTTGAAGCTACCTCTTCACCAGTATAAACTGTACTCAACCATAAAACGAACTCAACAGTAATTGGTGCTCCAGTGTGTTTATGAAATCTAGAATTTCACAGGAAACGTACCCTATACAAGTATCAGCAATGGAAGATCTGAACTTTCAAGGCGACAACATCTTAGGATCATCTGAAGATCTGAACTTTCAAGGCGACAACATCTTGGGATCATCTCTTAGTCACTATTACGTGCGAGCTGTGGTCTAATACTCAGAACGAAGTATTTTATCCTCAAACGTACATACACGGAGACGAGGCACATTGATTTTTTTACCTGCACGCGAGTTAAGTATAACGTGTTCTCCTTATACGCTTTATTACTTTTAGCTGTGCCTTCCGTGATATGTCCATATCTATATTTTACATGTTTCATGTTATATGTGTTGTATTCTTCGTGGGAGGTAGGGAGGTTGATCTGACGAACGAGATCCATCTCGAAGCCAATTCGGGCTCTTCGTCAGACGTTCTGTAGGGCTCAACTTGTAAGTTTCAATTGAGCGATAGTTCCGGTACAAGGCTAGAAACCTTGCCAAAGTTCCGATCGCTAGTTGCTTCTTATAATATTATCTATTTAGCTGTTTCGTCACGTTTAATTGTTGTTTTTGGTATTTATTTTACTCGTACCTTAGTTTTATGATGAATTTTGTTTGTATTTTGCGTCCATCTCACCTTTCCTGTCGTTCAGTTTTTTACAAAACCTATGTTTTTACACTGTGTTGTCTATTGTCTTGTTGATTATTTGATCGCAGTTATCATCGTAACTCTTTACGACATTCTATTTTTAGTTTCACATTTTTATTTTTATTGGATTTCTGCGACTGTTTTCTATCGTCTTTGATTATCGTGTCTTGTCGGTATTGTTTCTATTGTTTGTCACGTTATTACTTTCATGACATTTGATTACATAAATTTATTGATTAATAACATATTTAATAATTATATGATAACATTATACCGTTCTAAGGACAGGAACGAAGACCACTAGTTGTAGTAACACTTTTAAATAGTATTATTACATAATAATATTGAATAATGGCTACCTTAGACTATTTTATTAAGCAAGCGAAGGCGCTTAATATACCTCAGGAAGAGATTAGATCATTTGCTATGACAGAATATAAAGAATCTCAAAGGTTGGAATCTCAAAGATTGGATGCTGAAAAGTTACGTTTGGAAAATTTGAAATTTGAGGCAGATCAAAAACGGACTGAGGCTGAGGAAGATGAAAAGAAGAGGAAATTTATAGCTGAGGAAGAGGAGAAAAAAAATGAGATTAACTGCTGAGGAGGATGAAAAGAAGAGGAAATTTATAGCTGAGGAAGAGGAGAAAAAAATGAGATTGGCCGCTGAATTAGAAGATAAACGATTTCAGCGAGAGGCAGAACAGAAGCAAAGGGAGGCTGAAGAAAGACTTAAGATTGAGATGGAAAATAAACAAAAAGAAATGGAAGAGAGGAGATTAATAGCTGAACAAAATGTAAAACGACTTCAGCTTGAGATGGAAGAGAATGAAAAAAAAAACGACAGCATGAACTGAAATTAGCAGAGTCAGAATATGAGAGAATTAGGTTTACTCAGGAAGCTAATTCTCAGAGAACTTTTGAAAGCCAAACTCCATCCAGACATGATTATTTTAAGGAAATTCACCTTAAATTACCAAAATTTAATCCCCCGTCTGATGACGTAATATTCTTCCTAGATAGGTTTGAGGCCACTTGTGGATCTTATAACGTGGATAAAGCGCTATACTGTACATATTTATCCAGATTACTTACAGGGGATGCATTAGCAGTTTATCATACCACCAGCATTGGTGAGAAAAATGACTATAATGCTCTTAGAGCAGCACTTCTGCAAAAATTCCAAATGACAGAAGACGAATATCGTTTAAGATTTCATACATTACTACCTCAATCTGGCAGAAATTTTAGTGATTTTCTGTCACAGATACGACTAACATTAGAAAGATGGATCGAATTATCCAAAATCGAAAAGTCGTATGAAGGTCTCTTCGATTTACTGATGCGCGATAAGGTACTTTCGTCTGTAAATCCTACATTTCTCGCATTTTTACACGAAAGGAAACCTTTATCAATGAAAAATTTAGAAGAACATGCAAAAAATTTTTGCACTGCTCACCCAACCATGGATCTAAGTAATGCACAGATTAAGAATGAATTGCCTGTTGCTTTTGCAGCACAACAAAACAATTTTTCACGCAATCGTTCTTTTAGTGCTGATAGGTATGCCAATAAGGGAAATAATTACAATTTTAACAATGATAACTTTTACAAAGGGAAGCAATTTCAACAATCTGCTCCATTTAATGTTTCTTGGAACCAAGCTCACAGATCGCGAGATTTTGGTAACAATAATTTTAAAAATAATCAAGGACATTATAATAAACAAAACTGGAGATCAAAATCTCAGGGTTTGCAAAACAGACAAGGTTCTTGGAATAAACATTTTAAAGAACAGCATAACTTTAATTATACAAACTATCGGACTCGTCCAAATTTTAACTCTAGCAGAAACGACAATTTTGGCAATTTTAATGACAATAATCAAAATCGATCGCGTCGCAGAGATAGATCGTCAAGTAATACGGTTAGACATTCTAATGTCTCTTTAATTGATACACAGGCTAACATTGAACAGGGTAAAGTAGCTGAAACTCACAATGCTATGTCTTGTTCTCTTGATTGTACCCAGGTGAAAGACTGTCCAGAATGCTCTACTCTTTTCCAGCCCAAGGCGATCACGACGCTGCGTTGCGGTCATACTTTGCCTAGTCTACCTGCAGTCTGCATGGCCACTCCTGCGTCAGTACACCAATTTGTGATTTAATACTTGGTCGCATACATGGTATTAAAGAGTGTTCACCACAGCAAATTGCTGAATGGGAAGAGCGACATATTCAAACTGCAAATGCAGTAGTGACTAGAGCGCAAGCTACTAATATGTCGCATGATACACCTAATGAACCTACAGTTCATACCACTTGTGATGATGATGCTCCTATTTCACGGGAGTTGTTTGCAACTTTGCAAAAGAATGATGATTCATTAAAAAAAAATTTTCAGTATGTTAACAAAAAGAATACAAGCAACAAACTTGAAAAATCTAAACATGACTTTATACTTAAAAATGGGATTTTGGTTAGAGTAATACGGGAAAAGGATTCATCCTTATGTTCTCAGATTCTAGTCCCATCCTGTATGAGATCTCGTATATTACGACATGCGCATGACTCGCAATGTGCGGGCCATATGGGTTTTTCGCGTACCAAATCCAGAGTGCTTTCTGCATTCTACTGGCCAGGCGTTCATAGAGATGTTACTCTCTATTGTCGGTCCTGTTTGATATGTCAAGAAGTTAAGGTACGGGGTCCATTTCATGCGGCTCCTATTCAAGCTGCGGACATCCCGATTAGACCATTTGATAAAATGGCCATTGACATTATTGGTCCGATACTTCCATCTGCTAGAGGGCATACGCATATCCTTACGTGCATTGATATGTGCACTCGTTGGCCTGAGGCCATCCCTCTCAAGAACACTTCATCTGCCAGTGTAGCAGAGGCATTGATGTTAATCTTCTCACGCATTGGTTTTCCACGGAAAATCTTGTCGGATCATGGGGTTCAGTTCATTTCTGAATCCATGTCTCAAGTTATGAAGACATTAGGTATAGACAGATCTCTTAGTTCTATTTATCATCCGATGTCAAATGGGTTAATTGAGCGTCTCAATAGGACACTCAAGCAGTTGTTGGGTAAGATGACTCAAGACCATCCCCAAGACTGGGATCGGGTCCTACCCGCTTGTCTCTTTGCGTATCGCGAAGTACAAAATCAAGCAACGGGGTTTTCTCCATTCCAGCTTGTTTTTGGCGTTAATCCACGACTTATTGGTTGACGAGAATATTGAAGAGGAAACTCAATCCTCTTATGAGTATGTGATCTCTCTGAGAAAGAGAATCATAGATGCTTGTAGACTAGCTACTGCATCATCTGAACAAGCCAAAGAAAAAGCTCGTCTATTTGCAAACAAGTATAGACGTCTTCGCCAGCTCATACCTGGTGATGAAGCTTTTGTCTTACTACCTGCGCATAACAATCGTCTTTTAATTACCTGGAGAGGTCCTTTCAGGATCATCTCAAGAATATCCGATGTCGACTACATCGTTGATGTTAATGGTAAACATAAAACCTTCCACATTAACATGTTGAAGGAGTATTACTCACGTCCTGATTATCTACAGTCAGTGTTTCAGGCAACTGACGATCCTACACCACCTATTCAACACTATTCTAGTTTGTCAGTCATCCAAGAAGAGGAATCTTCTTTCGATGATGTACAACTACCAATACCAGTTGTACCACTCCATTCCACTGAGAAATGGAATGATGTTACGATCTCATCTACTCTTTCGGCTGATCAACGTCAGCAAGTCTCTAATATTCTACACTCGTATGAGGATGTCCTCACTGACATCCCAGGTCATACGTCAGTCATCCAACATGACATTATTCTGACTGACGATACGCCTATTCGAGTTCGCCCATATCCTATTCCTTTACACTTTCGTGATAAGGTTGATAAGGAATTGGATGAGATGCTCCAATTAAATATAATTGAACCATCTTCATCTCCATATTTTTCTTCCATGGTAATCATTAGGAAGAAAGACAACAATATACGTCTTTGCGTAGATTACAGGAAATTAAACAAAGTTACAAAATTCGATGCGGAACCATTACCTCTTTTAGATGACTTATTGGAGAGATTATCTCATGCTACATTCTTTTCCAAATTTGACCTTTCAAAGGGATATTGGCAAGTGCCACTCACTCCTAAAGCAAAGCCATTCACCGCTTTCTCGACACCACGGGGTCTTTTTCAATGGAATTTTATGCCATTCGGGTTAATGAATGCGGCAGCTACCTTTGTACGCATGATGCGCCGCATATTGTCTCATCGTCCCGATGTCATTACTTATATAGATGACATCTGTCTTTTCAGTGACTCTTGGGATGAACATATTCAGGGTTTAAAATCTTTACTTTCTACCTTACGGGATTATAACTTAACAGCGAAACCTTCAAAGGCTTTTGTCGGTTTTCATGACATCTCCTTTCTTGGTCACCGTATAGGTCGCGGTTTAATGTATACAGAAGACAGTAACGTCTCTAAAATTTTAAACATCTCAGCACCTAAGACAAAAAAACAAGTGATGTCGCTCTTAGGACTAATACAGTTCTATTCTAAATTCATCCCTCATTTGTCTACTATAACTGCACCTCTTTCTTCGTTACTAAAAAAAGGCACATCTAATGTAATAAAGTGGTCGCAGGATCACCAAACGGCTTTAGACTATATAAAACAATTTTTTTTCAAATAAGCCTTTTTTAAGGTTGCCTAACAAAGATCTCACCTTTGTTCTTCGCAGTGATGCTTCTTCCTACGCTATTGCGGCAGTTTTGATGCAGGAATACGGAGGCACCTTATTTCCGGTTATGTACGTATCCAGAAAGCTCACAACGAGCGAGATGAAATATTCCGTTCTGGATAAAGAGCTCCTCGCTCTTGTCTGGTCAATCACTAAACTGGATCGTTACCTCCTCGGCTCACACTTTGTGGTGGAGTCTGACCAGAAAGCTCTTACAGCACTGAACACAGGGAACGTTAAGTCATCAAAGTCAGCGCGTTACGCTATAGCGCTTCAACCGTTCCATTTTGAGATACGAGCTATTCCTGGAGTGCAGAATGTGTTCGCAGACTGTCTATCAAGATGCCCAAGTGAACGTGTCGAAACTAAACCACTTCCAGATGTTGGAACATCCTCACCGATAACATGAATAACTTTGTACATTGTTATTGATACTATATTAACGTTTTCTTAGTACGCGAACATTGGTACTACAGTGACTTTTTATTAATATGGCAACATTGTTAAGAGCGACAAATATACATTTGTTATTCCTATGGAACATATTACACTACATAGCGTGTTAGAGAATATATTATATCGTGTATGGAACATTGAGAACATTATCTCGTCGATTACTAACTAGTTGTAACGGAACAGTGACATATTGATAGTGATATTGTAATTATTTAGAATATATTGTTAACTAGTTATTTGTTAGTAATTAAGGAATATATAAATTAGATTAATTCAACTTAATCTATTTGATTGATTATAAATCACACATCTACTAACTTTATTAGTTTCTCGCAATACGTGTATTCACGTATCCCACTACATGATATCTCACTTTTAGATAACTAGTCAAACTTACTAGTGTTAGAAAATAGTAAGTGTGTTGCTTCTTAAAGTGTTTAATTATGCTTTGTTTCATTTTGCATGTTGTATTTTAAAATTTTCTGTTCTATTGATTCTCTTATCATTGATTATCATCAGTGTTGCTGTTCATTTTCATTTTTGAAATCATATGTTTCAAATTTTGTTGAAAACTTAGTTGAATTTTATTATCATCTTTTTTTTATGGTTTCTTCATTTTCATTTTTCAACTTGTTTTACTTCGTATATTACCACATCGTTCCAAAGTAGGTCGATAGTGGATGTGTGCTTTAATGCATACTGTCATTTAGTTATATTGATTTCAATTTAATATTCTTTTCTTAATATGATATAACTTTATGCATTTCATATCTTGTTGTAGTTTTTGACTCACCTCTCTCGAGTAATTAGTTCGAAAAAAATTAATAGAATTAATTTTTTTTTAAGGGGAGGTAATAAGGGAGCTGTTACGTACATTTATTACCTAAGGGGGTAGTCTTCGGTCCTGCCAAATGTACGCACCAGTCTTGATATAGTTATAATATTTGTGCGGTCGAATGATTCGCGCACTGACGTGCACGAAGCAGTGAGTGTTGCTTTGGGACGCACGGGTAACCTAGTTGAGTAGTTTCTGACGTCATGATTTGAAGGGCAACATGGAACTTGTTTATGTCCATGATTGTTATATTATATTTGTATTCAATGGCATGTTTATGGAAAGCCATTTATTCTAGTGATCTGTATTGGTCTTCAGGTCGAAACCAATAGCAGCAATGTCACGTAAGTTATCGCCCCACTTCTTATTTAAAGCTGTATTATAAGGCCGCTCTAATACTAGTCTAGCGGGAAGATGTTATTCCTAGAATGGATCTACAGAGTCGTTTGCCTTTAGGATTTGTATCGTAGAAGAAGGATTCCTACGAGTGGAAGAAGTTATTGATTACCTTATGCACATGTTTTAATATGCTGTTACAACAATGCCAGAAGCGTGGCATAGAATGGGAGAGGTTAGCCAACTGGAATCTCTAACCTGTTCGTATTATCGTGTATGACTTTGTTTGAAACTATATGCTATCTAACGTTATGTTTTTGGAGAACGTATGGGATTGTGAAGTATGATATGGAAGATTTTATCCTGGAGTATGAATACGTTACCATGATAGACGTCCTTGAGAGAAGGTCAACGGACTTGAATGAGAAGAATATTATACGGTAACAGTTTGTGATCCTTAGTCACTTGAGTCAGAGGACTTTATGGTAGAGAATCTTCAGGAACTTTAAAAGTAATTACCATTATGCTGATGTATGATCTTTGCGCATGTGACGATGTTAGTCTTGTCCACTCCGTCTGTGTCATGTTGAATAAAATCGATGTACAGTCATCACCGACTTATGTACTGCCAGTACTTGCCCAGTTCACTACTTGTTGAAGTTCGTTGGAAGAATATTGTTGACATTCGTTCATTTTAACCATTCGCGTTTGAAGCTACCTCTTCACCAGTATAAACTGTACTCAACCATAAAACGAACTCAACAATGACACCACCCCGACTAGACATCCAGTGCTAGTTTTCCAAAGACACTGTAGTTAGTGTTAATATTAACCAATGTAACCATATATCTATGTACAAAATTTTCATTTTGATTATTCAATATATATGCACTTTTATTGATAAATACATATTGTTTCATACGTCCTGACCAGAAGAAAATTTGGTTCAGGACTAAATAAATTCTAAAAAATTGTAAAATTTAAATTCTAAAGCCAGTGTTAGTTGATTTGATCATAGAGCTTATTATTATTAGACTTAGTGTTTACATGTGTGTGTCTGTGTATTTAATTACCTACACATCACATTTCATTACCCTAGACATTAAACGTAGCTAACATACATAATAGCAGAATAAGTCTGTTTGAGGTCATAAGTGGTAGCAGAAAGGCATTCTGTAACTCACATAATCTGGTATCTTCAGGAGCCTTCACAGCTGACCTCATCCAGTACACTAGGTAACATAGCAACCACGCAATAACATCAAAAATCACTACAATAAGTAGCTATTAGAAGGTCGGCGTCGGTTTGTTTAGTCGCATGATATTTAAACAACAGTCACTTACTAAATTACACCAAATGAAATAAACGTGAGTTCTATTCCGTCAATTATCCGTCGCCTAGTGTATTAATTAGTCAACTAAACCGTCTCTCTCGGTGTGATAGCGGGTGATTAAATTAACATTACAACTGAAACATCCGGAATAAAAATAGCTACGCGTTATTTAATTCACTAGTTCTAGCACCTAGAAAATCACAGTGAATTTACGATGCTGATACTTGTAACACTTTAATACGCTTAATCACAAATTTATATATTACCAGAAATCCAGGAAGAAAACACCACGAACTATTAACACATCTATTCCCAATGGTTCTAGGTAACGTGTTTAGTCTCTCCGAAAAATCTGAGCGACGCTGATTACTGATTTGGGAAAGACGCAGATTATATACGATCATGTTGTTATAATCTCTAGAAGATGTGAATTTTCAAACTCCGTTTCCCAGCAGAGAAACCTGATACTACGTTTCCCAGATAAAAGGTTAACGGTCACTTATGTCGGCCGCTGCTAACCGACAACAGAAGGTTAACCCGTGTAGCGGCTTCCGTCCGAGATTTTCCCTGTTTCTCGAGATCACAGAGTTATTTTTCCCTGTAGGTACGAACATCAAAGGATTAGCTCCCCTTATAGAGAATCTTCAAAGGCCGTTACTCTTCCACGTGTTTTCCACGTGCGATCTGTCCGTTATCCTAATATTGACAGATCAGCTCGCGTGAGAAAATTGCGTAAACGAACGTGGTTCGCCCCCTGCTATGAATGACATGTAGCGAAAGTTGGTAAACAAGCTCGTTTGTTATGGTCCGTAAAAAGAGGCGTGGATTAAAAGGTGAGTCAGACATGCAGAGAAATGCGTGACTTAGTTAGCGAATCTTAAAACTACGCCGAGGTCACGAAAGGCTGTAGGATACAGGAGGCTATATTTCCACTATACGTCACACAAACCTACCTAAAGTTACGACAATTCTGGAGGAGTTGCACGTCTGGATGTGCTGTAAACGCAGGAACAACCAATGAATCTAGAACTTCATCCTGATATGTCACAGCACTGACATTCCGACGAAAGATGTGAAGAGACAAGCGATGATGAAAACTGAATCAACCCCAGAACGTGAACACTGCCACCCCCACATCGAATGTTCTGACGTACACATCAATATGTATAGCGCTTTTTGCACCGCCGCCAAACCCGCTGACGTCCGTCAGCAAATGATAAGTTGAATCTGCTCTCGTCTGTGAATAGTACACCAGTCCACTGCTGTCTCGTCCATCTGACAAGTTGCTCTGCCCATTGCAGACGCTGCTGGTGATGTCGAAGTGTCAAGTTTGACCCTACGTAACGTTGTCTTGCAGTAAGACCTGCTGCTCTTAGTCGTCGTATGACAGTACTTGAAGAGACTTGCCCACGTCTTCTCATTACTGCTCGCGCTGTTTGACTTGTCGGGAATGAACGATTCCGTAGATGACTCAGCACAATATAATTATCTTGTGCAGGGGTGGTCACCGATGGTTGCCCACTCCATAGTTTATCCCGGGTCCTGCCAGCTGTTCGGTAACGTTAAATGAGACGTACGATAGTGCTGTGATGGCAATGCATCCTTCTGGCAATGTCCCGCAAGCACATTCCGGCCTCCGCCACACCAATGGCTCGTTGGCGGTCGGCTTCAGTCAGTCGTGGTATTTCAAACACAAGAACTCTTGTGTTCTTTGTTTTTTTTAAATAAAATTTTGCCTCGGTTTGGCGAGGGGCGCCCGTTCAACCTAGCCGGTTATATTAGGGCGCATGTCCAAATATTATACCCAGTGCGAAGCCCGCACGTTGTCTGGGACATAATTGTTGACAATTGTGCTGCACGTGCCACTATTGTTTTCACGTGTTCAGCACGATTTACAGTTGGATTCAGCATTCAGGTGCTTTGCTGCAAGCACTTCATTCTCTACCTCACGGGAAACACGGGGATATTCCATTCCCACAGTTCTTTTACCGGCTGGTCGAGATCAAACCAGGTTGATATTGTATCTTTAATGCACTTCAGTATATATTATACTATAAATAATAAATAAGAATTTTTTTTTTAATGACAACAAAGGCAATGCATGTGCAGGTTAACAAGCGTCACTTTTAGTTTGCTTTCAATACAAGAAGCAACATCATGCAGACATAGATTTTACAATATGCCTCAAGTATCGCAGATATCAAAGGTTATGCCTGGTATAATTCTGTGGCCACTGTACTTAATGTTAAACCAGATTTTCGTCACAGATATTTCTCCCTTCATCCCAAAACAAAGCAAAAAACCGCAGGTTAAGTGAGACCAAGTCATGGTGTCACTGAGAACAATAGGATGTTTATTTTTTTTAAACTGCAACTCCGATTTAAAGCATAACATCGTTCCTGCTCATAGAAGGAAAACACTATTAATATCAATCAAACTGTAGTTGGGACTGACCTGAGTTCTTCCCAGCTGCGGCTATTTCGCGATCAGAGCAGCGATTTATCAAGATCTGTGACACGCGTTATTCGTGAGTGTCTCAATTTCATTTTTGTTGGCTACGCATGCCCTACAAACCCTTGTGTTCAAGCACAAAGGCCGTTCGTGACCTTACAAATCGTCTTAGTCAGTGTGAATAATTTTTATTTAACACGAAAGTCAAGACAAGCGATGAAAGGCATGGGACCTTATGTACATTTGAAGACGTTACACAACAGCGAGGACCACACACGTGACTTGAACCTCGAATGCACGGTCAGAGAGGGCACTGACTATGCGCAGTACACTATATCAAATGTTACATATTCATCATTGTTATTTTATTTTTCTAAGTTTTCTGCTTTATCTGGAAAAGTTCACGATGGTTGCCTTTATTGTTTAACCTCACTTCCGTCAATAAACGATGAATCAAACATGTTTTTCTTGTTCGTATATAAGTTATATTCATGGGATAAAACAGTATTTTTAAAAACTGCATCTAAGCCAGCTTCCAGGAGGGGGTGGGGTGGGGGGCGGGGTGCGTTGTATTTTTGTAACAGCTAATATTTAAATCACCAGGTGAAAATAAAGTTCTTTCAAATAACAAGATAAAATTAATTCAAAGTCAGTATCAGGTTCTCTCAGAGTGTCATGGAATTTACTCCGCTTGCTCTGCAGTGACGGTCCAACAGTGGCCAAAATTCAGAGTATCTACTGAGGGTCTTCAAAGGTGTCTACCTTTCGCTTAAGATTACTCTTGGCAAAGATGTGAATTGATGAATGGTGCTTCACTTCTAGGGAGCCTAATAGGAATTTAAAGAAATCAAGTACTCCGGCTGATAGGATCCAGGCTGTGTAGATTTTTTATCTTTCCTGACCGTCTATGAGTTAGGATTTTGTTCGTTCTGATGAGCCCCGAACTGATTTAACTCAGTAAAATATTACTTAAAAAGCTCTGTTATAAATATTTAAAATGACTGAGACATACGGGTGCAGTTCACTCAAAATGACTAAATCAACTATAAATTTGTATATTTAAGATTTAAAAAATTTAATTGTCAATTATCGTTAACAATTGTAAAATAAAAAAAGTGGGGTGAATTTAGATAGAGTCTTTAAAATTTCCTCGTAGGTGATGGTCTGATTTGAAAAGTTCTTTCTGATTTGAAAATAGAGAGTTCACTTGACAGCTTTGAATGGGTACTTAGCCGCCAGTAAAATGTCGATTAGTTTCTGCTCCAGCCGATGCTTGTTCTTTGCAGGTTATGGACTGGTTCACTCTCGTCACTGGTCAAGTCTGGTGGCCGCAACACGTTTCTCGTTGCATCGTGGAGTAATTGCGAAGATGGTCCAGCGTCTGTTCAGACCCGTCTGCTGTAGGTGTCTAGCTCTGTCTACAGGCCACTTCGGCCACTCGCTTGTTTCACAGATAACACCACCAATTGGTACCGCTGACTATTATCATGAAATAAGAGATTAAAAAATACTCTCCTGAGTATTGGGTTTCCTGACACAAAATCAGGTCTCCCCTCCCCTCTTTTTTTCATTCCCCCATCCTATCTGCCTCAGAACTTCACCTTGTCTGAGCATTAATGTTAATCCCAGTGAGCAGAAAACATTCATTGCATTTATACTGAACATGTTTACATTTACATTTGCACTGGTTGAAAAGGTTAATATAATAAGTATGTACATCAGTTCTATCATCATCCACTCCCTGCTCCATATGGAACTTGGGACTACTTTTGCTTTTTGTTCTCTATAAGAAACCCCCATAAAGCAGTCACTAGGTCTTGCAGTGTTGGTTCATAAAACCATCATTCTATATAAGTGAAATATAAGCATCTTGCATGCTATTGGCTTGGCATTTAAAATGTAAAAATACAACATTTCTGGTTGGAGCCTTGTCATATAATAGCAATCTAGATCGGCCAAATGTTGCCTTATAATTTAGTGCCTGTGAATTTACCGCACTGGGAATTTCAACTCGTCAAGAAGAGATCCAGACAAGCCAGAATAAGGAATAGTACCAGGATTATTCTTTAAACGACCGAATGACGTGTATGAGCATTGTGACGTATAATGGAAAAAGAGCCTACAGTAATCTGACAGACTTTGTAATCTTGTAGCGCTCTATGATTTTCTAGAAAAACCATGCATTTGCTGCCTGTCTTATTCACACAAACTTATTTTTCATCCCCGCCTCTTTTCTTTGAACATAAGCAAACGAAGTGTTTACAAACGTTCGTGACCTCCCCGTCATAACAAGTAGCGAATCAGGTTTGTTTGCCTCGTCTTCTTACGCGAGCTTATCTGTCAAGCATACGATACCGGACAGATCGCACGTGAAAAACACAGAATCTTTTGAAGTCTACGAAGGGAAATCCAAAATTCCCCAGAGTATGCTTTGATGTCGAGTCGCGGGCAAAATCTTAGAGAACCCCGTTACACGTAATAAGTCTTTTGATGCCGTTCGAAAGCGCTCGACGGAAGACCGACCGTAAGCCTTTATCTTGTAACTCTGTTTCTGATTCCTCATTACACATAGTAACGTGAAAAGTAACATCATCGATAGATTAGAGAAATATAATGATATATAAACTGTGTTTTCTTAAACCTGCTATCAGTTGTCACTCAGAATTTTTGAATAGTCTAAGCACGCTATTCTAGAACCATTATTGTGGAAAATGTGTTATTAGCTTTCGTGGGGATTTTTCATTCTGATTTTCTGTTAATAGAAACTAGTGCTTACGTGTTAAAAGTGTTAGCTTTTACCATTATAATTCACTTAGATTTTCAAGCTGTTAAAACTTGTGAAATAAAATAACGCGTAGCTATTTCATACCAGATGTTAAGTTATAATGTTAATTTTCACCACACGCTTTCTCACATAAGAAGAGATGGTTTTAGCTGACTGGTTTATAAGCTAGGCGCGACTGATAGTGACAGAAAAGAACTCACGCTTTATTTCATTGTGCGTATTTATTATAAGTGCCTATTATTTAATATCATACGACTAAACTATCAGACGCCGACCAAATTAATAGCTACTTAACTACCGGCGATAGTTTGTGATAATTGACATTGTACGCTGATCGTAAACCGCGAGCAGGTAGGGGGGGGGGAAGAGAGTCGCATAACTTCATCCAACCTACACTCGCTAAGCGACGTGCGATAGGGTAGGCTAAAGACACCTGTGCCATTTAACTTTAATCAGGACTGACGGAGTGGATAAGAGATCGCCTTGTCCCCGTCTGTGTGCATATATATAGCTATATAAAATAGTAGCATTTTTCCATAAATGTTTTTCTTATATTCTTAGCAGACCCGATCAAGAGCGTCCAGCGGTTTTTTTTTCTGATTGGTTAATGTTGTCCCTTTTTCTTGGCTTGTGTGTCACCAATTTCATTTGTGAGCGAGTATTTGCCAAGGATACATGAGAAACATTGTAACTTATAAGTTTAACTGGACTTACGAAACCCAGACATTTTTTTCCAATTTTTACCAGCCCACTAAATATGCGATGACATCTGCACGATCTGATAGAATTCGTCGCATCATGCGCACGAAAGTCGCTGGGGCGTTCATAAGCCCGAAAGGCATAAAAATAACATTAATATTCCTGACTTCTGACAGTCGTACTCAAGTGAAGCATCCAGAAATTTACGCTGTTCAGAAATCGGAGCTCTAGCATAGAGTTGTCCGATAGGATTATCATCATTTATCAATTGTAACATTTTTTTAGCAACCAGATGTTTCCCAATACTGGAAGTATTTTCCTCGTTTAACTGTGAACCCCAAGAGCTCGTTCCTACATCAACTATTGGCGATGACATTTTGTTCATCCAGGAAAAACACACACCAGATTCGGCGTTCACCTTACTAGTCTTTGTTTTGTTAGATGATGAACTGGGGCCGATTTGGGAAGTGAACCAGATAAAACATATATTCAGGGAAATTGTATTTTCAAGGGATATCACCAAGAGTAGGTAAGAGTGATTGAGTGGCCACTGTATGAAAGAGAGAGTGAATATTTTTCTTTGTTACAGGGAATTTACCAACATTGGATTTGCTTAAACTTGTTTACTTTACTGGGTAGCATATAGTAGGAACTTGGTTACTTTACTGTATTCTCTGTAACATAGTGCTAACCTTCGACCTTTGGGTTATTAACTTTTTGGGTTCTTTTCTCCATAAGGGGAGTTCACATTTATTCTGCTATTTCATATGTATATAAATCTGATTATATTTGATCTTTCTTTAGATATTGGTGTTGTCAAGTTTAATGATAATAAACAACAAAGAAACTTAACTTTGTGTGTTGGTCAGACCCATACCCAAGTAACCGTAGTTTTTTCACGTCTGTGTGTCTTATTGTCACATAGCTGTGTACACACACAGTTACACTTATTATTATATGTATGAGGAGGGCAAGGTTGTCTTGTACTAATTTATAGTCGTATGGATAGGCTAGAATAGAGAAACTTACTCATTACAGAGACACATCTTTTGTTCCTTAAGCTACCACACGTGAAATCTATTTCTCACACCTTTCTCACGTACTTATCACCATCCACTCTACTCAGACGGACCAAAAATAACTCACAACCTATCTGTACGACAAGCACCTTGTGGACTTATATCCCAGGAAATTTCTACCTTCATTAATACGGAAATCCCGAAATCCTAGGAACCTGAACACTAAGTCATAGTGGGAGTCTATTGTAAAGTAACACCCCAGACCATGTGTAAGAGGCATCTTGATCTAGTTGCCAAAACTATTTCTCTGAGCCAGAACTCAATCTGTATTCCAAAAAGGTATTTGGGGTAAGTTGTACATTTCATAATTCTATATTTTTCATTATTAACAAGTGAAAATTGCTAGTGGATGTCCAAGTCATATGAGGCTGGCAACCTCAGCATATGTAATGATGGTTTCATGAACCACCACTGCAAGAGCTCATGACTACTTCATGCGAGTTTCTCATAGAGAACCAAAATCAGAGATAGTTTCAAGTTCCATGTGGACCAGGGAGTGGGTGATGACAGAAATAATGTACATAAGTATTATCTTAACATTTTAATAAGTGCATATGTATATGAAGACTCCATTAGAAAAAGCATACATGTCACATTTTGAGAATGTGACGGTATTGCTTCCCCTGCTTTGCAGTAGTGGTCCAACAGTGACCAAAACTCAAGATTATCTAATATGGGCTTCAAATGTATCTACCTTCGCACAAGATTACTCTTGGCAGAGATGTAGATAGAAGGGTGATGACACTTCTATTACAAAGGGAGTCTTCACAAGATACTTAGAATAAGCGAGAACACTACTGCTTTGGCTGAGTATGTTAACTCTGTAATTCTGCCGACGCTTTTGTGAAGGATTTAAGCACTTATTACTTTCAGCTCATTTAAGCCCGCACCCCTGATTTACTCAGTGGAATTCTATTATTCTAGTATAGCTCTGTTTAGAGTGTGTGTATTAATTTGACTGAGACAAACATGCAGTAAATTTAAAATGATTAAATCGAAGGTTAAATTTATTACATTGCAAATAACGAAATGTAATAATCACTTTAGGTGTTAACAAATGGAAAAAAATTTGAATAGTTATGGATCAAGAAAAGTTATCATCGCAGTCTTTATGGAATGTGAGATGTTACAAGAAGTTCAATTGGCAGCATATATTTGAACTTAGCTGCTAATGACGGTTCTGCTCCTTCTTATGGGTTGGTTCGTTTCACTCTGCTCACGCTCGTCCTGTCAAGGCTGTCGGGGTATCTCTTTTCCCAGAAATGTCAAGAAGAGTCTACCAAGTGGGCCCTTCGTCTTAAACTTAGGTCACGGTTCCCTTCTTGTTCCAGAGATAATACTTTCTGCTGGTACCACCAATAAGCCAATCATGGCTCACAGACGTTTTGCTAAGATAAATAAAAGCGACTTGAATCGGCCTCTTTACACGCGTCTGGGGTGTCGCTAATTTAATATGTTCCCTCTCTGACTTCGTGTGTGGTTCTTTAGTTTCCTCAGTCCCGGTTTCCTTATTTAAAATGCTAGAGATTTCCTGGGCTATATTGTAAGTCCTGATAAATACTCCAATAAAAAGTGTCCGGTATTTTAAGAAAGAATTCTGAATAATGTAGCAGTCTGGTGTCTTGGCGAGCGATTTCTCAAGTGAAACAGCTTGAGAAAATGATCAGATTATATTTCCTGCCTTCCCACGACTTTGTTATGAGCTATCAAAAAACTCCAATCATATTCAAACAGGCGGGCTATGGAGTAATTTCAAAATATTCCGACATCGGATAACTTTGAACGTAAGGCAGAGGTCAACTCTCCCATATATGGTAATAAGATGTCAGATGCCCTTTTGTACAAACTTACAGACAGATCGGTAAACTCATACAAAAGCATGTTCAAAATGTAACCATCATTACTTTATCAGAAAGTACTCTTGTCATAACAAGTAGGACAGGAAACGCTTATGTCATATGTTTCCGCCGGTACACGAGATCTTGTGCTAACCTTAGCCAAGCTGTGCCACTCCCTCGCGACTGCGAGTAATTATCTCAGCAAATCTGGATAGCGTTAAGCAAATGTGATTATTATCACCTACAGGGAGCGTCAAGCAATTCACCAATACTCAAATATCTGCTATTTAGCAGAAAAATAACGAAGAAAAAAAGAAAGAAAAGTGCGACAACTGAAAGCAAATAATAAATATCAGTACCACAAATGTACCGATACTGCCGGAGTGAAACAGAGATCGATAGGGCCACCCAGTTTTGTCACAGAGACAAACTGAGTTAGTGACATTAATACGTTATACAAATGTCAAAGAAGATGTAGAAATGACAATTTTGTTGGAAAACATATTCATCTATAAGAAAACGGAGCATAAAAATATGCAATTGTAACTGTCTTTTTCTCTTGTTGAGGTGATCACTGGCCCAAGACAGTATACATGTTGTTAGGTGTGTAGTGCGAGCGTATGATGAACTGAGTGTGGGTGCGAATGAAGGCGCGAATGTGTTTAGGCTCATAGATATGTAGACCCTGCAACCCATACACTCACATGCAGTAGTCAAGGATGCTTGGACACTGCAGACACGTTTCAAAACATTTATTGACGAGAACACACATGGTATCAACAGGAACAGTCATTGTAAACAAGGTCATGCTGACCGGAAATCGATAGGTATACATTAGGCATTCAGCAAGCTGGTAAACATTTGAATATCCGTGCATGGTCAATACAATGTTCTTCAATAAGGACAGTTCGTGGCGTCGCCCTGGGATTACTGACTAAACGCGTCAGATACCTTAATCACTTTGACACATAGGTGCAACTTGGCATTCCCCGCCAATTGCACATTATCAGGCTGTAGTATAATAGCCGAAAACACAGGCCTCGTTCTGACGTCGGCTGTGTACTTCTGATAAGCAGGTTACCATCAACCCTGCAGTAATGCTTATCGTAGACATAAATTCCGCCAATCTGCGGTTCCCACAATATATCTTCGTCACTGGATTTCTGGACAATATAAAGACTAATAGTCTTGGATGGCTACCTCGAGCACAAAATATAAGTTCTGAAATGGAGGACCGGTGAGCTGCAGTTCACAGACTAGGCAATCTTCTAACATGTTCTGCTACCGAAAGCATAGTAATGGAAAAAGTCGGTATTACCTGTAACCGAGTCCACAGAACTTAACAAGGAACTCTGCTGTCATTCCAACGCACAGAGATTCACTGGGGAAAAACTGCCAGTGCAGTCACTTCGAAGATTCTCCACGAAAAACACAATGGACTCTCGTCCCTTCAGAAACCAGGACACTTTCCGTCTTGCCGGAAGTCTAACTCAACTCCCGCTTAAAAAACCCTGCCCATGGGCATACGCCCGAACTGTCTACCTTTGACCCTAAAGGTCAAACACAATGAATGAATAAACAAGGGAAGACAACCCCTAATCAACCTGACATCGCAGGTAAAGACACAATTATTCTTATGATAAAAACATAAGCAAATAACTTGACAGATGACTCCGTCAAAAATGACAGCAACATATTACTACAACCCCCCTGTAAAAAAAAAAAATGAATTTTTTTTTTTTTTTAATATGTCCATGAGCAAGATTGCACAAGTATCACTTATGTGCTCATGAAAAAATGAACCTAATATCAGGTACAATAGACGCATAAACAAAGCGTCTGAAGAGGATACAAATCATCTCCCAACATAGGAGAAAATATCTCCTTTAAGCCAAACAAACTAAGGGGGTACCATTAAAGAAACCTAAGTTGCTGGCAATACCAATCATATATCAATCATTACTAAATACTATAATTATAGCAATATACAAATGTCATGAATTACAATGCTATATTAGCAACATATCACTGATGGATGGACAAAATGAAATTTGTTAAATTATCCAAACATCATCCAAATACATTTGTATTACAACATATTAGGATATTAAGGACAGACCTAAGTCCGAAAGTGTATCAGGAAAAACTAGGACACAAGATTTAACTGGAATCATGTGGGCATCTGGACAATATGTCCGCCATCACATTATCCGAACCACGGATAGCTCGCACCGTGAAATGGAAAGGCTGAAGAGCAATAGCATAACGAGTAGATCTCGAGCTCTTCAAATCCTTACTTTGCATAGCCGTAAGAGCTTTTTGGTCGGTTTCCATAAAGAAATGCGCGCCCAGAAGGAACCTTTGTAGCTTAAGAATGGACCAAACCATAGCCAACAATTCACGGTCTAAAACCGAGTAATTCCTTTCTGCCGCATTTAGCTTCCTAGAAATATACATTACAGGATGCAGAGTTCCTGAATATTCCTGCATTAGTGCCGCTCCAATCCCAGTGGAAGAGGCATCACTACGAAGAACAAAAGTCTTATCAATCGTTGGTAGTCTTAAGATAGGATGAGATGAGAACAAATTCTTAACCTGATCCAATGAAGATTGGCATTCCTGGGACCAACGCACCATATTAGGAGAACCTTTTTTCAATAACGATGAAAGTGGTGCCATAATGGAGGACAGATTCTCAATGAATCTTCCATAGAATTGTATCAATCCCAAGAGACTACGCACTTGCTTTTTTGTCTTCGGAACCGAGATATTTAATATCTTCGAAATGTTTTGGTCCTCTGTCTTCAACAGACCATGACCAACTCGATGACCTAGGAAGGAAATTTCACTAAACCCAACAAAAGCTTTAGAGGGTTTTGCAGTCAAACTATGCTCACGTAGAGTAGATAGCAATTCCTTTAGACCCAAATAGTGTTCTTCCCAAGTATCGCTGAAAAGACAGATGTCGTCTAAATATGCGATGACATCTGCACGATCTGATAGAATTCGTCGCATCATGCGCACGAAAGTCGCTGGGGCGTTCATAAGCCCGAAAGGCATAAAATTTCATTGAAACAGACCCCTAGGTGTCGAAAAAGCAGTGAGAGGTTTGGCGTGTTCCGTCAGTGGGACTTGCCAATAACCTTTCGACAAGTCTAGTTTAGTAAAGAATTTAGCTTTAGAAAGTCTAATAAGTAGATCATCTAATAATGGCATAGGTTCAGCATCGAACTTCGTAACTTGATTTAATTTGCGATAGTCAACGCAAAGACGTATGTTATTGTCTTTCTTTCGAACAATAACTATCGACGAAGAATAAGCTGAAGTGGATGGTTCAATTATTTGCAGTTGAATCATTTCATCCAATTCTTTCTCGACTTGTGCTTGAAAATGAATAGGTATTGGGTATGGTCTTACTCTGATCGGATTACGATCAGTAAGTATGATGTCAGGTTCTATGACATCTGTGTGTCCAGGAATGTCGGTAAGGACATCCTGATATGATTGTAGCGTAGAGGATACTTGACGTTGCTCCTCAAAAGACAAGTTCGAAGAGATTGTAACGTCCCTCCACGATTCCGTTGAATTCAGTGGAATCGCAGGAAGAGGTAAATTAACGTCAGAAAAAATAGTTTCCTCATCCTGTATAACGGACAGGGATGAGATGTGACCATGTTGGACTGTAGAGTCGTCCGTCGCCTGGAAAATAGGCTGCAAATAGTCTGGACGTTCAATAAACTCTGTTAGCATATTTATATGGAAGGTTTTATGCTTTCCATCCACATCGACGATATAGTCGACATCGGAAATTTTGGAGACTATAGTGTATGGACCTTTCCATGAAATGAGAAGTCTATTCTCTCTTGAGGGAAGTAAGACATATGCTTTGTCTCCAGGACAAAGTTGACGTAGGCGTCTTTTCTTGTTAGCAAACCGCCTAGCTTTTTCTTTCACAAATTCGGAAGATGAAGTTGCTAACCTGCACGATTCAATAATCTTTTCTCTAAGAGCAATGACATATTCATATGACGATTGTGTATCATCGTCAATATTATCAGAAGTTATCAAATCGTGTAACAAGGACATCGGACCGCGCGGTTGCGCACCAAAGACAAGTTCGAAAGGAGAAAACCCTGTATGCTCATTGGGAACTTCTCTATAGGCAAAGAGGACTGCAGGTAAAACCCTGTCCCAATCTTCAGGATGATCCTCCGTTATCTTGCCAAGTAAGTTCTTTAGTGTCCTGTTAAGACGTTCTACCAATCCATTGGACATTGGATGATAAATACTACTGAGAGACCTTTTAATGTCTAGCGTAGCCATTACCTGAGACATAACGTCCGAAATTAACTGAGTGCCGTGGTCCGACAGTATTTCTCCGGGGAATCCCAGACGAGAAAATATGAGCCAAAGAGCATCAGCGATATCGACAGTTGATATGCTCTTCAGAGGAATAGCCTCTGGCCAACGCGTGCACATGTCCACGCAAGTGAGGATAAATTGGTGTCCTCTGGCTGACTTAATCTTTAACGGACCAATGATGTCTATAGCCATTTTCTGAAACGGCCGAATCGGAATATCTGCAGCCTGAATAGGAGCAGCATGTCTCGGACCTCTAGACTTGACCTCTTGACAAATTTTGCAAGATCGGCAATAAATTCTGATGTCTTTATTCACGAATGGCCAAAATAAGGACGCAAGGACTCTAGTTTTAGTTCTGGAAAACCCCATGTGTCCAGCACACTGGGAATCGTGTGCATGCTGAAGAATTAAGGCTCTCATACACTTAGGCACAAGAATTTGCGAGTGCATAGACTTGTCCGAGTGTTGTACCATCCGTACCAATATACCATTCTTCATAGTAATATACGATTTGTGATTAGTATTTTGATTGGGATCCCCTTTCTTTGCAAGAAGGAAGAATTTCTTCAAAGAAGGATCCTCTTCTTGACGTTTAACAAACGAGTCATGGGAAATCACCAAGTGCTCGTCTTGGCTATCAACTTCATTACTATTATGCGATAAAGTTGGGGGATTAAGAGCTTGAGCTCTTGTCACCACTGCATTGACCGTTTGAATGTTTTTTTTTTCTCCCAACTAGAAATTTGTTGCGGGGTGCATTCCTTAACCCCATGAATACGACCGATTATAAGATCCGCAATAGGATTAGGAAGAAGACATGCATGGACATCTCCTGTGAAGAAGGGAGTGTCAATCCTAATAATAGCAGTAGGATAACTTTCCATAGTACCACCAAATGTAACACATTTGATTGTTTTTCCAGTGGCACAGCAAGGATCTATCAGAGACTCTCTAACCCCGACGGTAGTACATCCCGAATCGAAAAGTACTGAGACTAGCCTATCATTTATTAGACCTTTATGTAAGATGAGAGATCCTCTCCCATCATGCGCAACTGTAGCAGGTAGAGCAGGAAGAGGGTGACCACAACTTAGAGTAGATACAGTCGATGAGTCGAACAATGTTAAGCATTGGGGGCATTCAGTTGCTCTCCCAAAATCGAAAGCACAACCAGTGATAGCCCTAGAGTTACCACTATCATTTACTGTATTACAGGCTCCATAAAACTCTTGTTGTGCAGAGTTTGCCTGTTGGAAAGGTCTTTTTTTGTTAAACCTAGGTCTGCCTCGATTATCATTTCCCCTGTAATTATTTCGACTATCATTTCCCCTGTAATTGTTATCATATTGCCTATTGTAATCATTATTCCGGTTTGAATCCCGGTTTCTAAATTCACCATCGTCATAATCTTGACGTCGAGAATGATTACCTCGAAAGTTCGAATAGTTATTATTTGGATAGCCTTTGCGAAAGTGTCTCAAATTATTACCACTAAAATTACGAGAACTACCACCTTGTCTCCAATTCATAGACGAAGAACCATCATGTGTTGGATTACTCCGCTTCTGAGTGTAATTCTGATTACTTCCCCTATTCCAATTTTGTTGAGCACCCTGAAATTTTTTTTTGAAATTAGGGCCATATGGTGTTGCCGAAGCAGCTGGCAACCCTTCTTTCACTTTAGAATTGCTAACTGTAGCATGGGGATGCGCGGTGGCATACTGACAACAGTATTCCTCCATATCTTTTAAGTTTTTAGGCTTACGCTCATGAAGGAATGCAAGAAAAGAATCATTAACAGATGACAAAACCTTATCTCGCAATAATAAGTCCATTAGACCTTCATATGTTTTCTCAGTCTGAGACAACTCAACCCAACGTGTAAATATACGACGTATTTTTGTAACAAAATCAGAGAAATCTACTCCAATTTCTGGCAACATTGTCCTAAAACGAAGACGATAGTCTTCTTCTTTTAGTTGGTATTTTTTTAGCAATGCTGCTCTGACAACATCATAATTAGTCCTGTCATGTTCGTCTATTGTCATAACAGTAGTCACTGTGTCACCTGTAAAAAATTCCATCAGTTGTTCAACATATTTTTCCTTTTTTATGTTATGCGTATCGAATAAAAATTGGAATCTATCTAGATAATCTGCTACGTCATCCTTTAAAGGATTGAAATAAGGCAATTTAATCCTATTAACAAACTCCTTTGTCGTACTCGAAGTTGTTTGTTGAGCACCCGTACTCGCCAATTTCAATTTCTCGAACTCCAAAGTTGCGAGTCTTTCATCAAGTTCCATTTTCTGTTTTCTTTCCTCATGTTCCATTTTTCTAATTTCAGCCTCAGCAGCAGCTTGAGCTTTCCTCTCCTCTGCAGCAGCTTGAGCTTGAAGTTTTTTGTCTTCCATTTCCATCTGGAATTTTCTTTCCTCAGCTTGAGCTTTTCTCTCCTCAGCAGCAGCTTGAGCTTTTCTCTCCTCAGCAGCAGCTTGAGCTTTTCTCTCCTCAGCAGCAGCTTCTCTTTGATACCTTTTCTCTTCAAGTTCTAATCTTCTATTCTCAGCATCTAGCTTCTTTAGTTCAGCTTCTGCTCTCCTTTGTTCAGCTTCTGCTTTCAATTTAATTTCCTCTTTTTGTTTCTTTTCTTCTGACTTCAATGCAATGGCGAATTGAGCAGATGAATATTCTTCCAATTCTTTACCAGACTTACCAAGGGTCAACCCTTGCTGGATGAAGAAATCCAATGTAGACATTCTGTCTAATGAGATCAGTAACCTGAAAAATTCAACAATTACCTTATCCCACTTCAATGGGAGACAAGTCTGAAATGCTAGACTTGTATACTCACTTCACTTTATTTCACTCTCTTAGTCTTAGACAAAGACCTTGTATGGTCCTCTTGTTTATAATGTAACAAAAAATCACTTGAGTACCTGTGGAAAATAATTCCTTTATATCCCACTCACTATGGGCACAAGTCTTTTTTTTTTAAAGAACTTGAATATGTATTTCACCTTGTCTCAATCTTTGAGGATAACAAGTCTTTTATCAAAGAACTTGTATAAATATCTTATATAATAATATTTTATTAACAATCTCTAAATGAAGAGTGTACCTTATCAATAATAATAATAATACATGACCAAGTGTATGTATGTAGACTGTGTATGACAATAATGTAGAACAATCATAAATACAAAGACAAAGATACAGAACAATGACCGAAAACGTTCGCGGAAGTCAAATAAACAATAAAGCAAAAAGTAAAAAAAATGTCACACAAATGTGTAATGATAACCGCGAAAAAAAAACAAGACAAATGGCAACACTGTTATAAACGAAAAGGTGTAAAGAAATAAACGGAAGGAATTAGAGAAGAACAGATACAAACAAAACTAATCGAAAATCAAAGAACGGAAAAATAACGAAAACAACACTAACTGATGTCGTCACAGCTATAAAAAAAAATAGCAACAAAAGTCGCTAGCTAATTTCAATTAAGAAAATTGCAATCCCTACAGAACGCTTACAGTAACCCTCGATTAAGTGGCATATTTACTGTAAGACCCACCAACCAAAAACCCGCAGAAAAACACAAAAAATACACAAAAATAGTACAATTAACATAAATAGCAATCAATTCAATGTGTTGCACAATAAAGCTTAGTCACACATGATATTACAGTAACTAACTTGCTCCTTGCGAACACAGAAACAAAATGTCAAGCGCGCACTGAATGTCAAATCCACTGTAGCATAAAGTGGTATTCACGAACATAAAGTTACTATGACCTTCTCGTATCTTGAGTCTTGCACCTCGAATGTTTACAATTTCATGTACTGTTTACAAACAGGAACTTGACCTCGAACAATGTAGCTTGAATGCGCGGGCGTAGAAAAGTCTGTTGTTGACTGAAACGTGTAAACGACCAGCGGTACGTTTACTGTAAGGGACTTGACTTGCAGTTGTGGTCCACGTAGCAAATGCCTAGATGTTAACTTCAGTACTTGTCCTGTTGTGGTTTATGCAGCATTATAACATAAATGCTAGCACTGTTTATCTGGGTCAACAGTTGATGACCTATTTCTGTCCTGTTGTAGCCAAAACTTGCAAGTGTAGAATTAGCGATGTGTGTTACAGCTGTCCAGTGTGTAGCTTAGACCCACAGATCAGAAATGTAATGTGTACTTGTCCTTCTCACGCAAATAGCCCCATGAAATGTAAATTTCTGGACCACATTAATGTCATCAATAATGTTAATTGCTCGCTCTGTCCACAAGAAATGTATCAGAAGAGCCCACGTAACTGGTCCACCAAAAATGTAACTGTCTTTTTCTCTTGTTGAGGTGATCACTGGCCCAAGACAGTATACATGTTGTTAGGTGTGTAGTGCGAGCGTATGATGAACTGAGTGTGGGTGCGAATGAAGGCGCGAATGTGTTTAGGCTCGTAGATATGTAGACCCTGCAACCCATACACTCACATGCAGTAGTCAAGGATGCTTGGACACTGCAGACACGTTTCAAAACATTTATTGACGAGAACACACATGGTATCAACAAAAACAGTCATTGTAAACAAGGTCATGCTGACCGGAAATCGATAGGTATACATTAGGCATTCAGCAAGCTGGTAAACATTTGAATATCCGTGCATGGTCAATACAATGTTCTTCAATAAGGACAGTTCGTGGCGTCGCCCTGGGATTACTGACTAAACGCGTCAGATACCTTAATCACTTTGACACATAGGTGCAACTTGGCATTCCCCGCCAATTGCACATTATCAGGCTGTAGTATAATAGCCGAAAACACAGGCCTCGTTCTGACGTCGGCTGTGTACTTCTGATAAGCAGGTTACCATCAACCCTGCAGTAATGCTTATTGTAGACATAAATTCCGCCAATCTGCGGTTCCCACAATATATCTTCGTCACTGGATTTCTGGACAATATAAAGACTAATAGTCTTGGATGGCTACCTCGAGCACAAAATATAAGTTCTGAAATGGAGGACCGGTGAGCTGCAGTTCACAGACTAGGCAATCTTCTAACATGTTCTGCTACCGAAAGCATAGTAATGGAAAAAGTCGGTATTACCTGTAACCGAGTCCACAGAACTTAACAAGGAACTCTGCTGTCATTCCAACGCACAGAGATTCACTGGGGAAAAACTGCCAGTGCAGTCACTTCGAAGATTCTCCCCGAAAAACACAATGGACTCTCGTCCCTTCAGAAACCAGGACACTTTCCGGCTTGCCGGAAGTCTAACTCAACTCCCGCTTAAAAAACCCTGCCCATGGGCATACGCCCGAACTGTCTACCTTTGACCCTAAAGGTCAAACACAATGAATGAATAAACAAGGGAAGACAACCCCTAATCAACCTGACATCGCAGGTAAAGACACAATTATTCTTATGATAAAAACATAAGCAAATAACTTGACAGATGACTCCGTCAAAAATGACAGCAACAGCCATCCTTTGGAAAAACCAGGTTGAGTGCAAGTGCTCTTATAAAACAAAATCAAATTCACCTAAGATCACGTTGCTAGCAGGTCACGTCTCACGTGATCTCATGAGACCAATCCGAGAAATCTATTAACATGTGTGAGCAACACTGTCATGTGATCCCATTTGACCATTCCAAAAAGATATATTTGTCAATATTTGGAGCAAAACTGCGAATTGTAGTGTGCACCCTGATGTGACAAACCAGCCAAAGACTAGAAAAGCTAATTTTTATACAAAGCAAATACAGAAAAGGCAGAGATTAGGCAGCCATTTAACATGAGAGGATTGCAAATGCAGATGATCGAGATGTTTTCAAGTGGTGTGGGAAGAAGAAAGACAAGTGGTTCAACTGAATTTCGAAAACCGAAATATGATCTCCGAGCACGACTGATACAATCTGGAAGCTTCCACGTGTTATGATCGAAAAGAAGATGCGAAAGCTAAAGCAAAAGGAAACTTTGAGGCCATAGCTTTTGATTTTCAAAGAACTTAACCCCCCGCCCCCGTGACAAAACGAGGCGCCCCCTATCGACCTTTGTTTCTCTCCGGCAGTATCGGTACATTTGTGGTACTAATTTTTATTATGTGCTCTCAAGTATTGCATTTTCTTTCTTTCTTTCGTCGTTATTTTTATGCTAAGTAGCAGATATTTGATGTTATCAAATCATTCGACACTCCTCTCAGTGATGTCACCTGTTTGTTACCCGGTCATCCTGGCTTGCAGTGAGCAACTGAGATAAGATAGTCGCTGGCGTGTTTAGATTCAACCGCTGATAAGACTACTCGTTTGGTAACCCACATGGACAGACACGGAGTTTTGCGTACTCATACGACAGATAACGAGATTACTGTCTGTGTGACACATGTGGGCAGACAAGTGTGACATAATCGCTTCCTGACCGACTTGTTATGATAACATTACTTTCTAATAAAGTAATAAGAATTACAGCTTACCCATATATTGTCATGTATATCTACCGATCTGCCTGTAAGTTTGTACACAAGGGCATCGGACAAGAAATTGCAATATATGGTAGACGTGACCTTTGCAAAATTTTTCCATGTCGGAAATATTTTGAAAGTACAACACCCGACCTGTTTGAATATAATTGGAGCGTTTATTTAACTCCATAACAAACGAAAGCGTGGGAAGGCAGGGAATATATTCTGACCATTTTCGCAGTTTTATTTCACTGTGAATTTCACGGTCGCCAAGACAACATCAGACCTCGCGAGCGTGAAGACTAGATTCATAATTTCGTTTTTTTACCGGACCTTTTATTGGAGAACTAAAAAAGACTTGCAAAGCACAGAAAATCTCTACATTTTAATAAGGAACACCGGGAATATGAAACTGAAGAAACACACGGAATCAGAGAGGGAATCTATTGTCAAATTAAAGACAACCCAGACGCGTGTAAGAGACTGACTCGTCTCTTTTATTCATCTGAGCAAGAAGTCTGTAGCCAGGATTGGCGTAAGTTATAGTTTACATTTCATATGTTATTACTAACATGTGAACTAACATATATATGTATATATTACCATGTGAAGTTTAATATGTGAAACTCGCTTGTGGATGTCAAAGTCATTTGAGGCTGGCAACCTCAGCGTATAGAATGATGATTCATGAACCACCACCTCGCGGGCTGATGATTGCTTTATTGATAGTTTCGTAAAGAAAACTAAAAGCGTAAAGTATTCCCAGGTTCCCTATAGCGCAGTGAGAAAAAGATGAAAGAAATGATATACATTCTAAATATAGTACTTACGTTGTCAAAGCAGTGCACATGTCCCTATTTTTTTTTTTTTTTTTTTTTTTTTTTTTTTTTTTTTTTCTTAACCAGCGGCACTTGGGCTTTCAGCCCTTCAACCCAATGACATGTCATTGCGAGGCTGGGGAATCTGAGGACTTTCCTTCCAACCCGGTCAGGAGCTTCGCTCCTTCCCATCCACAGAGGGTTTATCACAGGAGCCGTTCAGGCTATTCAGTCAAATTTCCGGCCGTAAACATTTCTTCAAACGCCGACGCCCGGGTTTGAACCATGAACACCTGGTCGCCAGTACAACGCCTAAGCCATTACACCAGCGCGGCTCCCACACACATGTCCCTATAAACATAGTCACTTTAAAATTAATGTAAGTTTTCAAGCTTCATTCATTCATAACCCTCCACTCCCAAAAGAGCACATGCCCTCAACAGACACATGCCAAGTCCTCCCGTCACGTGCCATCATCTCAAGCCCCCTCCATGCTCTCCTCATCACCCTCACCTCTGTCTCCAACTCTCCCCTCCATGTACCCCCCGGGCCCCCCCCCCGCCTCCCCCGCCCCGGGGCCCCAGAACAAGGACTGCCCTGCAACGCCATCAACAGGTCTCCCCAGTGCGTGTCCCATCCATCGCCATCGTCCTCTTCCCACCTCTTGCTCCACCGGCACCCGTCCAGCTCTTGTCATCAGCCCCACGTTGGCAATCCCGTCATACCACTCCATTCCCTCCACTCCACGCAAGCACCCATCCACGAAAGTCCGCAGCTCCTCGGCCGCCGTCCCTGCCGCCTTCCATGTCCCCGAGCCACACAACAGGACCGACCCCACACCTGAGCCGAAGATTCCCACTTTCGCGCCGGGTCCCACCTCTCCCGGTCTCCATACACTTCCCAATGCAATGAAAGCCCCCCCGCCCCTTGTATTCCCACCTTGATATCGCCGTCCATCCCCCCAACCCCGTCCACACCACCGCCAAGACACGTGTACGACCCCACATCCTGCACCGGCGTTTCCCCAAGTTCAACCCCGCCATCACCACCTGCATCTACTCGCATTACTTTTGTCCCCTCCCTGTGCACCCTCAGACCCAACCGCCGTGACCTCCCATCGAGTGCCCCCAACTTGTCCTGCATCTGACTACGGCCATGGGACAGAAGAGCCAAGTCATCAGCAAAATCCAGACCATCCAACTGCCCAGTCAGAGTCCACTGGACTCCACCCCTGTTGTGTGCCGTCGATGATCCCATAACCCAATCCATTGCCAGCAAGAAAAGAAATGGAGACAAGAGGCATCCCTGTCGCACTCCCGCCCCCATCCCAAACGGCTCTGCAAGCTGTCCGCCACGAAGAACCCCGCATGTCATGTCCCCACATGCCTTCTTTATTAAATTAATGATCCCCAGGGGAACCCCACAATGCCCCAACAATCTCCAAAGTGACCCTCCGTCCACACTGTCAAACGCCCCCTCGCAGTCCACAAATCCGATGTACAGTGGTGAACTCCACTCCAGACCCTGTTCAACCACCATTCTCAAAGTGGCCACCCGGTCCGCACATGATCTGTCCCGTCGAAAATCCGCCCGTTCATCTCTCAGCCTCTTTTCCACGGACTCTCTCAATCTCCCAAGGACAATCCTGTTCAACACCCTTCCTGGCACCGACAGCAACACCATTCCCCTACAACCTGTGCACTCCTGCAAATTTCCCCCCCCCCAGGCAATCCAACCAGACACCCCCCTCCACTCCGCCGGCACCCCTCCCCCTCCCAGACCCCACCAAGCAATTTATATAACATCTCCGCAGCCGTGTCGACACCCGCCCCGATGGCACCCGCTGGAATGCCACCAGGCCCAGACGCCCCCCCATCCCCTAGAAGCCCCATGGCTCTCCCCATTTCTTCCCCCGCCGGTCTTTCGCCGCCAATCTGCAGCTCCCCCTCCGCCGGCCGGACGCGTTGCGGGCCCTGTGGAGCCGGTCCACCGAGAAGGTCCCCAAAACATTCCGTCCACCTCTTCACCCGCTCTTGTACACTGCTGAGCAGCCTCCCATTCCCGTCTTCTACGAGGCAACCCGCCCGCTTGTATTTCCCTGCCAGCCTCCCTGTGCCGCCACACAGCTCTCTCACACTTCCCTTGGCCGCAGCACCCTCCGCCCCCCTTGCCAACCCCTCAATACACCTCCTCTTGTCTCCCTTGACACCTCCCTCCACTTCCCCGTCCGCCTCTGTGCACACCTCCCGAGCCCTGGCCCCGGAACCTCCGGTCCCGCCCGTGTCCAACTCTGCCCTCTTGCTCCTTCCGTCTCCCATCCCACCGATGGCCTCCGCTGCCACCAATGCCCTCCGCTGTCTCTCCCCCTTCCCCAGCATCTCCCCACACGCCTCCTTCCACACAGTCCTGACCCGCCGCCAACAGTCCCCTGCACCCTCCACATCCTCCAGCTGCCGGAGCACTAGGAATCCGTTGGACACCGTGACCGCAAACCCGTCTCCCGTTTCTTGATTTCCCAGCTGTCCTACATTATACTGTTGTCTACAATTCTGCACCGTTGCACATCCCTTGAGTCCCATTCTCACTTTGGCCATCAGAAGATGGCGATCTGATGCCACATCCGCCCCTCCACATACCTCCACATCCCGCAATGATGATCCGAACCCCTTGTCCATGCATACATGATCAATCCGACCCTCTGTTCCATGGTCTGGCGACACCCATGTTGCCCTGTGCATTCTCTCACGTGGAAACATGCCTCCTCCCACAGCCAGTTGATCCGAAGCACAGAAGTCCGCGAACAGCTCTCCACCCTCATTCACCACTCCCAGCCCATGCTCTCCCACGACCTCCCCAAATCCGGTGCCAACCGCACCCATCCCTGCACCCACGCCACCCATCAAAACCGTGATGTCTCCTCTCTTCACCCCATCCACAATTTCCTGTAGTCCAGCATAAAATGCCTCTTTCACAGACTCCCCCCTGTCATCCGTTGGTGCACAACATTGGATGACATTTACATGAACTTTCTCTCTAGCTGTTCCGAAAGTAGCTGTTATCACTCTGGGCCCAACAGCCTCCCATTCAACGAGTGCCCTCTGTGCTTCTCCAGACAACACAAGAGCCACCCCTTCACCACGGCGCAAACCCTCGTCCCCATGTCCCGAGGACAGCACCAATTCACCCGCGATGAGTCCCCCCCCCCCCCCCCCCCCCCCCGTCCCACACACTCCCAAAACCTCAATTTCGCATTCCCTCACCTCTGCTGCCACCTGCGCCACCCTCCACTGTTCGCTCAATGTCCGAACATTCCAGGTGCCAAATCCGGAAGCTCTCCCAGAAGAAAGAAGGTTAGTCAGCAACACAGACTCCTTTCGGCTTTCTCTGTGTTGCATCACACGCCTCCCCACGGGAGGACCCTCCCCCGTCTTGGATGACCGTTTGCTTTATTTTCTTTATTTGACTTGTCCATATTTGTTGAAGTTTTTTGTGGTTTAAATTTTTTACAGGATGGGGTAACCGGCCCCATGCCCAACCCTCCTTAGTCGCTTTCTACGACATGCTTGGCAGGGGACAGTGTTACTATTCTTTGCTCCCCTTTCGGGCCTCGGTAACAGGAACTTGACCTCGAAAAATGTAGCTTGAATGCTCGGGCGTAGAAAAGTCTGTTGTTGACTGAAACGTGTAAACGACCAGCGGTACCGTTTACTGTAAGGGACTTGACTTGCAGTTGTGGTCCACGTAGCAAATGCCTAGATGTTAACTTCAGTACTTGTCCTGTTGTGGTTTATGCAGCATTATAACATAAATGTTAGCACTGTTTATCTGGGTCAACAGTTGATGACCTATTTCTGTCCTGTTGTAGCCAAAACTTGCAAGTGTAGAATTAGCGATGTGTGTTACAGCTGTCCAGTGTGTAGCTTAGACCCACAGATCAGAAATGTAATGTGTACTTGTCCTTCTCACGCAAATAGCCCCATGAAATGTAAATTTCTGGACCACATTAATGTCATCAATAATGTTAATTGCTCGCTCTGTCCACAAGAAATGTATCAGAAGAGCCCACGTAACTGGTCCACCAAAAATGTAACTGTCTTTTTCTCTTGTTGAGGTGATCACTGGCCCAAGACAGTATACATGTTGTTAGGTGTGTAGTGCGAGCGTATGATGAACTGAGTGTGGGTGCGAATGAAGGCGCGAATGTGTTTAGGCTCGTAGTATGTAGACCCTGCAACCCATACACTCACATGCAGTAGTCAAGGATGCTTGGACACTGCAGACACGTTTCAAAACATTTATTGACGAGAACACACATGGTATCAACAGGAACAGTCATTGTAAACAAGGTCATGCTGACCGGAAATCGATAGGTATACATTAGGCATTCAGCAAGCTGGTAAACATTTGAATATCGTGCATGGTCAATACAATGTTCTTCAATAAGGACAGTTCGTGGCGTCGCCCTGGGATTACTGACTAAACGCGTCAGATACCTTAATCACTTTGACACATAGGTGCAACTTGGCATTCCCCGCCAATTGCACATTATCAGGCTGTAGTATAATAGCCGAAAACACAGGCCTCGTTCTGACGTCGGCTGTGTACTTCTGATAAGCAGGTTACCATCAACCCTGCAGTAATGCTTATTGTAGACATAAATTCCGCCAATCTGCGGTTCCCACAATATATCTTCGTCACTGGATTTCTGGACAATATAAAGACTAATAGTCTTGGATGGCTACCTCGAGCACAAATTATAAGTTCTGAAATGGAGGACCGGTGAGCTGCAGTTCACAGACTAGGCAATCTTCTAACATGTTCTGCTACCGAAAGCATAGTAATGGAAAAAGTCGGTATTACCTGTAACCGAGTCCACAGAACTTAACAAGGAACTCTGCTGTCATTCCAACGCACAGAGATTCACTGGGGAAAAACTGCCAGTGCAGTCACTTCGAAGATTCTCCCCGAAAAACACAATGGACTCTCGTCCCTTCAGAAACCAGGACACTTTCCGGCTTGCCGGAAGTCTAACTCAACTCCCGCTTAAAAAAACCTGCCCATGGGCATACGCCCGAACTGTCTACCTTTGACCCTAAAGGTCAAACACAATGAATGAATAAACAAGGGAAGACAACCCCTAATCAACCTGACATCGCAGGTAAAGACACAATTATTCTTATGATAAAAACATAAGCAAATAACTTGACAGATGACTCCGTCAAAAATGACAGCAACATATTACTACAACCCCCCTGTAAAAAAAAAATGAAATTTTTTTTTTTTAATATGTCCATGAGCAAGATTGCACAAGTATCACTTATGTGCTCATGAAAAAAATGAACCTAATATCAGGTACAATAGACGCATAAACAAAGCGTCTGAAGAGGATACAAATCATCTCCCAACATAGGAGAAAATATCTCCTTTAAGCCAAACAAACTAAGGGGGTACCATTAAAGAAACCTAAGTTGCTGGCAATACCAATCATATATCAATCATTACTAAATACTATAATTATAGCAATATACAAATGTCATGAATTACAATGCTATATTAGCAACATATCACTGATGGATGGACAAAATGAAATTTGTTAAATTATCTAAACATCATCCAAATACATTTGTATTACAACATATTAGGATATTAAGGACAGACCTAAGTCCGAAAGTGTATCAGGAAAAACTAGGACACAAGATTTAACTGGAATCATGTGGGCATCTGGACAATATGTCCGCCATCACATTATCCGAACCACGGATAGCTCGCACCGTGAAATGGAAAGGCTGAAGAGCAATAGCATAACGAGTAGATCTCGAGCTCTTCAAATCCTTACTTTGCATAGCCGTAAGAGCTTTTTGGTCGGTTTCCATAAAGAAATGCGCGCCCAGAAGGAACCTTTGTAGCTTAAGAATGGACCAAACCATAGCCAACAATTCACGGTCTAAAACCGAGTAATTCCTTTCTGCCGCATTTAGCTTCCTAGAAATATACATTACAGGATGCAGAGTTCCTGAATATTCCTGCATTAGTGCCGCTCCAATCCCAGTGGAAGAGGCATCACTACGAAGAACAAAAGTCTTATCAATCGTTGGTAGTCTTAAGATAGGATGAGATGAGAACAAATTCTTAACCTGATCCAATGAAGATTGGCATTCCTGGGACCAACGCACCATATTAGGAGAACCTTTTTTCAATAACGATGAAAGTGGTGCCATAATGGAGGACAGATTCTCAATGAATCTTCCATAGAATTGTATCAATCCCAAGAGACTACGCACTTGCTTTTTTGTCTTCGGAACCGAGATATTTAATATCTTCGAAATGTTTTGGTCCTCTGTCTTCAACAGACCATGACCAACTCGATGACCTAGGAAGGAAATTTCACTAAACCCAACAAAAGCTTTAGAGGGTTTTGCAGTCAAACTATGCTCACGTAGAGTAGATAGCAATTCCTTTAGACCCAAATAGTGTTCTTCCCAAGTATCGCTGAAAAGACAGATGTCGTCTAAATATGCGATGACATCTGCACGATCTGATAGAATTCGTCGCATCATGCGCACGAAAGTCGCTGGGGCGTTCATAAGCCCGAAAGGCATAAAATTCCATTGAAACAGACCCCTAGGTGTCGAAAAAGCAGTGAGAGGTTTGGCGTGTTCCGTCAGTGGGACTTGCCAATAACCTTTCGACAAGTCTAGTTTAGTAAAGAATTTAGCTTTAGAAAGTCTAATAAGTAGATCATCTAATAATGGCATAGGTTCAGCATCGAACTTCGTAACTTGATTTAATTTGCGATAGTCAACGCAAAGACGTATGTTATTGTCTTTCTTTCGAACAATAACTATCGACGAAGAATAAGCTGAAGTGGATGGTTCAATTATTTGCAGTTGAATCATTTCATCCAATTCTTTCTCGACTTGTGCTTGAAAATGAATAGGTATTGGGTATGGTCTTACTCTGATCGGATTACGATCAGTAAGTATGATGTCATGTTCTATGACATCTGTGTGTCCAGGAATGTCGGTAAGGACATCCTGATATGATTGTAGCGTAGAGGATACTTGACGTTGCTCCTCAAAAGACAAGTTCGAAGAGATTGTAACGTCCCTCCACGATTCCGTTGAATTCAGTGGAATCGCAGGAAGAGGTAAGTTAACGTCAGAAAAAATAGTTTCCTCATCCTGTATAACGGACAGGGATGAGATGTGACCATGTTGGACTGGAGAGTCGTCCGTCGCCTGGAAAATAGGCTGCAAATAGTCTGGACGTTCAATAAACTCTGTTAGCATATTTATATGGAAGGTTTTATGCTTTCCATCCACATCGACGATATAGTCGACATCGGAAATTTTGGAGACTATAGTGTATGGACCTTTCCATGAAATGAGAAGTCTATTCTCTCTTGAGGGAAGTAAGACATATGCTTTGTCTCCAGGACAAAGTTGACGTAGGCGTCTTTTCTTGTTAGCAAATCGCCTAGCTTTTTCTTTCGCAAATTCGGAAGATGAAGTTGCTAACCTGCACGATTCGATAATCTTTTCTCTAAGAGCAATGACATATTCATATGACGATTGTGTATCATCGTCAATATTATCAGAAGTTATCAAATCGTGTAACAAGGACATCGGACCGCGCGGTTGCGCACCAAAGACAAGTTCGAAAGGAGAAAACCCTGTATGCTCATTGGGAACTTCTCTATAGGCAAAGAGGACTGCAGGTAAAACCCTGTCCCAATCTTCAGGATGATCCTCCGTTATCTTGCCAAGTAAGTTCTTTAGTGTCCTGTTAAGACGTTCTACCAATCCATTGGACATTGGATGATAAATACTACTGAGAGACCTTTTAATGTCTAGCGTAGCCATTACCTGAGACATAACGTCCGAAATTAACTGAGTGCCGTGGTCCGACAGTATTTCTCCGGGGAATCCCAGACGAGAAAATATGAGCCAAAGAGCATCAGCGATATCGACAGTTGATATGCTCTTCAGAGGAATAGCCTCTGGCCAACGCGTGCACATGTCCACGCAAGTGAGGATAAATTGGTGTCCTCTGGCTGACTTAATTTTGAACGGACCAATGATGTCTATAGCCATTTTCTGAAATGGCCGAATCGGAATATCTGCAGCCTGAATAGGAGCAGCATGTCTCGGACCTCTAGACTTGACCTCTTGACAAATTTTGCAAGATCGGCAATAAATTCTGATGTCTTTATTCACGAATGGCCAAAAGAAGGACGCAAGGACTCTAGTTTTAGTTCTGGAAAACCCCATGTGTCCAGCACACTGAGAATGGTGTGCATGCTGAAGAATTAAGGCTCTCATACACTTAGGCACAAGAATTTGCGAGTGCATAGACTTGTCCGAGTGTTGTACCATCCGTACCAATATACTATTCTTCATAGTAATATACGATTTGTGATTAGTATTTTGATTGGGATCCCCTTTCTTTGCAAGAAGGAAGAATTTCTTCAAAGAAGGATCCTCTTCTTGACGTTTAACAAACGAGTCATGGGAAATCACCAAGTGCTCGTCTTGGCTATCAACTTCATTACTATTATGCGATAAAGTTGGGGGATTAAGAGCTTGAGCTCTTGTCACCACTGCATTGACCGTTTGAATGTTTTTTTTTCTCCCAACTAGAAATTTGTTGCGGGGTGCATTCCTTAACCCCATGAATACGACCGATTATAAGATCCGCAATAGGATTAGGAAGAAGACATGCATGGACATCTCCTGTGAAGAAGGGAGTGTCAATCCTAATAATAGCAGTAGGATAACTTTCCATAGTACCACCAAATGTAACACATTTGATTGTTTTTCCAGTGGCACAGCAAGGATCTATCAGAGACTCTCTAACCCCGACGGTAGTACATCCCGAATCGAAAAGTACTGAGACTAGCCTATCATTTATTAGACCTTTATGTAAGATGAGAGATCCTCTCCCATCATGCGCAACTGTAGCAGGTAGAGCAGGAAGAGGGTGACCACAACTTAGAGTAGATACAGTCGATGAGTCGAACAATGTTAAGCATTGGGGGCATTCAGTTGCTCTCCCAAAATCGAAAGCACAACCAGTGATAGCCCTAGAGTTACCACTATCATTTACTGTATTACAGGCTCCATAAAACTCTTGTTGTGCAGAGTTTGCCTGTTGGAAAGGTCTTTTTTTGTTAAACCTAGGTCTGCCTCGATTATCATTTCCCCTGTAATTATTTCGACTATCATTTCCCCTGTAATTGTTATCATATTGCCTATTGTAATCATTATTCCGGTTTGAATCCCGGTTTCTAAATTCACCATCGTCATAATCTTGACGTCGAGAATGATTACCTCGAAAGTTCGAATAGTTATTATTTGGATAGCCTTTGCGAAAGTGTCTCAAATTATTACCACTAAAATTACGAGAACTACCACCTTGTCTCCAATTCATAGACGAAGAACCATCATGTGTTTGATTACTCCGCTTCTGAGTGTAATTCTGATTACTTCCCCTATTCCAATTTTGTTGAGCACCCTGAAATTTTTTTTTTGAAATTAGGGCCATATGGTGTTGCCGAAGCAGCTGGCAACCCTTCTTTCACTTTAGAATTGCTAACTGTAGCATGGGGATGCGCGGTGGCATACTGACAACAGTATTCCTCCATATCTTTTAAGTTTTTAGGCTTACGCTCATGAAGGAATGCAAGAAAAGAATCATTAACAGATGACAAAACCTTATCTCGCAATAATAAGTCCATTAGACCTTCATATGTTTTCTCAGTCTGAGACAACTCAACCCAACGTGTAAATGTACGACGTATTTTTGTAACAAAATCAGAGAAATCTACTCCAATTTCTGGCAACATTGTCCTAAAACGAAGACGATAGTCTTCTTCTTTTAGTTGGTATTTTTTTAGCAATGCTGCTCTGACAACATCATAATTAGTCCTGTCATGTTCGTCTATTGTCATAAGAGTAGTCACTGTGTCACCTGTAAAAAATTCCATCAGTTGTTCACATATTTTTCCTTTTTTATGTTATGCGTATCGCATAAAAATTGGAATCTATCTAGATAATCTGCTACGTCATCCTTTAAAGGATTGAAATAAGGCAATTTAATCCTATTAACAAACTCCTTTGTCGTACTCGAAGTTGTTTGTTGAGCACCCGTACTCGCCAATTTCAATTTCTCTAACTCCAAAGTTGCGAGTCTTTCATCAAGTTCCATTTTCTGTTTTCTTTCCTCATGTTCCATTTTTCTAATTTCAGCCTCAGCAGCAGCTTGAGCTTTCCTCTCCTCTGCAGCAGCTTGAGCTTGAAGTTTTTTGTCTTCCATTTCCATCTGGAATTTTCTTTCCTCAGCTTGAGCTTTTCTCTCCTCAGCAGCAGCTTGAGCTTTTGCTCTCCTTTGTTCAGCTTCTGCTTTCAATTTGATTTCCTCTTTTTGTTTCTTTTCTTCTGACTTCAATGCAATGGCGAATTGAGCAGATGAATATTCTTCCAATTCTTTACCAGACTTACCAAGGGTCAACCCTTGCTGGATGAAGAAATCCAATGTAGACATTCTGTCTAATGAGATCAGTAACCTGAAAAATTCAACAATTACCTTATCCCACTTCAATGGGAGACAAGTCTGAAATGCTAGACTTGTATACTCACTTCACTTTATTTCACTCTCTTAGTCTTAGACAAAGACCTTGTATGGTCCTCTTGTTTATAATGTAACAGAAAATCACTTGAGTACCTGTGGAAAATAATTCCTTTATATCCCACTCACTATGGGCACAAGTCTTTTTTTTTTTAAAGAACTTGAATATGTATTTCACCTTGTCTCAATCTTTGAGGATAACAAGTCTTTTATCAAAGAACTTGTATAAATATCTTCATATAATAATATTTTATTAACAATCTCTAAATGAAGAGTGTACCTTATCAATAATAATAATAATACATGACCAAGTGTATGTATGTAGACTGTGTATGACAATAATGTAGAACAATCATAAATACAAAGACAAAGATACAGAACAATGACCGAAAACGTTCGCGGAAGTCAAATAAACAATAAAGCAAAAAGTAAAAATAATGTTACACAAATGTGTAATGATAACCGCGAAAAATAAACAAGACAAATGGCAACACTGTTATAAACGAAAAGGTGTAAAGAAATAAACGAAAGAAATGAGAGAAGAACAGATACAAACAAAACTAATCGAAAATCAAAGAACGGAAAAATAACGAAAACAACACTAACTGATGTCGTCACAGCTAAAAAAAAAAAAATAGCAACAAAAGTCGCTAGCAAATTTCAATTTAGAAAATT
>JAMPIV010015546.1:0-78673 GCA_024509875.1 Oreohelix idahoensis
GTTTAGGGTGTTGTAGTGTGTTTGTGGGAGGGTGTGGTAAGGTTGTTGAATGTTGTTTGGGAAGTGATTATATGAGTGATGGGTAGGAATGTATGATTTATTGGGGGGGGAAGGAGGGAGTAATTTAGTTTTATTTTGTTGGTAGTAGATTGTTGAAAGTTTTTATGATAGAGATTGGGAGGTGTGGGGTGTTTTTGGTGGGGTTATTTTTGGGTATAGTTATGGGGGTGATGGTGGTTTTGGTTGGGGAGTATTTGGTATGTGGGATAAGGGGGTATAAGGTGTTATGTTTTAATGGGGTAGTGTGTTGTTGGGATAATATTTAGTTTTGGAGGGTGAAGGGGTTAATAGAAAGATATGGTTTACGTAAAAATAGTTTAAGTTGATTGGTATTTAGTAAATGTAAAGAAATATGTACAATATGTTTTGAAGAATTATTCTTACATGAAATAAATGACAGAAATTAGTATAGTGAATTGTAGGTACTATTGTGTCATCTTAATAGAATAGTCCTACATTAACTAATATATGTAGCGAATAGAGTACTAGAAAAGAGAAAAAAAAATGAGATGACTGACTGATGGAGAATATACACTCCTCCTTGAGGTGTACAACAGCCCTGTTTCAATAGGCAACACTTTGAATTCATGTCTCTGCAGTGAACGATCTAAGAAGTTGAGTTTCTTAGTGTCAAATCTCAAGAACTGTGATGTGCAAGTATGGACCAATGTAAAGATCGCACACACCTTATGCGATGCATGCTTCATGGTGTCACTGCATGTAATCCCTATTCTCCCGTAAATGTTTATTTGTTCAAGGTGGCAACCGACGCACTAATCTTCAGTCACCGGTAAATTAAAAAGAACTTACAAAGTGCCTGCCTTGTAATATCTTGACGTCCCAGATTGGTGCACTGGGGGGGGGGTGTGGCGTAATATGGACCGTTTTCTTCAATCCTAGGAATGTAATATCAGTTTTACGAACCTAGTGAACAATGACGTAGTGGTGTTAATCGTTGTTCTTCAATATAACTGGTATTAGGCTATTTCATCCTTAACCATAGGAGCAGTTGTAGGGGATTAGCTCCGGATGCATCCTGATTGAGAGTCTCGTACTCAAGACTCTAAATACACTTAACTAAAGGTTATCAATCGGTGGTCATACATGTGACGTATTCGACTCTGTCCGGATAAGTTCTTCGACCAGTCACAGCTTGTGAGACTCATCGACTTGGCTGCGGTAGTACTCAAACTGAAAGGAAACTTGCTGTTCTTTACAACATGTATTCGGTGGGTGAGGGTCTTGGCTTATAGTAAGGGATAGCCATTGCCCATGACGGCGTATGCATTATCTCATAAAAATGGGGGGGGGGTCGTCTCTCGCTTGTCCCCGATAACTTCTAGGAGTGCAATCCGAGCTAGCCATGTATTCGACCTAGCTTGGTTGAATAAGCTCAGCATGTTTGGGTACTTAACATGCATGACCTTTAGCGAGATTTACTATGTAAGCAAGGTGTGTTAACATGGTATGAGGGCAGTGAGAAGTAAGGTTCCGCTAATGGGTGCTCTGTGTACGCACAGAATTTTGTCGAAAGACATTTGTATCATTATTTTCCGAAAGACTTGTATAATTTTTTTTTTTATCTAAAGACAATTGTGTAATTAAACTTGTCTGAATTGGTACACTTTGGATTTTATTTCGCACAAGTCTAACGCGAGATAACTTCTTGTTTAACAGTGATTACATTTTACAAGGATGGTTACCTTCGCTTGTGATCCGGACTCATTCGGTCCATTTTTTTGAACGATGTGTTTTGGTCACTACATCCTTATATGGGTAAGTTATCGTGTTCAACTTGTTTCTAAGAATGAATTTAAAAACCAGTGGTGAGAGATCTCTTTTTGCTGTCCCATATAATGCGCGATTTCTTACAAAAATCAATCTAGAAGGTAATTCAACCATCGTCCCACGTTGATGATTAACTCATGTGTAATGCGTTCTGCGCGCATACGTCCGTACCTTGAAGAAAGTTTACGAATCGGTTTTCCGCCCAGGAAATTCGATGAGATGTGTTTTCGAGCCGAGCAGGACGCTATGGGGTGCAGCGTCTCTTGATTTTGTTAATAGGAATTAAGAATCCTTTTGGTGGAGAGTTAGTGTATCCCCTAACAAGGTCCTTGTCCCTTGATGAATCAAAAAACGCTGGAGGCGTGTGTTTTGTGGTTGTTTATTTCGAAACAAGGTAATAACCTCATTTATGTTTCCAAATCTATAATTTAACATTATGTTGACAAATTGGTCTATCTCTGCTCGCTCACGTATACAGTGATAGAAGGTTTCTTCTACTCAGAAGTAAAAAAATCACTACACTCCCAAAGGTATCTTCATACCAGCGATTTATATGTACACGGGATATACTAAGCCCGATGAAACAGTATCCAACTTCCTATGAAACACGCTATGACCCCCCCCCCCACCCCCCCAGCGATTGCATGCACCTTGGTCAAGGGTTATACTTAGAATGATATAAAAGGTCAGCTTGACCTGTACTCCCCATGTATGCCATTCTCGTCGCGAATCAGTAAATTGGACTTTATATTGTACATCTGATCTTCTAGTATCAAGGAGAGTCTCTATTAATATTTAATGAATAATTTTAGTGAGATGATGCTGAGGGGCTCATCGATTCAGCTGTAGGATTATATGTAATCAACTTAGAGAAATGTATGACAGTTTCCATGAATTCAACTTTTCTGTATGCTGAATATATTGAAACATGATTGATGGTCGGATGACGTAGTGTAAAGTACCGTGGTACATCTTAGTTTAGGGCGTCACCAATGTTATAGATGATGAAGATACACGTTGCTAAGTGCAGAGTTTCACAAAATTATTATGATCTTAGCTTATGCATGTCATAGTTTCACTGTGCTCTGTAACATCTTGTGGAACTACGGACCTCACTTATTAGATTATAACACACCAGGCAACAAACAACAAACCAATAAGACACCCTACATCTTCAATGATAGACATACCTGAGCAACTCTACCCGTTCAAACTATAATATACCTGGTGTCCGTTAGGGGTGGTATTTTTTGACAAGAGCCTAAAGATTATTCAACGTAACTTGGACTTACACTTGCAAACGTCCCATAGTGGCCTTAATCATCATTTGAGAAGACAGCCTTAAATCACCCTTAATCAGTCCCCACAAATGTCCAATACACCTACATGTTTCCCCTGATTGCACAACTGGGATTGAACAGTGACTGCCGGACTCCGATAGTGTTCGATCTGAAAATCTCTCACACTGAAACCGATAGATTCATTACAATCCCTCTTTTAAAAATCAAGATTCCCTGTTTCCATCGTTAAGCCGCTAGACCAACTTCTGGGAGATGTGTCCGCAATTTAATACAGTCCTCCTTTGCCTTCTGAAATACAAGATTACATTCTGGGCAACTATTTGCCACGTTAAATTTATAGCATAACATGTTAGCAGAAGATTGTATTAACCTTATCGTTATTGGTGAAAGCATCTGGTGTTGTATTGTTTTGTACTTTGCTGCCCCTGTATGGATGATAATGAGACGATTCTACGAACTGAGATCTATGACAAAAGAAATGATCATTGGAATTATCCCGTTTTTCCCCTGTATCAACTGTTATCTCGATGTCCCCTCGAGCCATGGAGTATTTTATTCCAACTAAATACTAGTATTGTAGTTTATGTGATCGATTATGATTTGCGTTATGTCGACCATTGGTTTGTATCTCGACTGAGGTGAATAATTTCCTATTTTGGTGGTCTTCCTCTAATAAATCACTATTATGTTAAAATTATGTACCTTTATGACAATTAACATTATAAATTTCCTTGAAGCGACTTCTATCTACGCTGTGTGTACCTTGGTTGTCATGACTGTGTTAATGACATATTAGAAGGCCACAGGTAGAGTTTCACTTATTAGCGATTAGAAATGGCATGCAATTAGGATGAAGCAGTTGCATAAATATAGTAATTTAGTTCTACCAACATCGATGGAAGATGGTTAACGTTCTTGCCAAAAGGCAAAGAACGGTGGGCTGACAGAGGATAACACTTTATCTCTAAGGTAACAAAATCGAATCTAAATTTGTCGTTATGATTTGGTGAACACTCTGCCAGTTCACCCATCATGCTTAAAGAGTATTTGCGTATGTTTCGCATATAAAACCTGTAAAGTCATTAATTAGAGAAGTATGGATTCCGACACTTATTGAATTTATTTATAATATCACGGTTATCTGCAACCTCTCTCGTCAGGAAATGGTAAAACGGACGTTATAATAAGGCTTTAAATGGCGTTATAGTCTACCAGCTAATTTTGGGTCAACATTCTGAACATAAAAAACTTAAATGGTTTACCGTACCCAGCAGTCACCAATTCGTTTTGTAAAAGCCCAATGAACATGTCTTTGGTAAATATATTTGGTTGTGCATACCTGTTCAAATCCGTGCTTAGGTAACGATCCAATGGTCGTCCGAGGTATCAATTTGATAAGGTGGTAATTTTAAAGTTGTAATAAGGTTTAATTTTGGTTGATGGATAGAGATACATTTTGAGCCATTATCATTCTGGCTTGTAACAGCATATTTGTGTCTGAAAATCTTGCAGTTGTTTTCCCACCTTATGACGTTTGCAATTCATTTCTTGTTTTGACTCTTAAAATGTTACTCTACGTTTCCATTTTATTCTCCTCTTCCTTTGTCCTAAGTTCTTCTTTTTTTTCTTGTCTAGCACTTTCTCTTTGCTTTCTAACTTAAGTACACGTTCTTCTTCTTCCTTCCTCATGCAGCTTTTCCTGTTCTTCTAAATCTGCTTAATATTTCCGCAAGTTCAGTTGTTGCAAATTCCAGAGTTCAAAATCCTCCCTTTTTATTACAATCATTTCCAATTTTAAATGAAATGATCCAAGTTTAAGCATTACTTGAATCTAATATTGTATGTATTTTTCAATATGGAATCAATTAAAATACTATTGTATTACTTATTTGTAAGTTCCACACTATATAATATTTTGTAATAAAATTATATTGTACCTCAAAAATATAAATCAATAATTAGTTATGCTATTTCTTTATTGAAGATGATGAATTTTAATATCATATACATCCATTTAATATTTAATAATTATGGTATTATCCCTCCATAATTATGTATTTATCCATAATAGTTGCTAAGTTCCACACTGTAAGTGCTATAAAAGTGTGTACTAATTAACAACTTATAATGTTTGTCCTAATCAAGGCAAACCAAAATCAAAGTTATTTTTATCACTGTGTAATCTGCCTTTTTGTGCCCTTGTCATAATCTAAAATATGCTTCAATATTATATTGGACCCACTAACTGCAACTTGATGCAATCCCCCAAGTCATAATCAAATTTTAATTAAAAAATTCATAACATATTTTATTAATAGTATAATTAATTATAAATAAATAATTAATTAGTAATTTAAAATATAATAATTAATTAGATTTAATGATTTTTTTAACAATTTATGATAACCATTAAATATGTACAAAAAACAAAAATAAAATAATAATAAAATAAAATAATGACTTTATTTATATATAAATAAATATGAATTTATATTATTAAATATAAATAAAAAATCGGAAATATAGAAAGGTCCATAGAATTGAACTAAATGTAGGTCAATATACAAAAATATATAATATATTATAAAAAATAAAACTAAATGAAATAAAACATAACTCATCTGACAGTTATTACAATACAAATAATTGAACATAAATATAGCAAGTTAGGGAGTAACGAGATAGATTACCAAACAATAATACAAAACTCAATAAAAAAACTGGGAAAAAAATAATTACAAAAAAAAAAAAAAAAAAAAAATTTACAGAAATACCCCAATTATTCAAAACTGACACCTAACATGCAAGGGGTCCAAAATAATGGCAAATAAGAACGGGACAAGTCATATCGGCAGAATAAACATCGATGAGGTCCCTTCGCTAAATGCAATTAATTAACGGCCCCTACGGAACAATCAGAATCTGGTCCCTGGACGTTTGAAAAAACATAAAAATTCAGTTCTGACCCCCTAAAAAAACTCCTAAACCGCCACGAAAGTTAAACTACAAGACGATTAAAATACATATAGAAACATAAAAAACATACAAACGGTTAACAGATGCTTTTGAAAGGCCGTGGCCGGTGAATTAACATGGGACAGAACATTGTTTTCAAAGTACAAACAGGTACAAGTTTTAGCTTTTAGACACGATAGGTTTTTACCAGTGCCAGTTTCACCAATATGGATAAGGAACTCGTTATGAAACAGTTCATGAAGGTTGAATTTAGCTTCCGTCGTTCTTTAGACGTATTTTGACAGAATTATTTTGACAGTCGATGTATGGAGCTACCATTCAGCTTAGTTCGTTACGTTATGCTATGGTATGACGTCACCGGTGGCACAAATTGAAAAAAAGGTCCATTCTCGATTTGGCTTGAAGGGTACTGTTTTCTTTAATACAATGTAGTGTGACCTTAAAAAGTCCACAGCCCCAACAGGCCACCATTTGTTGCCGTGGACCCTCGTTTTCGTGTTCGTTGGGTCTTTCATTCTATTAGGATTCAGGTTAATATGTATGCTTGGGTATCTCATTCAATATCTCAGTTTAATGTTCCCATACATAGGTTTCATTGAATTACTGAGTGTCCAGGAAAAAACTATTGGTTTTCCGTACGAAACCTCCTTATTCAATTAATATAAACCTTTCATATAGAAGATGTGATTCATCAGCGTCAAAACAACATTCAATACTCAATGCTGAATGCAAACTAAGCGTAAACCGAAGTAATTGTGGGGTAAGTCCTTGCTGTTGAGGTCCCAAACGTTTATTGACGAACAAAACGGTATTGGAAGACATTACATATATTATTCATTAAATAGCATAAAATCCTTAATTTAGTACATTGTGAAATCCATATCATATTCTCAGACCGTGTCCAGTAAAAAATTTGAATCAACCATCGCCAGAACAGCATATCTGTAGTGCAGCACGCGTAGTTGGGTGTTCCAACGACCGACAGATGAGCGTATGCGTCTGAAAAAATATAATCATTTGTTGACTGAAATAATCTTCCTAGAAATGGGTATATATACCAACCCTATTATATTACTTTATTTCACATACATTTGGACTGACCCTTTGGTCCGACTTCGAAGTACTAATATAAAATATGTGGGCTTTTACAATGCCTAACACTGCGCCGTCTAAGGACGCGTCTTCACAGCGTGACGGTCAACGTAAAAGGGGTCTGCGTAGCTAAAGTCCACGATGCGTGACCTATCAATCGCCTAACACGTCATAAAGCGATCGTGTAAATATAGCGTTTCATTAGTCCCCGTGAATTCTTTACCTACAATTAAATTAATACGCTGTGACCCTAGAGGTAAGCACACTGCTAACCCTAGGCAGACGACTTCAATAAAATACCGTAACAGGTTACTTTTAGAGAAATAGATGTAGTTAAATTCGTTTCCTCAGAATGAAAACTGGATAGAAAGAGTAATCATTGATTGTCCGTTGGATTTAATCTGCATCCTCCGCACCTTCCTGTCTCCAGTTAATGTACTGTTATCAATTGTGTTTGCTGGGGCTTCATTCCATAATCAAACTGTTCATTCCACACCGTCATTTGCGCACTTTTTCTTATTTTCCGGGAGAAGTAACATATAAGGGAAAAACAATACAATTATTGGTCTAGCTTTCAACCACAAGTTGCACCACCCTACCCCCTTAGCTGTGGTTGAACGTTTAATGTAACTCCTCTCGAAAATTGAAAAGTGCGCAAATGACGGTGTGCATGATGTGACCGACCGACGTACTTAACGGCGGGAATTATGGTATTGTGGATTGTACAGAAATAAAACTCAACACAAAAATAAGAATCTCCACCTCAAACGTTAAGTCCAGTCTGCTTGTAATAGGCTCTGAGAATCTGGTGAACAAACGAACACGGCCAACCTAGAACAGTTACAGTCTTTCATAAAGGGGTTCTGACTTTCATAAATGGGTGGCAGACTTTCATCAAATGGGTGCTGTCTTTCATAAATGGGTGCTGATATTTTATCAATGGGTTCTGGCTTTCATAAATGGTTGCTGACTTATATCAATGGGTGCTGATGTTCATTAAAGGGTTTGCTGACTCTCATAAATTGATGCTGACTTTCATAAATGGGTTCTGATCTTTCATAAATGGTGCTGACTTTCATAAACTGGGTTCTTGTGCAGAATAGAAGGATATGAAGTGGTTTGAGAATTTCACCACTTGTAGAACTGATGGAAATCACCAGACCTAATTCCAGTTTAACAAGTTATGCGGAAAACACGCTGACTTTAGATAGGAAACTGAGGAAACTACTTGATAGCATAACAAGGCAGTACTTAACCTGGCAACCCCCAGGGTTCGATAATAAAAAGAAGACTTACAAACACATGCAGAAGTGGAAACTGATGGCAGACATTAGAAAATATGGAAGACCTGGAGCGACCTTGGAACGGGTGTCTCAGAAATTAGGACAGCTTGGGGTAAACTTTCTGAATGTATATGCTCCACAGGGAACAGAGGGTATGGAATGAAATGAACGAATATTAGTAGTGTTGGAATGTACTGTTGAGATCGTGTAAATTTAGGTATACTCTAGTGTAGATATTTTATCTGCTAGCATTAGAATAATTGTAAGTGCCCTGACATTCATAGAGCCACGGTTAAAACAGGAAAGGTCTGTTAAGTATGGAAACTGAGTGCAGAGCGATTGAGATTTACGCGAACCTCAATTTACGTGAATTCGGAAATAACGCGAGCTGGGTAAAAATGCGAAAAGAATCACTACTAAATATTAAAATTCACAATGTTCCATTTATTTTTTTTTTTCTGTGTTTCAAATGTTCTTTGCTTTTTCATGAAAACTTGCATTTTTAATAATGGTGTATTTATGTTCTAAGAGGCTAAGGATCCAAAGCGAAGAAGATGTTGTAATTTTGCAGAAGCACCCACTCCCTCCCCCTCAGTTTGTTAAGGTCACTAATTTATTATGGGGAACATGGACTCATGTTTATGCGAATTACACGCGTGCTCCAGAACGCAGTCCTCACTTAAATAATGATAGCACTGTTCCTAAATATACTTCTTTCTGTGAAAATCAGTGTGCCTCCCTCTATTTACAATCAGCTTTCAAAGCATTCACTGGCATGTATAAGGGACTAAGTCATAATTTAAAAAAATCTCTAACGACATGACTCCTCTGCGATCTTTTCAAACACAATTTATTGACAATCCTCAGTCTTTGATCTGGCTTCAGTTTATGCAATGCAAACTCAGCAACATTTATACATCAGCAGAGTTGACAGAAGAGTTTTGGCTTATTGGCAGAGAAAATCAATAGAATGCAAGAAAAACGTTTTTTTTCAGCCTACACAAATACCATTAAAATTTTAGATTGAGAAGAATGCAGTTTCAAAGGTTATTAGTACATTATAAGCATCTGCTGATTTATTTGTGGACACATTTCTAAAGTAACTATGGAAAATGAGCAATATTCTTTATAATTTATTAATCAATTTAAGTGGATTACGTTATACAATCTCTAAAAAGAAAGGATCCCGTTACATACTGGGAATATGGGTGTTTAGGCCCCCATATTTTCTTTTGACCATGCGGCACAGTAGGGGTGATGTGGTCAGCGTCACGCCGGCCGCCTTAACCCTTCCCAAAAGTTTGCTCTGGTACCCAATTCATGAGGCTGTGTCGACCCCGGGAGCCGTTTTGCGATCTAAAAAAATCCCACCTCAACTGGGGATCGAACCATGGACCTACGAGCTAGGAAGCAAGTGCACTAACCACTGCTACCCTACCGCGGCTCATACAATCTTTAACTGTAATATATATTTTTTTAAAATTTGTTCAGGTAATTCTGAAACTTACTTGCTACATGTTGATAAATGTGTAAATTAAAAGTATATAAAAACATTAAACATACTGACGAAGTCAGCTTATAGCTACGCAGGCAATTGTCAATTTTTTACGTGATAAATATTTGAAGCATTTTTTTCACCATCATATTGTAAAAGTATCTTTCTTTCGATTTGTCACAGACGGGGACACCCCCTTAGCTCAGCGGTCAGTAAACCTTGGCGCTGTAAGGATCTACTTTAGAAATACTGAGCATTCTAAAGAATCTAAGTTTGATAAAAATCATGCTGTGCAAAATTAAGACTAAATGATATTTTACCAAAATGTTTAACTTCGCTTCAATGAAGAAGATCTGGGTTCTTGGCTGATTCAATTCACGAATAAATTGAATGTTTAGTAAGTTGGTTTGTGGTTTTTCAATAAGATGCCAATAAAGCACCGTTAATCCAGGAGACACCGTGCTTTCAAATGTTGGCGGGAGAGTACGATATTTTTTTCCAAAAACTTAAAAATGCTTTTCTTTTTTACCCTCCGCCATCTAAAGATCTACCAAAATCTTCCCATCGGTAGAAAGCCATCTACTAGTTTGTTGCCCCCCCCCCACCATTTTTCCCCCCCCCCCCCCTTTTTCCCCTAGCGTAATGGGGTGGTCCACATATGATGTCATGCAGTGTTGGGGGAAAACGTAGCGGAGGGAGGTGGGGTGAAATATGGCCAAAATTGCGTCATCGTCATAATGTGGACGACCCCAATGACAAGTTGGAAGGAAAAACCGAAACAGCTAAACTTATTTTTTCTTATCTCTTCTGTAGTCCGGGACCCAGAATTGTAGCACAGCTTCCAGAAGTGTCTACTGGCCATTGACAGCTTCTGGCTCGGGGAATAGCACGACGTCGTGGTTACAGCTTGGACTATGTCATGTCCGCTACTCTGTGTGTCCTGAAGGACGACTCGAGAAGCAGCGATCGCCAAGTGTCTTACCAATGAGAATGAATTATGTAGCAAGTCACGAGAAGGGGTTTCAGGGTCACGACCAGAATCCGGAAGTAGATAAATGGTATTATTCCAGTCAGTGGGGTCTCAGGAATTCCACTGATTTTTTTCATATTATTTTTCAAAGGTGAGAGTGACAGTGCATTATTTTTAAACAATTATATCATGTTTATACATAGTTTGCCTTAAATAATTCATATTGCAAGGTTGATCTTTCTCTTTTTATATCTATCTCTGTCTGTCTGTTAGTCTGTCTATCTATCTATCTATCTATCTATCTATCTATCTATCTATCTATCTATCTATCTATCTATCTATCTATCTATCCATCCATCTATCTATCTATCTATCTATCTATCTATCTATCTATCTATCTATCTATCTATCTATCTATCTATCTATCTATCTATCTATCTATCTATCTATCTATCTATCCGTCTATCTATCTATCTATCTATCTATCTATCTATCTATCTATCTATCTATCTATCTATCTATCTATCTATCTATCTATCTATCTATCTATCTATCTATCTATCTATCTATCTATCTATCTATCTAACTATCTATCTATCTAGCTAGCTAGCTAGCTGGCTATCTGTTCTGCTTGCCTGTTCTGCATGTCTTTCTGTCTCTTTACCAACCTGACCTAATCTACCTAACCACGTGCAATTTAATCCCATTGTCTGCCTGTTCGGTTTATTCATCTATGTTTCTTAGTATTTATTTTTAAAATTGTATAGCTTTAATACAAATTTTATAATAGTTATGTAAAAATGCTTCCTTACTTCGTCTCTTCAAATTCTCTCTCCTATCCCTCTCCAATACTCACACCTCCCTCCCTCTACCTCTCCCCCTCTCCCCTCTCCCCCCTAAGCGTACTTCAACCAACTCTCCCTCTCTCTATTCAACCTACTCCCCTCTCTAATCTCTACATCTCTCTCGGCCTCTACTCTCTCTCTCATCTCTCTCTCTCTCTTCATTCTCTCTCTCTCTCTCTCTCTATCTAATCTCTCTCTCTCCCTCTCTCCTCTATCTCCTCTCTCTCTCTCTGTACTTTAGAAATGGTGAATGTTTTCGTTTGCTTAAATGGATGATGTACGAGTATATGAGAATAAGCAGATATTACATAATTTTTTAACTGCTCAAAGACTTTACCTGCCACAGAAGTGCGTAAGAAAAGTGTTATTATTATTGTTTCGAATTTTCCCCCAAGAATGCATGGATATAAGCGAGAATTTCAAATGTGTTTATTGTAATTGTTGCATTGATGATTGATGACACATTAAAAAAATACAGATTAATTGTAGACGTTTACCTTTCTTTGACCGCATGAGTGAGTGTCGGTAAACATTATACAGAATTTATTTTTATTTTATTTATTGTTTTGGTTTATTTTATTTCATTTTTACTTTTTTTCCCAATTACTATCTTGTTTGTTTAAAAAAAAAACCTACTTATTTTGTAATTATGTATGCATACTGTAAATGAATGCTGTTATGGTAACTTTATAATGTTGCATGCCTTTAAATTAATGCTTTAAGTATCATGTGGGAATTCAAAGGATATAGTATGCACTATAAATGAGAGTGGAAGGGCAGAATGTTAGACGGGCCTGCGCGCCCAATTCTTAACCCTTCGAAAATAAAGTTCGTTCGTTACGTTCTCTCTGCCTCTGTCCTCAATCTCTCTCGCTCTTCTCAATCTCTCTCTCTCTCTCTCTCTCACTCTCTCTCTGTATCATGTATGCGTGTGTGGGTTATATAAACTGAATGCTGTGTTAGTATGAAATACTATGCCAGTATGGTCTCAAACCTTTTTGTGTTCACGGTACACTTTTTAATTTTCTACAAATTTGCGCCACACCAATCTAACCCCGCGCCTGAAAAAAAAATTACAGTGATATATACTAAATTAAATACACTAATTTGTGGGTACTTTAGAATAAAGAAAACTCTAATTTGATGTTCAAATGAGTAATGATTAAAATTATTTTGAAGTAAATCTATTTTTGTTCCAAAGCAGTTTAATAGCTGGACCCATTATTTAATGAATACAAGCTGTAAGATCGGTTTTATATTACATGAATCAACTAAAAAATATACTTCAATGTAGTAATGTACACAATTTTTGCGGCACACTTTCATAGGCTTGAGAAACACCTGTACTATGCGTTTGAAGTTCATTAATGTTTTAATTTGAAAACAATTAGCGAATTATATCACTGCTAGGCAGAACATGCAAAACGTTCTATACTTATGCACTCTACTGAAAAAACATATTTCGTTTCGTTCGTCAGAACCTGTTCGTTCTGTCCTATAGGTTTATGTATTTATCCCACTGCTTAGCAGTGTATCTGTCTACTGTCTATAAATATATATCTATCTGCCATACATGTACGTTTATCTTTAAGAATTACTTGAAACACCATCCCTATCCCTAAGTGGCTCTTGTTAAATACACAATACTCCTAAGACGTGAGAATACGCCACTAAATGATGCCTTCCTTTCATTTCTTCTTCTCTTTGTACGTAATTGTGTATTTAGTCAAAACAAACGTATTTCTTTATATTTTTGATGTTCAGAATACCTGCCCATAAAATGTAAATATTATTATATTTCTAAATGTTTAATATGGCTTTCAACACAAACTAACGAACTATGTTAATGCGTTCTAATATTCAAGTGTTGTCAATCATGAAATATAAACCATTATCTCCTTTCCCATTAAATTAGCCTGAGCATTGCTCCACCACTGCTTGATGGGCTCTTTGAGGAAGCCTAGGAACAAAGCACATGCGTTTTGCACCTCTGGTGCTATCTGTAACCATGCAACTCGTTTTATCTAAGCCATCCTTCAGATTCCAGTCGCGCAAAAACTACATGTAATTAGTCGCAGATCCTTACGATATGCTCTACGGCCCATAGGAGAAGTAAATCTATTCTTTATTTGTCACCTCACAGACCCCCGGGAACTACACAACAATCCTAAATATCTGAGGGAGATGAAGGGAATTCAGTCTAACATTCTCCAAATTTGTCACCTCACAACCCCCGGGAATTACATGAATCTACAAAATATCTGAGGGAGAAGTAATTCTATTCTTTATTTGTCACCTCACAGACCACCGGAAACTACGTGATCTTACAAAATACTTGAGGGAGAAGTAACAGCCCATTCTTTATTTGTCACCTCACAGACCCCCGGGAACTACGTGATCTTACAAATATCTGAGGGAGAAGTAATCACACCTATTCTTTATTTGTCACCTCACAGACCCCCGGGAACTACGTGATCTTACAAAATATCTGAGTGGGAGAAGTAATTCCATTCTTTATTTGTCACCTCACAGAACCCCCGGGAACTAACGTGATCTTACAAATATCTGAGGGGAGAAGTAATTCCATTCTTTATTTTGTCACCTCCAGACCCCCCGGGAACTACGTGATCTTACAAAATATCTGAGGGAGAAGTAATTCCATTCTTTATTTGTCACCTCACAGACCCCCTAAACGGAACTACGAAATCTTACAAATATCTGAGGAAAAGTAATTCCAATTCTTTATTTTGTCACCTCACAACCCCGGGAACTTCATAATCTTACAAAATATCTGAGGGTAAGTAATTCCATTCTTTATTTGTCACCTAACAGACCCCCGGGAACTAAGTGATCTTACAAATACTAAGGGAGAAATTTTAATTCCATTCTTTATTTCATTAACCTCACAGACTACCCGGGAACCAATACATGATTCTTACAAAATATCTGAGGGAGAAGTAATTCCATTCTTTATTTGTCACCTCACAGATACCCCCGGGACTCGTGATCTTACAAATATCTGAGGGGAAGAAGTAATTCACATTCTTTAATTAAAACCTCACAGACCCCACAAAAACTACATGATCTTACAAAATATCTGAGGGAGAAGTAATTCCCCATTCTTTATTTGTCACCTCACAGACCCCCGGGAACTACGTGATCTCGCTAAAATATCTGAGGGAGAAGTAATTTATTCATTTATTTGTCAACCTCACAGACCCCCGGGAACTACGTGATCTTACAAAAATCTGAATCAAGTAATTCCATTCTTTATTTGTTCAACCTCAAGAAAAATGATCTTCAAAAATATGAGGGAGAAGTAATTCCATTCTTTATTTGTCACCTCACAGGACCCCCGGAACTACAACGAGGCAAATAAAATATCCCCCAAATGGAAGAATAAAATGGAAAGATTATTGCTTGTCATGAAAATGTAAAATGACCAATCTCCCGTTTCAAAAATCAAAAGACATCATTCGCCATCTTAACATCCTTCTTTCAGCGCTCGTTAAAAAAGCACTGGATCCACCATCCCAAAAAAACCCTCTTGCAGAGACCTTCCCCCAAAGTCCCCGTTCTAGCTGTTTTTAACGGAGATACCTATTTTGTAACTGCTTTTTACCAACAAAAAATTAAATAGCCCCATGAAACATAACATAACTGCCAATACTTACGGCAAGTACCAGAAGGAAGCAGTAGTCGTTTTATACAACGCTTTTATTTAACCATTAAATTGTAAATGTACTTTCATGTCACCACAAAACGTGCAATCGATAAATCAAACAACTTTCAAAGAAAAGACTGACAATACAGCTCTGAAACCTTGCATAGTTTGTGTACCTTCCCATTATGACAATAAAATAATACAGTCAATTATTTAATAATAATTATTGTAATATACCTGAATTAGCAGTTACATCAAGTTGTGTTTTTTAAATAAAAACTGTAAACAAATCAATAACCACGAATCAAGTTTAACTTAAAAATTTCAAGAAGTACGTCTTGTACAATTTTTTACATTTTTTCTATGCGTTTTACCTACAGGGCATAACGCTCAATACAAGTGACCATCTAGTTAAATCAAGGGAAACAATAAAAAAATAGAATATCATCAATTATGAATCAATGGGAAAATCGAGTTCGAATCTTAGATGGCCATCAAAATACAGGAAAGAAATTGATTCTAAGCCCGTTCTTCAATTAACATAGGAACAAAAGCCATGTAAATTATTGACGCTCTAAAAGAAATGGAATCGCTTCAGAAAATTTTAGACCAGTATCCACAATAAAATTCCTAAAAAATTGTTTATGTTTTAGTATGTCATTAATATTTAACAATAAAACAGTAAAAAGCTTAGAAAATATAAAAAATAAAAACAAATATATTTAAACACATCACACGCTTTTTAATGCACTAAAAAACCCAAAATAATTTTTTCAAAGGAGTTTTATTGCTTGCAGTTCAAAAAAATGCAAAACATCCCAAATTGACAAAATAGCGTGGGGCCCCTATAGCTGCATATCATAGATTATTAACCAATTTATGCTTTATACATATCTTTAGAACACTAATGGCACCAAAATTATATGATACAAGCAGAATCAGCGCCCCACGCTATTTGTCAAATTTGATGTTACATTTTTTACTGAAAAGCTATCAACTCAAACTGAGTTTAATGCTTTCACTACAACCATAATGTAACACACACTTGCGACAAATAGTTGTGGGGCGCTTAAGCGCTTAGCATACTATCTTATTCCATGAGCGTTCTAAGAAGTTTAAAGCATACTCTCTAAAAATCAATCATGTGAATTCACCGCCCACTACTACTCACATTGTCCAATTTGATGCTGCTCTTATTTGACTGTACAAGATTGTAAATCTTTGAAAATTCATTTGGTCGCTTTTTAGTGACATTAATATAAGTACCTGAAAGCACTAAAACTTAATAATTTTTTACGTTATTTTATATCCTGGGTCTCTTTTTACCTGTTCTGAAGGCCATCCTAACATTATGTACAGTTACTCAATAATCTACATCACAACAATATTTTTACTTATTGAAATTTGGTCTACCAATTTCTAAAGCACATCACATTGGGTTTTATGAGCGTGCAAAATATGACAGGGCTAAACACTCACGGTTAAATTGGTGCACATTCAAAAACTGATCCATTTGATAGATGCTATCTAAATAGATCGATAATCGATTGGATTCGAGGGGATGATTCTATACAAATTTAATATATATCCCTTGATTGTTTCACCATCCTGATTTAACTAGACACACAAATTTGTAAGTGAGTTACTGAACCCTGTTTTACGCATAGAAAAACGAGAGTTATAAGTTCAACACCACATACGTCTTGAATTTTTTAATTAAATTGATTGTGGCCCCTGATTTGTTTACCATTTCTAATACGAAAAACTGGAATTACTCTTTAATAATGTCCCCCCTCATAATTACAAATCCCATTAAATAATAATAATATAATTGACCATGGATTAAAATTGTATGTCATTTGGAATACAATTAACTATGCCAAGTTTTCTAGAGCTATTGCTCATCTGAAGTGATTGAAAATAATCGATTGCACGAATTTGAAAGTGACATGAAAGTGACATACATTGCAAAGTTAAATAAAAGCAGTGTAAAAAACGACTATGCTTCCTTCTAAATCATACATGAGCGTGAAGAGGCAACTATGTTGATGTTCATGGGCATCGGTAACCTACATCCTGTAAAACGCAGTTACGGAAAATCACATGTAACAACCAGCAAGACGGGGACTTTGACGAAGACGTCACTGCAAGAGGGGGTCCAGCCTGTGATGGTCGTGGATCATGGGCTCAGTAACGAGCGCTAAGTCGAAGTTAAGATGGCTAATTGATGTCCCTTGAAAAGATTGCATTTACATTTTCGGAAATGGATCAAGCCCTAATCTTTCTTGCTTATTCTTCGGAAACTTGCTATTTATTGCCTCGTCCGTAGTTCCCGGGGGTCTGTAATAGGTGACAAAACACTGAATGGAATTTCTTCAAATCCTCGTAGATATTTTGTAAGAGCATGTAGTTTGTTGCTGGTTACCCCAGGTGAAGAATGGAATTACTTCTTCCGTCAGTAAGGTAAGATCGGCACTCGAAGATACTGTTATGGAGAAAAGCTGGAAACTTTGATGGATGTACTTCTGCCCTCAGACCTAATTTTGTAAGATCACGTAGTTGGGGGGCTGTGCCACGGTGACAAAATAAAAGAATGGAATTACTGTCTCCCTTCAGATATTTTGCCCCCTCCTTAAGATCAGTTGTAGTTCCCGGGTTCTGAGTGAGGTGACAGAATAAAGAGTAGTGAATTACTTCTCCCTCAGATATGGAGCCAAAAAAGATCACCGATAGTTCCCGGGGTTCTGTGAGGTGACTAATAAAGAATGGAATTACTTCTCCCTCAGAGGATTCTGTGGAAACAGAGATCAGATTTGAAGTTAGAGGACGACCTCCGGGGTCTTCTCCTGTGAGGTGACAAATCTCAGGGAAATACCTGGTTAATTACTTACAAGGCCCTCAGAATACTTTTGGAAGATCACAGTAGTTTCCCGGGGGTCTGATGATAGGACAAATAAAAGAATGGAATACTTCTCACTCGATAGTAAGACGAATGGAGTTTCTGCAGGAGGTGTGCCAGCTTGGGTGACAAATAAGACATCGTGTTAGAGAATTACTGTTGATCCCTCAGATATTTGTAAGATCACGTAGTTCCCGGGGGTCTGGGAGGGTCCTACTCAATAATGAAGGGAATTACTTGGCTGGGTGGAGTGGGGCAATATTTTGTAAGATCACATAGTTCCCGGGGTCTGTGAGGTGACAAATAAAAGAATGGAATTACTTCTGCCTCCTCAGATATTTGTAAGACTCACGTAGTAATTGGGGGTCTGTGAGGTGACAAATAAAGAATGGAATTACGTTCTCCCTCAGATATGGCGTAATATCACGTAGTTCCCGGGGGTCTGTGTAGGTGACAAATCGAAGAAATGGGATGCGATCCGCGTGATATGATGATGAAGATGTTGCAGGGAGGTTGTTGATGCGTCCGGTGATGATGATAATACCGGATGGATCGTTGGTGGACTTAGGCATCAGATATTTTGTAAGATTTCACGCGTAGTTCCGTGGGGTCTGTGATGGTGACAAATAAAGATGGAAAGTACTTACTGCGAGGGATCAGTTTGTAAGATCATGATGATTCCCGGGGTCTGTGAGGTGGACAAATAAAGAAGCTGGGGAATTACATCTCCCCTCAGATATGATTAGTAAGATCATGTAGCGGTGTCTGATGAGGTGACAAATGCCGGCGGCCGGTAGATTTAGTTGGTTCTCCCTCGGAAATATCGTACTTCTAGGCGACTAAGTACATGTTTTTGCGCGAACTGGAAATCTCATCCCTTATAAAACGAGTTTTGCTACAGATTAGCACCAACTGAACTCGGGCATGTGCTTTGTGGCTGGCTTGATGATAGGAGCCTTGATGCAGTGTTGGATTGAGCAATGCTCCATAAAGAAATGGACAAAAGGAGATAGATGGTTATATTTCATGATCTGAACAACACTTGGAATATATATGAACGCATTAACATAAGTTTTTCGTTTAGCTGTTTGGGTTGAAAGCCATATTAAACATGTTAGAAATATGAATCGTAATAGCTTTACATTGGGTCATGGCAAGGTATTCTGAAAACATCAAAAATAAAACGAAATACGTTATTTGTTTTCTAAATAAAAATTTCGTAAAAGAGAAAAGAAATGACGCAGTGAAGAGCATTCATAACGTTTGACTTGGAAAAAACGTATTCTTTCTCACGTATTTAGGATTATTGTGTATTTTAACAAGAGCCACTCGGGGATAGACAAAATATGGTCTTTTCAAAATTTTCTCCTAAAGATAAATCGTACATGAATGCAGATAGATAATAATTTATAGACATAGATCTGCAGAATACAGCTGCTATGTAAGAGTGAATAGTCTAACCATAAACCTATAGACTGAACGAACGACGAACGAACGAACTAACGAAATATGGTTTTTCAGTAAAGTGGTTAAGTAAGAACGTTTTGATTACATGTTCAAATGCCTTAGCAGGGATGGGATTAATTCGCTAATTGTTTTTCAACATTCAAAGGAGAAATTAATAACATCAAAATAAATAGTTTTACAGTATGTGTTTCTTCAAGCCTATGAAAGCCTGGCCGCAAAAATTGTGTACAATCTACTACATGAAGTATATAGAGATAGTGATCTCATGTAATAAAAAAACCGATGATTACAGCTTGTAATTCATTAAATTAACTAGGGAGCTATTATCTGGTTTTGAACAAATCACCCTAATTTACTTCTAAATAATTTAATTCAGCCCTACTCATTTTTGAACATCATTGTTTGAGGTTGTTCTACATGGATTCTAAAAGTACCCCCAAAGGAGAGTATTTAATTTAGTAATATATCACTGTTTTTTTTGTATTCAGGCGCGGAATTAGATTGGTTCTGGATAAAATTTGATAAAATTAAAAAGATTACCGTAAAACACCAAAAAGGTTGAGATCAATACAGGCATAGTATTTCATACTAAGGGAAATGCATTAGTAATATAACCCGAGACACGCAGTTTACATGATTGGCTTAGAGAGAGAAGAGAGGAGAGTCGAGAGAAGAGAGAGTCGTGTGGAGGAGAGATTGAGACATGGGGCAAGAGAACGAACGACTAACGAATTTTAGCATTTTGGAAGGTATTAGAATTGAGGGCGCGCAGGCCGTGTAAACATTCTCTGCCTTCTTACTCTCATTTTATGCATACTATTATCCTTTCATTTCCCACTTTGAGTTACTTTAAGCAATAAGTTAAATCATGGCAACGTTATAAAGTTATCATAACAGCATTCATTTACAGTATGCAAATCTTAAATACAAAATAAGTAGTTTTTTTTTTTTTAAACAAAACAAAAATAGTAATTGGGAAACGAAAAGTGATAATGGCAATAAATAAGACCAAACAATAAATAAAAAATAAATAAAATTCTGTTATATACCGACACTCACCATGCAGGTTAAAGGCCGTCTACAATGAGATCTGCCTTTTTTTACATGAGTCTTCATCAAATATGATGCTTGCAACAACGGTTGTGCATAAACACATGTTCTCGATATCCCACATGAGGATCTTTGGGGAAAAATGAAAAACATAATAATTTGAGTACATTTGCTGGGGAGACGGCAGATTCGGTGGGCAAGGTTTTAAAGTTTTTGAGCAGTTAATACAAAAGATTATGTAAAATCTGCCGCATTTCTTATTGACTGTAGAGAGATCAAATCCCAGAGTTGCGTAACGCAAAAGAGAGTGTTAAGTATAAAGTCGATGGGGACATTTGGTGAGAAGTACAGACTAGTGAAGATCTTTGCGATGAAAGAGAGTGATGAGAGAGAGAGGAGAGAGAGAGAGAGGAGAGATGAGAGATGAGATTAGGAGGAGAGAGAGGAGAGTTGAGAGAGAGAGGGAGGGGGAGGGAGAGAGTAGAGGGGGGAGAGGGTGGAGAGAGGGATGAGTTGGAGGGGGAGAGAGGGATATGGGAGACGGAGAGAGAGAGAGACGAAGTAAGGAAGCATTACAGATACACTGATACATAAAATGCAAATTGGCGGAAGCTTATACAATTTAAAAAATAATACTACGTTAAACATAGATGAAGAAAAACCGACAGGTTTATGACAGACAGATAAATTGCACGTGTGTAGGTAGATTGGTGGATGGTAGGTTGAATTAAAGAGGGACAGAAAGACGTGGGTGAGTGCAGACAGGCAAGCAGAGACAGATAGCCAGTAGCTAGCATTCAAGATAGATAGTGATTTATAGATATAAAGATAGATAGATAAATAGATAGATTGATAGATAGATGGTTAGATAGATGGTTAGATTGATAGATTGATTAGACAGACTAACAGACAGACAGACAGATTAATAGATAGATAAATAGATGGATAGATAGATATATAGATAGATAGATGGTTAGATAGATAAATAGATAGATACATTAGACAGACAAACAGACAGACGGATAGATAGATAGATAGATAGATAGATAGATAGATAGATAGATAGATAGATAGATAGATAGATAGATAGATAGATAGATAGATAGATAGATAGATGGATAAGATAGATAGATAGATAGATAGATAGATAGATAGATAGATAGATAGATAGATAGATAGATAGATAGATAGATAGATAGATAGATAGATAGATAGATAGATTAGACAGACTAACAGACAGACAGAGATAGATATAAAAAGAGAAAGATCAACCTTGCAATATGAATTATTTAAGGCAAACTATGTATAAACTGATATAATTGTTTAAAATAATGCACTGTCACTCTCACCTTTGAAAATAATATGAAAAATCAGTGGAATTCCTGAGACCACTGACTGGAATAATACCATTATCTACTTCCGGATTCTGGTCGTGACCCCTGAACCCCTTCTCGTGACTTGCTACATATTCATTCTCATTGTAAGACACTTGGCGATCGCTGCTTCTCGAGTCGTCCTTCAGGACACACAGAGTAGCGGACATGACATAGTCCAAAGCTGTAACCACGACGTCTGCTATTCCCCCGAGCCAGAAGCTGTCAATGGCCAGTAGACCTTCTGGAAGCTGTGCTACAATATCTGGGTCCCGGCTACAGAAGAGATAAGAAAAAAAAGTTTAGCTGTTTCGGTTTTTCCCTTCCAACTTGTCATTGGGGTGGTCCACATATGACGTGACGCAATTTTGGCCATATTTCACCACCTCCCTCCGCCTACGTTTTTTTCCCCCACACTGCATGACATCATATGTGGACCACCCCATTACGCTAGGGAAAAAGGGGGGGGGGGGGCAACAACTAGTAGATGGCATTCTACCGATTGGGAAGATTTGGTATGATCTTTAGATGGCGGAGGGTAAAAAAGAAAGCATTTTTAAGTTTGGAAAAATATCGTACTCTCCGCCAACATTTTGAAAGCACGGTGTCTCCTGGATTAACGGTGCTTTATTGGCATCTTATTGAAAACCCACAAACCAACTTACTAAACATTCAATTTATTCGTGAATTGAATCAGCCAAGAACCCGATTTAAAGATTGTATGAGCCGCGGTAGAGCAGTGGTTAGTGCACTTGCTTCCTAGCTCGGTGGTCCATGGTTCGATCCCCAGTTGAGGTGGGATTTTTTTAGATCGCAAACGGCTCCGGGGTCGACACAGCCTCATGAATTGGGTACCAGAGCAACTTTTGGGAAGGTTAAGGCGGCCGGCGTGACGCTGACCACATCACCCCTAGTGTGCCGATGGTCAAGAAAATATGGGCCTAACACCATATTCCCAGTATGTAACGGGATCCTTTCTTTTTAGAGATTGTATAACGTAATCCACTTAAATTGATTAATAAATTATAAAGAATATGCTCATTTTCCAAGTACTTTAGAAATGTGTCACAAAATAAATCAGCAGATGCTATAAGTACTAATAACCTTTGAAACTGCATTCTTCTCAATCTAAAATTATTAATGGTATTTGTGTAGGCTGAAACCGTTTTTCTTGCATTCTATTGATTTTCTCTGCCAATAAGCCAAACTCTTCTGTCAACTCTGCTGATGTATAAATGTTGCTGAGTTTGCATTGCATAAACTGAAGCCAGATCAAAGACTGAGGATTGTCATAATTGTGTTTGAAAAGATCGCAGAGCATGTCGTTAGAGATTTAAAATATGACTTAGTCCCTTATACATGCCAGTGAATGCTTTGAAAGCTGATTGTAATAGAGGGAGGCACACTGATTTCACAGAAAGAAGTATATTTAGGAACAGTGCTATCATTATTTAAGTGAGGACTGCGTTCTGGAGCACGCGTGTAATTCGCATAACATGAGTCCATGTTCCCCATATAAATTAGTGACCTTAACAACTGAGGGGAGGGAGTGGGTGCTTCTGCAAAATACAACATCTTCTTCGCTTTGGATCCTTAGCCTCTTAGAACATAAAACACATTAATGCAAGTTTTCATGAAAAGCAAAGAACATTTGAAACACAGAAAAAAAAAAATGAAATTGTGAATTTTAATATTAGTAGTGATTCTTTTCGCATTTTTACCCAGCTCGCGTTATTTCGAATTCACGTAAATTGAGGTCGCGTAAATCTCAATCGCTCTGCACTCAGTTTCCATACTTAACAGACCTTTCCTGTTTTAACCGTGGCTCTATGAATGTCAGGGCACTTACAATTATTCTAATGCTAGCAGATAAAATATCTACACTAGAGTATACCTAAATTACACGATCTCAACAGTACAGTCCACACTACTAATATTCGTTCATTCATTCCATACCCTCTGTTCCCTGTGGAGCATATACCTTCAGAAAGTTACCCCAAGCTGTCCTATTCTGAGACACCCGTTCAAGGTCGCTCCAGGTCTTCCATATTTTCTAATGTCTGCCCTCAGTTCCCTTCTGCATGTGTTTGTAAGTCTTCTTTTTTATCGAACCCTGGGGTTGCCAGGTTAAGTACTGCCTTGTTATGCTATCAAGTAGTTTCCTCAGTTTCCTATCTAAAGTCAGCGTGTTTTCCGCATAACTTGTTAAACTGGAATTAGTCTGGTGATTTCCATCAGTTCTACAGTGGTGAAATTCTCAAACCACTTCAATCCTTCTATTCTGCACAAGAACCCAGTTATGAAAGTCAGCACCCATTTATGAAAGTCAGAACCCATTTATGAAAGTCAGCATCCATTTATGAGAGTCAGCAACCCTTTATGAACATCAGCACCCATTGATAAAAGTCAGCACCCATTTATGAAAGCCAGCACCCATTGATAAAATTCAGCACCCATTTATGAAAGTCAGCACCCATTGATGAAAGTCAGCACCCATTTATGAAAGTCAGAACCCCTTTATGAAAGTCTGTAACTGTCTAGTTGCCGTGTTCGTTGTTCACCAGATCTCAGAGCCTATACAAGAAGACTGACTTAACGTTTGAGGTGGAGATTCTTATTTTTGTGTTGAGTTTTATTTCTGTACAATCCAATACCATAATTCCCGCCGTAAGTACGTCGGTCGGTCACATCATGCACACCGTCATTTGCGCACTTTTCAATTTTCGAGAGAGTACATTAACGTTCAACCACAGCTAAGGGGGTGCAACTGTGGTTGAAAGCTAGACAATAATTGTATTGTTTCCCTTATATGTACTCTCCCGAAAATAGAAAAGTGCGCAAATGACGGTGTGAATGAACAGTTTGATTATGGAAAGAAGCCAGCAACACAATTGATAAACAGTACATGAACTGGAGACAGGAAGGTGCGGAGATGCAGATTAAATCAACGGACAATCAAGATACCCTTCTATCCAGTTTCATTCGAGAAACGAATTTAACTCATCATTTTCTTAAAAGTAACTGTTACGGTATTTTATTGAAGTCGTCTGCTAGGGTTAGCAGTGTGCTACCTCTAGGGTCACAGCGTTTAATATAATTGTAGGTTAAGAATTCACGGACTATTGAACGCTATATACACGATCGATTTATGACGTGTTAGCGTTGGTAGGTCACGCATCGTGACTTAGATACGAGACCCCTTTTACGTTGACCGTCAAGCTGTGAAGACGCGTCCTTTAGACGTCCAGTGTTAGGCATTGTATTGCCACATATTTATATAAGTACTTCGAAGTAGGGACCAAGGGTCAGTCCAAATGTATGTGAATAAAGTAATATAATAGGTTGGTATATAACCAACTTCTAGGAAGATTATTTCAGTCCAAATGATTATATTTATCAGACGCATACGCTCATTGTCGGTCGTTGGAAACCCCAACTACGCGTGCACACAGCTATGCTGTTCTGGCGATGTTGATTCATTTTTACTGGACACGGACTGAGAATATGATATGGATTCACAATGTACTAAATTATGGATTTATGCTATTAATGAATAATATATGTAATGTCTTCATCCGTTGTTTCGTCAATAAACGTTTGGACTCAAGCAAGGACTTACCCACATTACTTCGGTTACGCTTAGTTGCTTCAGCTTGAGTATTGATTGTTGTTTGACCTGATGAACTCTTCTTCATATGAAGTTTATATTAATGATAAGGAGGTTCGTACGGAACCAATATTTTTCCTTGGACACTCAGTAATCAATGAAAACCTATGTATGGACATTAACTGAGATAATGATGAATAACCAAGCATACATATTAAACTAATACTAATAGAATGAAAGACCCAACGAACACGAACCGAGTCCACGGCAACAATGGTGGCCTGTTGTGGCTGTGGACTTTTAAGTCACACTACATTGTAAAGAAACAATTCCCTTCAAGCAAAATCGAAATGGACCTTTTTTTCAATTTGTACACCGGTGACGTCATACCATAGCAACGTAACGAACTAAGCTGAATGGTAGCTCCATACATCGACTGTCAAATAATTCTGTCAAAATACGTCTAAGAACGACGGAAGCTAATTTCAACCTTCATGAACTGTTCATACGAGTTCCTTATCCTATTGGTGAAACTGGCACTGTAAAAACCTATCGTGTCTAAAAGCTAAGTACCTGTTTGTACTTTGAACAATGTTCTGTCCATGTTATTCACCGGCACGGCCTTTCAAAAGCATCTGTTAACCGTTGTATGTTTTTATGTTTCTATATGTATTTAAATCGTGTAGTTAACTTTCGTGGGCGGTAGGAGGGGATCAGAACTGAACTTATGGCTTTTCGAACGTCAAGGACAGTTCTGATTGTTCCGTAGGGCCGTTAATTAATTGCATTTAGCGAAGGACCTCATCGATGATTCTGCCGATGACTTGTCCGTTCTTATTTGCCATTATTTGACCTTGCATGTTAGGTGTCCAGTTCTGTGAATAATTGGGGTATTCTACTGTATTCAGTTTCATTTTATTGAGTTTTGTATTATTGTTGGTAATCTATCTCGTTACTCCTAACCTTGCTATATTTATGTTCAGTTATATGTATTGTAATAACTGTCAGATGAGTCCTGTGACGTCATTAGTTTTAGCATTCATATTTTTTTTCTGTATATTGACCTACATTTAGTTCAATCCTTGACCTTTCTGTATTTCCGATTTTTATGCTTAGTTTTGTAAAATCATTTTATTTGTAAAAATGTCACTTTTGTATCGTACTAATGTATTGTACAGCTTTGGTTAATCATTTGTATTGTATTCATTAATCTCATAATCTAATGATATCACTATAAATTGATTTTAATAATATAGTAAATTAATATGATTAATTTTTATGAAATTTGATTATGACTTGGGGGATTGCATCAAGTTGCAGTAGTGGTCCAATAAAATATTGAAGCATATTTTAGATTATGACAAGGGCACAATAGCAGATTACACAGTGATAAATAACTTTGATTTTGGTTTGCCCTGAATAGGACAAACATATAAGATGTTAATTAGTACACTTTTATAGCACTACAGTGTGGACTTAGCAACTATTATGGATTAAATAACATAATTATGGAGGGATAATACCCATAATTATTAAATATTAAATTGATGTATATGATATAAATTCATCATCTTCAATAAAGAAATAGCATAACTATTTATGATTTATATTAGTAGGTACATATAATATTATTACAAAATATTATATAGTTGTGGAACTTACAAATAATAATACAATAGTATTATAATTGATTATATTGATCAAATACATACAATATTAGATTCAAGAATGCTTACCTTGGATCATTTCATTAAAATTGGAAAAGATTGTAATAAAAAGGGAGATGCACTCCTGGAATTTGCAACAACTGAACTTGCGAAATATAAAGCAGATTTAGAAGAACAGAAAGCTGCATTGAGGAAGGGAAGAAGAAGAACGTGAACTTAAGTTAGAAAAGCAAAGAGAAAGTGCTAGACAAGAAAAAGAAGAACTTAGACAAGAAGAAGAGAATAAAATGAAACGTGAGGAAATTATAAGGCAACAAGAAATGGAATTACAACGTCTTAAGTTGGAAACAGCAAAATTGCAGGCACAAAATGCTGCTTCAAGCCAAAATGATAATGCTCAAAATGGATCTTCATCCAACCAAAATAAACCTTATTACAATTTTAAATTACCACCTTTCAAATTGAATCTCGACGACCTTGGATCGTATCTATCACGTTTTGAACAGGTATGTTTAACACATAACTTACCAAGACAAACATGGGCTTTAAAGCTTGGTGAATTGTTGGACGGGGAACCATTAAGTGCAGTTCGGAATGTTGACCCAACAATAGCTAATGACTATGATGCCATTAAAGCCTTATTATTACGTCGTTTCCATTTAGACGAAGAGGGCTGCATATTACGTTTTAGGGGTATTCTGCCAGATTCTAATAAAGACTTTACAGGTTTTATTGCGAACATACGCAATGCCTTTAACAGATGGGTGGAACTGGCTGGTGTCAACAAATCATACGACAAGTTAGTCGATTTGTTACTTAGGGATAAAGTGTTATCCTCTGTCAGCCCACCGTTCTTTGCCTTTTTGCAAGAACGTAAACCATCTACCATCGATGAGTTAGAAAAAAATTTCAATAAATTATTGCACTGCTCATCCAAATGCAAGCATTTCTAACTCGCTAATAAGTGAACCTCTACCTGTGGCCTCTAATATGTCATACCACAGTCATGACAAACCAAGGACACACAGCGTAGATAGAAGTCGCTTCAAAGGAAATTATAATGTTAATTGTCATAAGGGACATAATTTTAACAATAATAGTGACTTTAATAGAGGAAGACCACAAAATAGAAATTATTCACCTCAGTCGAGATACAACAATGGTCGACATAACGCAAATCATAATCGATCACATAACTACAATACTAGTATTAGTTGGAATAACAATACTCATGGCTCGAGACATCGAGATAACAGTTACTACAGGGGACAACGGGATAATTCCAATGATCATTCTCGTCATAGATCTCAGTCTCGTAGATCGTCTCATTATCATCACCATACAGGGGCAGCAATTACTAACAATACAATACCAGATGTTTCACAAAACGATAAGGTAATACAATCTTCTGCTACATGTTATGCTATAAATTATAACGTGGCAAATAGTTGCCCAGAATGTAATCTTGTATTTCAGAAGGCAAAGGAGACTGTATTAAATTGCGGACACATCCTCCCAGAAGTTGGTCTAGCAGCTAACGATGGAACAGACTCTCTGATTTTTAACAGAGGGATTGTAAATGAATCTATCGTTTCAGTGTTGAGAGATTCAGGATCGACCACTATCGGAGTCCGGCAGTCACTTGTTCATCCCAGTTGTGCAACAGGGGAACATGTCAGGTGTATGACATTTGGTGGGACTGATAAGGGTGGATTTAAGGCTGTCTTCTCAATGATGATAAGGCCACTATGGACGTTGCAAGTGTAAGTCCAAGTACGTGGTAAATCTTTAGCTCTGTCAAAATACCACCCCTATCGACACCAGGTATATTATAGTATAAGGTAGAGATGCCAGGTATAATATCATTGAAGATGTAGGGTGTCTTATCTGGTTTTTGTTGTTGTTGCTGTGTATATATTAGTGATGTAGTTCAGAGTTACAGCATATGAAGTATGACATGTGAAGTCATAAAAAGGGTGAACTGCTTTGACGTTTCATCATTTATTTGGACGCCACAAATGACAGGTACGTTACATAAGTCATGGACATCAATAGTTCAATATATTCAGCATACTAAAGTTGAATTCATGGATCTGCATACATTCTCCAAGTTGATACAGATAATCCTAGCTGACGATAGCCTCAGCTTCATCTCATAAATATTCATAAATATCAATACTCCCCTCTGATACTGGAAGATCAGATGTACAATATAAGTCCATTACTGTTCGCACGAGAATGGCATACATGGAGTACAGGTCAAGCTGACCTTTATAACATTCCTAAGTCTAACCCTTGACAAAAGGTGCAATCGCTGACATAGCGATGTTCATAGGACGTAGAACTGTTCCTCGGGCTTAGTATATCCCGTGTACATATAAATCGCTGGTATGAAGATACCTGGGGTGTGACTTCTAGTAGAAGAACCTCTATCACTGTAATACGTGAGCGAGCAGAGATCGACCATTGTCAACATAATGTTAAATTATAGATTTGAAACATAAATGAGGTATTACCTTGTTTCGAAATCAACACCACAAAACACACGCCTCCAGGCGTTTTTTGAATCATCAAGGGAAGGACCTTGTTAGCTACACTAACTCACAAAAGGATTCCTAATTCCCTATTAACAAATCACAGAGACGCTGCATAGCGTCCTGCTCGGCTCAAAACATCTCATCGAATCCCTGGGCGGAAAACGATTCTAACTTTCTTCAAGTTGGGACATGCGCAGAACGCATACACCTGAGTAATCAAAACGAGACGATGGTTGAAGACCTTCCAGAACGATTTTGTAAGAAATCGCGCCTTATATGGACAGCAAAAGAATCCTCAACACTGGTTTCAATCATTTCTAAGAAACAGTTGACCGATACTACCATATAAGGAGAGTGACCAACACATCGTTCAAAAAATGGACCGATGAGTCCGGTCACAAGCGAAGGTAACCATCCTTGTAAAAAATGTAATCACAGTTAAACAAGAGTTATCTAGCTTAGACTGTGCGAAAAATCAAAGTGTAACAATTCAGACAAGTTAATTACACAATGTCTTTAGAAAAAATTATACAATGTCTTTCGAAATAATGATACAATGTCTTTCGACAAAATTCTGTGCGTAACAGGGACAACAGAATTTTATCCCACTGCCATAATACATGTTTTAACACACCTTTTTTCACAGGTAATGTTAAGGTATGCATGTTAAGTAAACCCAACTGCAGACCTTATGGTGGGGTCGCATACATGGAAAGCAAGGATTGCACACTAGAAGAAATCATGGGGAATGAGAAATGAAACATTTGCAATTTTATGGCAATGCTAACGCCGTCATTGCAATGGCTACATTACGTGCCAAGAATATGAATACATGTGGAACAGCAGTTTCCTATTTCAGTTTGAGTACTATTCCAGAAGTTGATGAGGAGAAAGATGAGACTCGTCGACAAATTAACCAGCCAAGAGAGGTCTCTAACGACATGTATGAAACCTAATACCTTTAGTAATGATAGGTATCCATCCTAACTTCAATCAAGATGATACGTCATCTAATAAAAATACAACTTCTGTGGTTAAGGAGAAATTTAATTCCAGTTATATAACAAGGAATACATATCGTCATTGTTCACAGTTTCGTGACAATGATATTACATACATTGGTAAAGGTGCATATTCTCGCACCGTGTTAGTGCGCAATCTGACACAAGATATTACATGGCAGGCACTTAGTAAGTTCTTTAATTACACGGCAGACTTTAGGTTCGTGCGTCTGTTGCCACCTTCCAGTAACAGGTATGGTAAAGCTCTGGTTACATTTAGTAACAAAAGAGATCTCGAAAGGTTATCGCGCTTGACAATGGTGTGTATTTCCACCACCGTCCTTTGAGATTGCAATTAGTACCTAATTCTGCGTCCCGCAGATAACATGTTACATTAACACTGTTCTTCTCATCTTTGATTACTTAGCATAGTCAGTCATCATCATTTTTTTTCTTTCCTAGTAATCTATTCGTAGATATATTAGTTTAATGTAAGACTATTTCTATTATGATGACACATTAGTACCTTACATGTCACCTATTCTAATCTGTCAGTTATTCAGGAAGAAGAATCTTCTTTTCCTGAGGTACAGATGGCGTTACCTGTACCTTTAGTACACCCTACTGAATCGTCGCGCGACGTAACCATCTCTTCTTCGGTTTCACCGCAACAGCATCATCAGATTGCTGATCTTCTACAATCTTACCCAGATGTGTTGACCGACGTACCAGGTCGCACATCAGTAATTAGTCACGACATTACTCTTAATAATGATACACCAATTCGTGTACACCCTTATTCTGTTCCACTACACTTTCTTACTCAAACTACTAAGGAACTTGAGCAGATGTTGTCTTTAGGGTTATTGAGCCTAGTAACTCTCCATTTTCGTCTCCATTAGTCATAGTCAGAAAGAAGGACAACAACATTAGACTATGCGTGGACTATAGGAAGCTAAATGCTCAGACCGTAGTTGATAGCGAACCACATCCACTTATTGACGATTTACTTCCACGTCTATCCAACGCAACAATATTCACGAAGATAGACTTAACTAAAGGTTATTGGCAAATACCACTAACCGACAAAGCAAAATACTACACAGCGTTTTCCACTCCACAAGGTCTTTACCAGTGGAATGTGGTGCCTTTTGGGCTTGTTAACGCTCCAGCTACCTTTATTCGCATGATGCGAAATATCTTATCAGGTAGACCAGACATCATCACATACTTTCGACGACATATGCTTATTTAACGTTTCGTCATTTGAGGAACATTTTTCAGGCATAAATGTGTTTTGGAAATACTCCGGGATAATCATTTAAACCGCGAAACCTACAAAAATACAAATTTGCGTTTCAGGAGATAACCTTTCTGGGGCATATACAAATTGAGTGGGACGTATTCAAACGGTTCCTTGTACGGTTTCAAAAAATTTTAACAAAATTATCAGTTTTCCTCAAAACGAAGAAACAAGTCAGGAGCTTATTAGGGTTAGTTCAATACTACAGCAGATTCGTACCTAACTTGTCATCCATCACGGCTGTCTTGTCATCATGGTGTTTGAAGTCAAAGACATGCCGAGTGAAAGTGACATGAACCAGACGAATGCTACAAAACTTTTACATAAAATCACACTTTTGCATATATTTTTCAAAATTCCACCTATTTTGACGACTACCTGATGCTCTCTAAAAAGTTATTATCCTTCGTAACAGATGCCCAAAAGTAATTATGCGCATTGCCGTGCTTGTCTGCTTCCATGTCACGAAGGCATACTACATTCCGGTTCTTTACATCTCACGTGAACGCAAACTTAAGACTCCCAGAGATTAATATTCTATTCAAAGCACGGTGGACTAAAGAAATTAATCTTGGTGCAAACCCCTGTCGTGTCCGAGCGCGCATATGGCCAAAATCGCTACGCCGTGCTAGACTCATAGAAGCCCCAAGCTAACAAGATCGCCAATTCTCCTTACAAAAATTCCTCTTGGGTGCACCTTTCTTCGTGATCCAAACGAAAGATCAAAGGCGGTGTCATCGCTACGCCCGTGCTAAATCATAGCACCCCCAAGCTAACAATAGAATTCGCCATTATCCCCAGCCTATTCGAATTTACCATCGATATATAATCAGGCACCAGAGAATATCGTGGCAGATGTACTTATCTAGAAATCCCTTCAGATGTCGACGGGAGGAACACTGAAACTCCTTCGAATAAAGTAAACGAAAGTCCAATAATAAGAACAGAATCCCTATCGATTTAAACTCTCGACCTGTGAATGAAACGTCCCGACTACAATTCATATAAATGAATTATTAGGGAACATGTGTCATACGAAATGAATTTTGAAGAGAACATTGAGTTTCGTTATTTACGCTGGGACTTTGGTTAGTGTCCCATTCATGCTACAACGTAGTTGCAACAAAGTCGGAAAGAATATCTGAATTCAAATTGGACAATTTTCTGTTTATGTTGAAATGGACTAATTGAACGTTGTGAAATTTAAATTCATTCAGATGCGGAACAGTTTAAACAGTTTTTTCGAATGGAACTTTATGTAGATCCTATGGTAAAATAAACGACGGTCTGGGATCGTCATATCCAAATATTACTACTTAGTTCTAGTTAATTGATTGACTTAATAAATGAAGAACTAAAAATTAAATGGAAATGTGAGAAAAAACACAATATGAAAATGAACTATGAAAGAAAAAATGTGTAACAAAGAAGAGAGACAAATGGAAGTTGCTCATAACAATGGTTTATATAAAATTCTGTAAATGATAATTTAGTAATATGATAAATGATATAATAATATTAATTAAATTTTAATGAACTATTAAATTAAGTATTTAGTGATAACAGATATTTAATTTATCAAACCTATTTGATTTGTGGTTATACCTTGAGGTTTATCTAACATTTTCAGCAGCGTAGCAGGAACGGGGGCTCCGTGCGGGAAGGGGGGGTTGGTCTTTTTCTTATGACCTCATCTTTCACTTTCGTTAAATTAGATTTTTCAGATAATTTGGACTACTTACACATACTACTATGAGATAATTAGTTTTTATATTTTAATATATGGTTTTATACATAATTTCATACATCACACTTTCGTGACTTAAGTTTGAACACTATACGTTAATTAATTAGCCCTATAATTAGTTAATGACTGTTTGACAATCCTCTAGTGTATATTAATTTACCAGGTATAGCATGACTGTCAAAAGTTGAACACATGATTATATTCGCTTACACATCGACATGACCAAGACAACCTGTTTCTAGCCAGAACATCGTAAGACCATATGTCCGTTCCATATTAAATTGTTATCGATTTTTTTAGCGCGAAATGTTGAGTAAGAACATAGCACGCAAAAAAATCAATCTTAATATAATTTTTTTCCCCCCCGGCGGTGCAGGTAATTGTTACGGTATATTTTATTGAAGTCGTCTGCATAGGGATAGCATTGTGCTACCCTCTAGGGTCACGCAGAGCGTTTTTAAAAAAATTGGTCACGAGGATTTAAGAATTCACGGACTATAGAATAACGCTATATCAACGACGATACATTTATGACGTGTTAGCGTTGGGTAAGAGTCAGGCTGCATCGAGATCTTAGATACGAGACCCATTTAATACATTTAGAACCCGTCAAGCTGTGTGAAAGTACCGTTTGGTCCTTTAGATACGTCCAGTGTTTAGGCTTTAAAATTGTATTGCCACCTTATTTTAATATAAGTACTTCGAAGTAGAGGACCAAGGGTCAGTCCTAAATGTATGCTAGAATAAAGTAATATAGATAGGTTGATGTAAATATCCAATACTTTTAGTCTCAAGATTATGTCCAGCTCCCCATATGAATTAAATTTATCAGACTCATAGACACAATACCAAACTCCGTTCGTTGGAATACCCCAACTACGCGTGCACACAGCTATTCTGTTCTGGGCGATTGTTTGAATTCATTTGGGTACTGTACACTGACTGTAGAATAGATATGCTCGATTGCAACTAATTTACTAAATTAATGGACATGAAGATGCAATTAATGAATACATATGTAAAGTACTTGGTCACGTATAAGGTACGTTTACACGCTCCACTTAAGGCATTGCCTACATCTGGTCTTCAGGCCAACTAATCTCTCACCCGCTCCATCATAGCGCGCCCTGATTCGGGGTCCAGCATTACGCGTCAGCATTACTTACTTAGTTTTTCCTGTACTATTTTCTCTCTCATGCATACAACATTTTCGTTTGCGACTAAAATAATTAATCTTCCTACTTCAGTATTCTCAAACCATATACCCTGGGGTTTTTTCTCTCAGTGCATACTGGGACTATGCGTAATCTCGAGGATCTTTTTTACTTAGATGTTCAGTCAGACGAGAAGGGCAATGTATACAGTTCACAGCCCACCAGTCCAAAAAATAACGCGTATCTGACAACAACAATAGGCAATGGCAACTTCCGATTACAATAGACACTCTGAGTATAGAAATAGACCTCTAAAAAATCAACAATTATATTACACAGCTTTATTCCGTTGTGTTTCGTTAATCCGTCTGCATTCTCTTTTACATAGGACAGGGGTGTAGACCCCTAGTTGCATCGGCCAACCCCTAACTGGAGGACCAGGTATTTACCCCTGTAGATTCTCTATGGTCAGCGCACACATTTGTCTGGAGGATGTTACAGGAGACAAGGAATCATTGTCGATATCTGCCCTCTTTTCCAGCGTGAAAATGTCTAAGAAAAATTATTTCCACAGACTCAGTTTGGAATACCAATCACCACAGATCTGCGGGTACGTCAGAGCAAGCACCGCCGTAAAGCATGTACCATATCGCTACCATGCACACGCTGGGCAGAGCTGTCTGTGGGTTGCAACTGAACGCATGCCTCTCGGTCACTGAAGAGACCCGATGCCCATCCACAAGAACTGTAGATTATGCTTTGTCACTGAGGAGAAAAAAACGCACTAGAGGGATGTACAGGAAACAGACCTGGCGGTAGGCAACTGTGGAGGCTGAGTTTTGCGAAGAGATGACCGCAGTTGGGGGCACTGGATTACTCCTCTTGGCGCCAGCTTTTACCATAGCATTAGGAACCTAGGATTCAATGTGTCTGTCTAAACCTGACATTAGACGCCATCTACACACAGTGATGGCTCACTGACTGTCTTTTGAGGTTCGGGCGGCGACATTGGCGACTCAAAGAAGATTCCAATATCACTTCGGTGAATAAGAGCAGTTGACGCCACTTTTTAGTGTGGGTTACGAATTGTTCATTAACTGTTTCTAGGTAAGCTTCAAGTACCTAGATCATGGGAAGCAGGCTCATTCAATACTGAAACTCAGTTACATTATCAGTAGCTGGTTTAAATGTAGGCACAAGATTATTAAAATCTGTCTCTGAAACTGCTCTCTTCTCCTTATTGCAACATCATGAGGAACAGAGAAACGACACACTGTGCCCTACTAACTAGTATCTAACCTCCTGAAAAACTTTTTATTTATCTCGAGAGATACCAATAGTCCTAAGCTGCCACTGCTTTCTTTGAAAATTATTCTGTACAGTGAGCGAAGAGGGAAAGAATGAAATATGCTAGTACTTGCAAGTTAGCATGCTCTATTTTATTCATATTTTATACCCCATTTCTTGTCATTCCTTTATACTAAATAGAATCTATTCGAACACATTCAACACTGTGTCGTGCCTACACAGATTCATGCAAGTATAAGTACATGCTTTATCATTCATATGTGCGCGTAATGATGCTGTTTTAGTGTCAGTCCAAAAACCTCATATTACACCATCTATGTTGTCTGATCTTTGTCATTTCCAGGATCTGTGTAGAACAGTAAGAACAAGACAATTGTATTACCATAATTAGATTCAAGTATGACGTGGGTCCAGGATGAGGTGGAGATGACTATTGGACAATTGCAATATCTCTTAAAAGATCTTTACTTTTCATCTGTAAAGAGTTAAAGGGTTAAATCAGTATTTTGTAGACGAAAAAAGAATTCATATTTTATCTTTCTATAATTTTAAGGGATAGAGACACTAAACCAAGATCTACAAGGCGTTTTTTCAGCAGGTTATGGTCACGATTTTTGTGTGTGTATGTTATTTTATGTTATGTGTACTTAAGGATATTAGATTATTTATTTTCCGCAACAAAGTGTTGACATGTTTTTTTTTGACAATTTAGCAGTTTTTTATATTTTTTTTTTTTGGTAAAGTGTTTATGTATGATTGCACAGGATTTTTTCACATTAAGATTGCGAGGATGTATTTTATTAATGATTTATTTTAGTTTTTACCAGGTTGTGTTGCTATAAAGATATAGTGAATTTTATTGTATTTTTGATGTTGATTTTGTTTTAGGGATAAGGTCGGAGAATGTTAGTTTTTGTGTATGTTTAGTGATTAGATTATGTGAGATAAGCCAGTAGGGTTAAGGATGATATCTGTTTGTTATGGTCTCCATGGGAAGTAAGTGTTTGGGGGGGGGGGTAAGTTGAGGGTGGGGGTATGGAGGGGGGTCCTTTAGTAATTTGCTTGCAAGCCATTGAACAGCAATACAGTTGTAAAGATAATTGGAAATCATGGACTTCCAACAAGTTTTAGTTATTGAAGAATAGATCGTGATCTACAAAGCAGATAATGCCATAGGCTTCTTTAAAGATTTGCACACTGGCTGCATTGTGTGGTGGAAGCAAAAGCTGGGTCAGCTAGTCATGGGTGTATGTCAGACATTGAATCACACTTAATACGAGGGGCGTTCATAAAGCTAATGCACCTAATCGTTGGGTTCTCAGCGAGCTGATTTTATTTCAAAATAGCATTGGGGAAAATTGGGTATGGGCACACAGCAGGTATACATGGAGTATGTCATGTAAACATGGTATTATTTCATACGAGGGATCCTTCAACTTGTACAAGCTTTATGCCAGCGTGAAACAAGTGCTTTTGTATTCCTAGCCGAAGTCTGTATATTTGTATGGAATCATGTGGAAATGTCTTGGGAGATTAGTTGGCATCCTTGGGGTCGTGTGGAAAGGGTATACACGGAGGTTGGGAGTGGTATCTGGGGATGGCCAAATGGGCCTTTGCAACAATCAGAGGATGCCAAAATGAACTTTATGGTGGATGGGGAAATGGGTTAGTATATACTAATTCAGGGTATGGGGGATGTTAGCTTTCTGAAGGTATCGTGCATGGTCCTGATGCATTTCACTTGTCCTGGAAAGGTGTTGTTGTGATTGGTGTTGTATTTTCGGCCATAGGTGAGATGGTAAGGTCTATGGTTTTTGATGGTAGGTTATGTGAGTTGAGAGAAGTGTACGGAGATTGGTACGTATCTACATGTGGTAGAATGCTGGGGACCACTAGGATATGTCGTCTTTTGGCTGTGTTAGGCCCGCTAGAATTCGGCGCTACATGGACTAGGGGACTAAAAGATATCCCGGCTTGAGTGGAAAGTCAGGGTGAAGGCGGTCTATGACCTGGGTGTAGTACCATTTGCTCCACATATTGTTCAAGTTGCGACATATGAACTATTTGTAAACTGTTGTTCTCTTTGATAGTCAAATTTTATATGTTCGTTACCCAGCGTCACCCAAGTTTAGATATGATAAAATGCAAACTCTTAAACCATGGGGGAGGGGGCATTTAATCCAGCGGTGTGGCGGTCAGGCTACGTATCTAAATTAATCTATATAATCGTTTTCCTTTAATTTATGTTGGGGTGCACGCCCGTGCCTTGTCTGACACCTAAGTCGTCATGCTGGGGTATGGTATCGTGCACGTGAGTGTGTACTAAAGATCTGGTTGGTATACCATGATATTATAAAGAGCGCTGGAACAAGCCATGTCTCGTAGGCGAGGGGTAATGGGATAGGTGAGAGAGCAGTTTAGAGAAGAATGCTCGTGGGCATACGTGCGATACAGACAGCCATCTCATTCACACTATTAGTCACTGTTCATTCAGGATCATTTTCCGTTGGCTTAACATCTGCGAGTTCCCTTTTACTACACTCAGGTCACAGCTGAGACTTTTCTGGCACATCTCTGAGCTGTGCCGGGGGGGTCCATGTATGCATTGCTGTAGGGACACAAACCTTGAGTTTATTTTCTCCTAGCTAGTCGAATAATCTTATGCGAATCATCTTACTCTCGTCCGGTTGCTGGGATCAGGGTCGTGGCAATATACGGTTTGGACTGCAAGCATAGGTGTGGCGCTTTATAACCAAGTCGCGGGCACATCTACTATGCGGCTTTCAGTGTCGCTTTAGTTTCTTTCAGCAATGAGATATTTATATAATATTGGACAACAGTCTTCGTGGGGTGACCTGATGAACTTGCGGTCGGGCTTAGCGGGGATGCGTACTGTAGCTTCTCTATATTAACGGATACAGAGCAGGTTCCGCAGCGGGGAGACCAACTATTTGTATCGGGTTGCGGACTACTAAACAGTAATGTCGATCAGGTAGAAAACTCCCTATGTTATCGCAGCTTCTAACTGAGACTGGTAATGAGAATAGGACCAGGGCATACATATCGGGGGCATTCTATTCCTCGTGTTTCGCCCGACAAAGGACGTTGCATTATGCTCGATTTGTGTAGAATGTTACAACGTACAGGCTGTGATATCGTCACCTTTCGGTCTAGTGACCTACAATGGCCGACTTTTAGCTATGTACACGGCATTTTTTAGGACCCGTTGGGTTATTTGCCCTTCCCATGGTGAGACGACTCCGTGCTTCGCTTCTCTGCCCCCACCCTGCACTGTCACGCGTGGGACTGCTCCACACCGACACGTTGATGAAGTTGTGGGAGCACGTGGGCTTGACCGCAGCTCTGGGGTTTCGGATTGTCCTGACGCAGCGATTTCAGTCATAGCTTTATGAGTCCTGCCCGGGGTGACACGAGTGCGAGCCTACGAGGGCCGTCTCATGCTGAACTAAACTAGTCATGGTCTGTGGTTTAAACTGAATTTACAATTACAATGACCTAGACCCCGCGGAGGACGGCAGGTGCAGACGCGCGGATACCGCGATGTCAACTGCAACAATATAGGGCCTTAAAATGTAATTGACCTTTTTTCGGCTTCGCTCCTCATCAATCTGCAAAAGTCCATCTGAAACGCGTTCGAGCTACATAAAAAGTGTATTTTTTTCAAAACAAGGCGTGCTCTAGTAGCATTGGATTGCCTAATCTCTCATATTCCCCCTCGACAACTTCTTAACACTCATACGGAAACTTAGTATCCCATACGTCTCTGACCTTGACAATGAATGTTGCTGATGCGTCGTATCATCTGTACATCGACGTAACATTCAGAACAGACTTCAGACCGATATTATCTTTACCATAAGGATCCGTTCAACCCCATTTCACGAGATACGGAGCGGGTGATCATGTCGGATCGCAAACTCCACTTAGGGCGTCGTCTACCTCTATTAATGACAACTAGGTGGAGGGATTTTTAGGAGTTCTGAGATGCAATGAATTTTTACCATTTTACGGGGAACGCGTATGAAGGTGACAGACCGTTATTATTAATGATCAAAAAGATAAGATTTGTTGCTTGCCCAATTAGACGCCACCTGTCATGTTGACGGTTACCTTGTCTAGCTTCACAATCAATAAACAACAAACCTGTTGTCCCAATGACTTCAACCTATTCTATGTCCTTACACTAATGCATGTTTGCATACGTCAATAGTTAGTCAAATGAGCTATGGGTTTTCTGCTATTGTGAACATACATAAGCCCTTTTCCAGCAGCTTGCATTGAACTACATTGTCCTCAGCATATAAGCAGCGCTGTAACCCAGTGTAAAAGTTCACAACTTAATAATTTATTGAAAAACCACACTCTTATCTTGTATTTTATACAGATATCTGGTCTCAATACATCCCTTATACATTATCCATGCTACAAGATCTAGCGAATGCTTATGAAGACCATCGTTTAATCACCAGATGGTTTTGGCAGGCCTCATGAGAATGTATCAAGTTCCGAATCAATTTACCACTTGCAGCACACGCCCGAAGCTGTATATTCATAGACAACTCCGTTTTAAACGTCAGTATAAGGAAGACCAAGTGAGTACACAGCGAAGTAGATAGAAAACATCACATGAAATACCATGGGAACAACAAAAATGGGCTGTACCATTCTGCGATACTATACGACAGCACTGTGCGTGCGCCGGTAATCCACAACGCACGCATGAACTTTAAATGGCTCCAGGTCCAAACCTCGCTTCAAGGCAATGAGTCACAAACCAAGGAAGTTAAAGCCATAAAGTGATTAGTACAAGATCAACTATGCAAATCAGATGAACAATCTAGGCCCGGAAGACAATGTTAGAAACGCCTGGGATGAACTAGTCAGCTGGTGCATAATGGAGCTTCAAACCCAAGAAGTCGTAGCAAGCCTATACAGTCAGAAAGTAGGAAGACTAGCAAGAAGACATTATTCGTGATTTCCAACCAAAGAATATCCCTACTGTTATTGAGGCGAACCTGCATTAAAACTGTCTTTGGCAGGGTGTACGAATGCCTCATTAAAATGCGACTCGAAAGTGCAGTGGCAACAGACAAATAGAAAAATAGGCAGGACAGAGGGCTACATTGCAGATCAGTATAGATCCAAAGCAGACTCCTTGGGAAAGATTCAAAACTGGGTGGTGCCCATCACAGTTCATGTTGATAACCGAAGGTGCTGTGGCCCAACTGCTTATTTTATGAAATAAGCACTAGTACAGATCGAAGGCTATAGAGCAGAAAAGGTCAACAAGTTCATGAGAAAGTGGCTAGGGGTACCACCAGGTCCATCAGATGTAGCACTGTACTGCAAAAAAGGTCGAAAACTTCTCGCTTCCTTTCAAGTCAAGTTGTTGAGAGTACAAAAGTTGGAAAGGCAAAGCTTGCACAATATGCTACAAAACCAGAGTCAGCTGATGGACGTGGTTAAGTACCATCCATCACCCACAACGGAAAACAGGAAGGAAGTGGAGGAGGTGGAAAGAAGTCTGTTTGATTGCTTTGCCCAAGAGTCCCACTCAAAATGAGGGAGGTAATAGGATACAACACAGGACGAATAGACGGGGATTTGGTCCTGGAGACAACCGCTGGTCTGTCCAAGCGCAATCAAAGGCAGGGATCGCAGAGACATGGTTGTTCATCGAGCATACGAGAGGCAGAGAATGATAAGAGGTTTGCAAAAAGCAGTGCATCAGGTCCAACAAGGCCAATGGACTTCTATAACATCGGGAAGCCGCTGCAGAGTTCCCCTTGACAAGGAACTGAGATATGGCACATAAGGCCCCTCATATGCCTACCAGCTTCGTTTTGTTAAGAAGTTAAGTCATGAACCTGCTGCCGTCGCTCCTTCAACCAACCCTTTGTGAAATGATGGGAAACAGTCGGGAATGATGTATCAGAGGCCCCATGTGCCAGGGAGGCACGACACTCGAACACAGTGCACTCGGAGCGGTGCTGGGTTAAGGTGTCATTTGAGGGTCAAATGCGAGACACCTGGCTGCCAATTACAGACAATCTGTCGCCTAAATGGAGAGCTTGCTTCGACAATAGATCCTAGCAAGGATGAAGTGCGTGAGACAGACAGAGCACCAGGCCGAGCACCGCAGCAAATAACACAACTACGATTTCAGCGGAGAGGCATGAAAGTAGCACCAGCGATAAAAGCCTCCAAACCAGCAAGTAAGAGAACCAGTAGCAGTTTAACCAACTCTTCTTGATTGTGCACATGACGGGAGATGGGGTAGGACCTATCCTGGGACGAGGGGCGATATCCCTGAGAGTATCCAGAAAATCGCGGAGACAGGCCCGGTGATATAGCGTGCTTCCACTCTCTTCATTCAACGCTTCAGTCCATACCTGATTGAACTTAAGCACCGACATGGTCGTAGAGCATTTAGAATCCAGATATGAGAACGAATAGACAACACGCATAGCGTTCAAGCGCCAAATATAGTGATCTATGGCCGCGTATCTGAGACACAGGGGTTCCCTAGAGGACAGAAGGGTCTGGCTGTTGAAGTGATGACGCAAGACAGGGCTTGTATGGCTGCATTCAAACTGCTGATGATCGTATATTGAGTCAAACTGTTATGGGGCTGAAGCGGGACATGGCGAGAGACAGAGGGCACTGAAGAGGATTAGTTGAAAACTGCCGATAAAAGGGGCATCAGGCTGGCGTGGAATCAACCGCGATGGGCAAATAGATCGTGTAAATCGGATGACTCTATAAAGCGTGCGAGAGCGGTACCAGGCGCGAACAACCACTGGATCAATCTTTTCTCAAAATCACACAAAACGCGAGTTTTGCGTGGGTGTAACATAGGGACGGGCTGTGACTGAGTGCGTGCAACAGCAGCTTGATATTATAGGAGGTGTGTGTCAGAGTCAGGTAATTGATCAGTAGCTCAGGCTCGGCGGGCTTCGTCGCGGCTGGGTGTTCTCAGTGTGGTGCGACGGAACGAAAAAAAAAGACAAGAACAAAGCGGAATACGCATTTGACTAGCTCTTTGAATTAGTCTGTTACACAATATTTGGGTTTTAGTGGGCGTTCTCACGGGCTGAATCGGAGCTTGTTGGGCTTAAAAAGTTGCGTAAGACCTCCATAAGTTGAAAATGGGGAGTCATTTGTCGATTCAAAGATTAAGACAACAGGAGGCTGAGACGCTTGGGGAGTCCATGACCCCAAGTGGGGCACCGCTCTCCCCTTAGAAATAGATTAACAGTGATTATACTCGGTCCGAAAACAACTTTGTCCGATGGGTGGACATTTCTGTGATCAGATTGCCTCCTGTTTTAGCCTCGCTTCACAGTAAAGAGTTTTTTTCCTATCATAGCTTTTAATTTGTATTACTCCAATAAGTGGGAGCGCGAATATATTGGCCATAACCATCATTCATTCCAGCGAGCCATCGTTCCCGCAGTTGTCAAGTTCGGCTCTCGCAATCGAAACTTCCAACGTTCTTCCTGTCGCCTTCTGTCCTCGATGTGTGCCCCCTCTGATAGGACTCTTTCCTGTCCATCTCTTTGATGTTATCCCATCACCACTTGCACTTGAGCTGCTTTATTCACTTTGCACGTTGGCTCAGCTCTTCCTTTTATTATTGCCATTCCCTGCGCAAGGTCTCTGCGTTTCATATAATGGCCAACATATTTTAAGGTTGACTAATTTTGATCCTCTTCATTAATTCTCTGATTTCGTGACCAAAGATTTTTCTAGGACACCTTTACTTGTTTTCAAATAACCAATACAATGTGTCTTATAATTTTTCATTAGAAATAAACACGAGATAAAAACACTTTCTTCAATCATCTTCGTGGTCCTATGGGCCTGCAGACCGGCGAAAAATCAATCGGTTTACCATCACTGCCCTTGTGGGCATTCTTGGAGTGCAGTAAGCAAACGGCCCCCAACACGTTGGGACCGTCCACTTCGCTCTGTCGGCAGCCATCCATCCCTTACGATGGTGTCCCAGCTATTGGTTCTCATGGCTCTTTACTTCCTCCAATCTCTGCTTCCATAGTTTTCTTCCGCCCAGGTATCTTGGCCGGCCTCACACTTTTCGCCTTGCTCTTCTGGAGTTCCCATACTATGGGGCAGTTTCTGGTGATGGTGGTAAGGATCCTTCTGAGAGAATTGTTGGAGCCCAACAAAGATTTCCAGCTATCTACGGTTATGCATGGTGCAACATGCTCTTTCTTGCTTTCTGCCCTCAACGTCTATAGCTCACATATTTCATCCATTTCAGATTTATCATGCATTTTTGCTCTCTATGGACTATGGGAAAATCCACCCACTATACGCATGGTTCTTAATGCAAAGAAGCCGTCACTTAAAGTCAAATCACGTCGCTCTTGCCAAAATGTTTTTTTTTTCTTTAACATCTTTGCTCAGTTCCATGCACCTCGTCGCACACCACTCTTATTAGTTCCGTCGACTGAAGACTTGGGGCGCATAACCGTCTAGATGGGGTACGTCGCGACCTGGGGAAGACGGCGACCTCGCTGTTGGCCATATAGGTGGGTCCGGCGGACTGGCTATAACTTAGACTGTGCTCTATTATTCATTATCGCGACTAACCGACAACATATGCCATAATACACCTCATATACTAGACACGCGCAAACACACAACAACACACAACATGCACACACAACCACATTATTCAAAGTCGCGCACACTACCACCACAAACATTAAAAGATTTAAAATATAAGAAACCACCAACACAAAAATAAAAACTCATCAATATTAATCCCGCGAATCAAAATACTGAAATTGCAAGAAGCATACTTGCAATAATGACGCGTCAACTATTCACTTTCAATATACAGCCTTCCTCACATGAACTCTACACATCGGAACACTAAACTCACACTGACCTGCGATAAAGATTTAATCTTTTCAGTCTCTTTAAATATCTCCACAAAATTATTTCTACCTGCTTATTAAACACATCATGCGATTTTTGCGCAGGTTTGCAAGTTTGATAAGGACTAATCACTTACAATTGCTTCACAGACAACACATCCATCAGTGCTACCGATACTCCCACCCTTATCTGTCAACACAAGTCGAGGCGTCACCCACACACAACAGTGCACGAACTTCCCGTAGACACTACCATAGAGGGACAAGAGTATATCACAATGTCATGATACATACAGGACACATCACACAATCCTATAAATATTATTTACTTCAAAAAAAATGAAGGCGGTAGAGAGTTTCCCCCCCCCCCCCCCCCCCCCCCCCCCCCCCCCCCCCCCCACACACCCCCCCCCCCCCCCACCCCCCCCCCCCCCCCCCCCTCCTCCCTCTTCTAAATCACCACCTTAAAAAGCCATAACAACCAACCAAACATTCAATAAAAAGAGAAAAACACAGCAATGGTAAACAAGAACACGTAAGTGCGACTGGTCACAATGAACATGTACTCGAGAACCCCCCTTTTTTAATGCTCCGTACTAGCCAAAATTGTAAACACGCTTTCCAAACGTTCTACTAGATATCAAAGCCCTCTCCAGCAAGCAAAACAACGTCCTTTCTAACAATAAAACGTGTATTGATTATTTTCTAAGAAAACCTTGAGATAGACACACTGCGTAATGACCTAGATTAATATTCCATTAATTTCATTTTATACACTCGTTAACATAAACGAAAGGAACAGATTGGACTTAGGATAGAGAGAGAGGAGGGTGAACGGAGGAACGTGATGCAACATAAACACAGCGTCCTCGCGATATAAAAATTATGCCAACCACCCAAGCGTAAGGGCATGAAGCACAACATTTTTTCAAATAAATAAGACAGTGATAAAAAACACTACCAATACGAGGGTTAGGTTTAAAAACCTGTTTTTAAATGCTTTATTAGCAAACTGTACAGCAATCAGTCTATACTGTATCTATGCTCTGCAAAAGCCTAGACAGTGTACCGAGACACTCTCTGCCTTTACATCTATCGAAGTTTGAAGCGGGAGGGTAGAAGAAATGCAGTACTACATTTCGCGAACGCAAGCACCCTTAGCGTCCTATTAAATTCTCATAATATCATGTCTACCGTAGAGACACTTGGCTGACACAATGAATAATGTCTAGCACAGTCTGATTTTATCGCAATAATTCTGACACTACTGGAAAACACACAAACAAATTCATAAGGCGCAACAAGTCAGAAAATCAGGTAGGTAGGATGTAGTTTACACAGCAATCCCAGCACATAATCCGCACAGTGGCATGTTTGAAACCTAACCACATTTTACGGTAGGAAAATAGGCCAACATGTTAAATCCGACTTTTGAATTGGGCGGTTATAGATTATATGTTATAGAACTAAAACGACAACGATTAGTCGGAACTGCAAATACTAGATTAGTTGGTTGTTAGGGCAAACGTCTATGCGAGTACGTGGTTAAAATTTTTTTCAAATAGCTTTGTAAAGCATGTAGATCCCTATTATTTGGCTAGACCCGTTGATATAGTCACAGCGTTGTCTAAGGAGCGTTCTGTTGTCAGTGACCTACATTTTAAAATCTAACTATCTTACTAAAGAAACAGTCGCGTTGAGACGCGCAGCCTCATATTTTTTCTAACAACTATAAAGCCTAGGGTACAGAGCATAATCGGTAAATTTGTGCCATAATGACCCACACACACCAGATTCACGTACATTTGTATATATTATTTCCATGAATTTTGGGACCGTGGTCAATAACATCTTTGAAGCAACACACCTCAGGCTCTCGAAGTTTTTGCTAAATCCAGAGGCTGATGGCATACCACCCCATGGTCCAGATACGCGAACCACAGTGAGAGTAAATCCCTCAAGACAAACAGTGAAGCCAAAGCGACAGGCAGAGGTTAGACTAGTTTCCTTCCTCCATCACGAGAAGATAAGATTCTGTGGCCATAGCAGCTCAATCCTATGTACCCCCCCTATAAAAACTGACAATATATTAAGAAAGAGGGACGAATAAATGTTTCAATTTGCAGGAACTGTGAACTTTCCCCCAATACGATTTCCACTATAAGCAAACACTTGAAAGTCATGCATGACAAACAACTACCTAGCTTGAAAAAAGCCAGTATACGCTCATAGTAACCACTTTACCAACTTACACACAATATGATAATAAATAATAAAAATATTTGTCATACAAAGATCATAAACTATAAATTTGTGTACAAATATAACTTATAATACATTTTGAGATTGTGATTCCTGTTCACTGTGTAGTTGAATCGGATATCTATTATTGAAAGGAATATAATACAATATATTTTTCAAAACTTTAACACTTGACTCTTTAAGGAAGTCCTTATAAGTTGTTTATATGTGTGTGAGTGCACATAGTGTTGATTAAAGTGTTGTGGAATAAATTAAATTGCTTTATTTATCTGTCTTTTGTTTGTTGTGACTTAGCACTCTTTTTCATCATTTTTACTCATAACCCGAATAGACATTCAACGTAGTCATTGCACCAATACATCCGCAAGAATAATTCTGACTTCGTAGGCTTATAAATGTAGGTAGCAAGTAAGGTTATCTGGTAACCACTAACCTACTTCTAACAAAAACCCCTCCTCCAATAACATAACAGAAATTACCACTCACAGCTTGCACATCTCTACTTCAGTTACTCTCAGCTCCCCCTATAAATATTTATATCATCCACTACTCTCCTCACAATATTTGCCAATTGATACCCGTTTCTTACACCACATTCATTCATGATATTTATTACCCGAGATACAGCTACACCGCAAGGCAGCATAGGCCTTTAACAAACGTACAGCCGGTCTTCTGTCACGTGCCATCCAGGTCTAAGGTCATGTTATGTCTACGTCTGTTCATTTTCATTTCTGTCACCTTCCATTTCTTGTCTTCATCGGTTTTGTTGTTGTTGCTTGAATTGAGGAGGCGTCTTACCTCTGCTTCTCTTACACTATGGAATTCGCTGAAACAAAGACTGGCGTATATGTGGTCTACAACACGTTTCTCCACAGTGTGTGTGTCCGTACTGGACCTATCGCATACTTTTTTTGTTGCTGAAAGTTTGTTCTCAGGCTTAAACCGTCTACACAGAGTGAAAAGGGGTAGCCGTTGTCACGTCCACACGTCTTAGTGGCTTTCGAAAGGCCAGCAAAGGTTACGTTCACGTGTTTTTTCCCCAGGTTCATCCCGTTAACAATTAGAGCTCCAAAGATAGCAAAGAAGGAATACTATTACGGTTCCGTCAGAGATAAAGCAACTCTATTTTTTTAACATAGACTAACTACTATGATTATGACCGGCATATTTACAAAATGAATGCGTATTTATTTGTACCTTGATATTCACATGTCATAATGCTTAAATTAATGCTTATCAAAATACATGAGCGATTGAAAGTAATACAGTAATGCCAAGATGACAGAAGAGAAGGGAAGGCAGAATTTAAGACACACGGCCTGCGGTGCCCGAATTCTTAACCTTTGAAATAAAGTTCGTTCGTTCATAGTTCGTCATCATTGGGCATGTCGTACAAGACGACTTATATGAGATTGCGCTGGCAATCTCATCACGGTAAAAACACGTTGCCACATTAAATAGGCAACACTGCTGCAAGATCGCAAATGACTGAGCTTGGTGCAGGCTTTCTGGGTAAGGAGCCAACTGCAGTGGTTGGCTCTATGCTCCGTAAGCGAGCACATCAAAGAAAAAAAGAAACTTGATGTATGATGGTAGGTGTCAGTGGTTACTTATTCCGTTGGTTTAGGAGCCTTCAGTTAAAGCACACCGGGTACAGTTTTTTTTGGGTGCTTAGTTTGTATAAAGTCTTCCCTAAGTTTGCAGAAGCAGCCAGTCTATGAAATCGATAATATGAAAACGTGATTGACTTCATGCTGATTCCTCATAGCGAAAAACAAAAAAAGATTCTCCCGGTTTTTCAGACACAGACAGTTCATGGCTAATTCGTTAGAAACATTCTGAGCTTTTGCAATACAATTTTTTACGTCTTGCGGGAAGTTTTGTGTCGTCATTTCACTTATATTTTACGCAATAAGTGGGCTATTAAGAAACCAGCAATAAATAACTAAAAAAAACAACAAGTTATAGATTGTTAATAACGGATATGCTTGCGTGGAAAGCTACCTTTACAAACCTGATCGCGCAAGCGTGCGCGCACTTTGATCAAAGAAGGAAACGAGTTTTATCACATACCATGGTACAGAAACAAATGCGGATAGCAAGAGAACCCAAGGACACACCACAAATTGAGTCCATATTACCAGCTCACAACAGAAGCGATCAAGTGAATAATCTTTCGTACGCCGCACGGACCCCACAACAATTGGGCTATGAGGGCAGCTACTATTTAATCAACTTAAAGGTATGACAATTACCCGATGCCGTATAAATGCTAGAGCACTGATATTGCGACAGCTGAAATACCTTCTTTCACAGATAACCCAACACGTGAATTGAGGAACATAGAAAGCACAAATGGCCGTCACCAGTACCAATTTTTGTAAAATATTGAAAACAAAAACTCTATGGCTGATACACATAACTTGAAGCTACACGCACTGTTTTCCAATGTGTTTAATACATCTCGATGATATATTCGAGTAGGGTCGTGTGGTATGACAAGATCAACAATGATGAAAGTGATGACAAGAACCAGACAAGTGCCAGTGGAACAAGAGATGACAAGAACCAGACAAGTGCCAGTGGAACAAGAGATGACAAGAACCAGACAAGTGCCAGTGGAACAAGAGATGACAAGAACCAGACAAGTGCCAGGGGAACAAGAGATGACAAGAACCAGACAAGTGCCAGTGGAACAAGAGATGACAAGAACCAGACAAGTGCCAGTGGAACAAGAGATGACAAGAACCAGACAAGTGTCCCCCTCACCCCCAGGTGGAACAAGAGATGACAGGAACCAGACAAGGTGCCAAGGTATGCAACAAGAGATGACAAGAACCAGACAAGTGCCCATGTGGAACAAAGATGACAAGACCGACAAGTGTCTCAGGTGGTGAACAGAGAGTATGACAGAGTGGGGGAGAGGGGGGCGACATACAGTGCCATGTGGAACAAGATATTACAAGAACAGACAAGTGCCAGGTGGAACAGGGAGACGGACAAGAACGCAGACAAGTATCTAGGTGAGAACAAGATATGACAATCCCATACAAGTGCCCCCGTGAGACACAAGAAATTACAAGAAGCATACAAGTGTCAGGTGGACTAGGAAGATATGGACAAGAAACCAAGAAAACAAGGACCCGGCCTTGCTAGACTAACATTCATTTACCGGTATACGGTCTCATACTTATCTGCGATACCTAGGGGGAGGTTACTAATGTGACGGACAGACATCCATTACATCAGTGCTAGAGATGAGCTGGAGTACACAAGATCTTCCAGACAAGTTCTCTTGTATCGTTCTGGAACTATGAGATGGTAAAGTTCGGACTGCTGTGTCGTTACTAGTGTTAAGACGCGAGGTGATCTCGGGGGAGGTGTGGTAGCACAGGTATTATAGCGTTCACAGCTTCTGGATGATCTTTACAATCTGCTAGGGGGTGCCCTGTCGCAAGTTATCATATAGACGTGGTGATTTTTATATTACTCTCTTACGGAAAAAGGCTTACCCTGAAGGCTCTATGTAACCTAAAAAGATATTAGAAGAAGTGGACAGACTTTGTGGGATGGCTACATAGAATCAGGAGGGAATTTTCATCTTTTGCTGTGTATTTTCACATCCCTCTCTCTATTTTCTTTTACTGGGGATATTCTTATTATTTATGACTAACTCCCCTACATTCTATTCTCAGTATTCAAAATCACAGTTAGGGAGCCAGCCCCCTTATTTACTAATTTCATTTCCCCACTAAAACTATTACTACGAATCCATGTTAATACTCGATAGTAAATATTAATATTCACAAAAATTATATCCATACCCATGTGTCCAGTAAGTCTGAAACGTCGAAAGCTCGCCTGGTTTCGAGAGCATGTAACACGTCATGACACCCTTTCGAAAACGAATCCACGCAGGGAACAGTCGAAGGTAAACGGAGAAGAGGAAGCAAAGAAAATCCTGGGCTCGATAACATTCAATGATGGGCACCCCACGGTTTTTTCCCCCACATTTTGTTACGGCCATTGCTTGAGGATAGAGAAAGTCAAGTGAGGACCCTGTCTATGCTGAGCTTCCGAACCATTGCACGCCCCCTACGACCCGATGACGGGTTTACGGGTTGAGACTGGAGTATGATACATCAACATTGCCGTATTGATTATCGCACATGGTCTTGCACGGTGAAAAGTAAAACTAATTGCAAGTACAAAGACTTTAACAGTACAGAATTGTATTCCATTTATCATTACAAAAAATTTTTATTGGTATGTTTTTTTACTTGATTAACGTTTAAAAAAACATAGGGAAAGTTAGTCCCATAATAGAGATGACCGTAGGCCGCGTGAATGCTAAGAGATTGTCGCTAATACTAGGTTCCAATCATCGAAGTTGGGGGTGACGAAGTTTCTTGCACTCGCTGAGCCTTTTCGATCCGCCTAAACTCATGAGCAATGTCTGGTAGACCCATTCTACAGACGGGCAGAAATGGGAGCGTGATGGATAAAGGGGGGGAAAAAGCGAACCCCGGCACTTTTGCCGGCGAGAGACTCTCTTTTTACTACAACTGAGGTTTTTTTTTTTCAATTCCTGTTATCTTCTGTTTTCTTGCTTTTGTCTTGTGGCCCAGTTACGGTAAGCAAACGCTTACGCCGTTTTTGGTCCGAGTATGGCGCATTACCCTACTTCCTTCACCCCCACCTTCTTAAGACGGGGAATATGGAGATTATATTGATATCCATAAAGACACATCAAGCTTTAGCGCGCTTTGTTATCGCTGTAATTTATTTAATTCCCCGAAACTAAAATAATACCCATTTAGCATCCTCTCAAATTTACTATTGGTGCAACCCAAAAGTGGAGAAAACAAATACCAAAACCTCATTTGTCTCTCCATCAAAACAGCGTCACCAAAAAATGTACATTATGTACTAGTGGCCGAACAAAAATAAACTAACCAATGTCACGGCGTCTATTTCCGCCGAAATTTCAGATTGTGCCACCTTGGGCGTGGTATGGCAACCCTGATAGAATCTGTTTGCGTCCAGATCTTGTGACTGGAACAGGAAGCAGAACAAGTTTTGGTGCATATAAAGGAGTACACCTCCTAGTCAAGCCGGCGAGGTAGGCACACTCGCAAGATATTTTCACATCGCCACATTCATGTGGGCAATCATGTATGTCATGTATGGGATTTTATAGTACTACGTACTTGCCAATATCATGCTTGAGAAGAATAGTATGTTATATCTCCTAGATGTGTGTGATAGGAACATCTAGTGTACATTTTCCATACAGAGGTGCAGTAGTTGAGTAAAAGGTGTCCATATGTGTTGAGAGTACCATTGGCGACAGGGTATTCGCCTAGTCTGGAGCGATAGTCAGCAATAAGGTTCATTCGGGAATTGTGCATACATAACTAGAAATTAAATGCTTAGATAGATATGACTGGTAGTGAAGACGACAAAGTTACATTGGTATGTAGATTCGTTATGTAATTCATGCTACGTTTGGATCATTGGCCGAGGTGTATGAGGCCATTATTTGTGTTGTTGTATACAACCCGTATTATAAGGGCAGTAACCTTGTGAAACGGTGTTATCTTGCTGTGCAGCAATTAACATGTTGTTGGTCGTACCTTTGAAGGACGACTTCATTACCAGTTAGTATTGGTATGATTAATATAAATCCACGAATATTAGTGTTCTTGTACAGACAGGTGAGCTCTGTTCCAGTCATTAAAAGGCGCATTGGGCCTAGATCTACATGGGAAGACTGAGAAGTTGGTATTACAACACTGATCGCTAAGAAGGCTATATTAGTATTCTTTACCGCCTTCAGGTTTACAAGAGCGCTAACGATAGCGAGTTTATTTTTGGGTTTTCCGGTCTAGGCAGTGTGTTTTGTCCGGTTAGTTATAGTGAGCTGTTTACGGTCGAGTGACCTCGATTAACGCTGTGACCTAGTTGTAGTGGCCAACAGTGGTAATTTTCAAATTCAGAAGAGGAATGGTGACAGTGTGTTCTTGACGGTTCTGTGTGTTTGCAAGTTAATTTGTATCTAAGAGTGGCACACTTACGAGGTAGAATTTGTGTACCAAGAGTGATAAATTTAATTTGCAGCTTTGCGTCTGGCTTGTCAGTTTTTGAGGTATTGCAAGGTAGGGTTTTTGTGGAGTTCGTGATAGTGAAATCCAGGAGAGATCGAGGTTTGGAGATGTCCGGTACTATCTGGTATATGAGTTGAGTTCCCAGGTGGCAAAATGGATGCCAGGATGGGCACAGATAGATTGGTCAATTCGTTAAATATTGGTGGGAAGAAAGTTGTTGGTAGGATATTCGTAGAATGGTAAAGGATATATCAGATAACGGTAAAGGTAATCTAATGATATGTGGTTGTTACTCTCCCCTTGGTTGTACATCATGGGTTTGTTCGTGACCATAACCTACGTAATCACCTGAGGTACCTGTCCCAGTGGGTTAGCAGCCATACAACGCCTCTGACGTGACCCTGGACTTCACATGAATATGGCCCGTCCAGGTGGAGGGAATATCAACTGCATCTGGCGTGCACTTGAACTTCACTGATGTGCCCGTCCAGTGGGTCAATATGCAACGCCTGCGACGGTGACCGTACTGTACCTGATTGCCCCGGCTCCAGTAGGGGTGAATATCTGAGAGCCCTCTGTCGTGACCTTCCATTGGAATTTATCGTCTGCCTCGTAGGCTGTTGCTTTTCTTTCTCAAGAGTTAGACACTGACTGAAGTTGAAACTTTGTGGTGTGGCCACGAATTGGCATACACACGATAGTGGCGCCAAAGAACCAGATCCTGTTTTGCTGACATACAGATTTGCGAAGAAGTCCTGGTTTTTCGGAACAGTATTCTGGATATTCAGGTCGTGAAGTTCGGTATATCCACAGTGGAGAACATTTTCTGGAAACTTTATTTTCCAAAGCAAGTGTGATTGATCCCTTGTTCTGTATTTCATCTTCACAATCGGTGCTGAGGAGCTACGTGGCTAGGATTCCGTCGTTTGAGCTTCGTTACGATTTTTTTGTTTGTATCCCCTTTTGTACATTTGCTATAGTTTTATTTATTTGTTTTTCCTTTTATTCAGTATATTTCATTTACATTTTCTTTTCTGTCCTATTCCCTGATACTACCTTATCGTTCAGGTCGGGGTTCTCTAGTAGTGGGACAGTTGTGTCGGGTCCCAGCGTTAGGAGTATCAACGTAAGGCTTTGTTCTGGTCTAAATCGGTCTTTTCTTGAGGTTCTGCATTTTGGTTTGTTGTTTGTTTTTCTTTTCCTTTGTTTTTGTTTTCTTTCCCCGCTGTCTTTACAGAAATATAGTCTGTCTATTTGTTTATTTTCTTTCTAATATTATGTGTTATATCTAGTTTTCTTTTTAGTATCTGTGATCTTGTTCTCACTCTACTATATAGTTCTCCTTTTTTCTCTTGGTGGTATCTTTCACATTTACTCTCCTTAATTTTTTGATATGTTTATAGTGCTACAGTATTCTTGCTCAGACTGGCCTTAGTGTACTTTTTTGCTGCGCCTGATGAGTTGGTGGTTGGAGAAGAGAGATAATGGCAATCTCAGTACATTTTCATTGTTCTTAAGTGTACAGTTTCTTCTGAGTCTCGTCTTTTTATTCAATCTGTGTTTAATATTCTATCTTATCTTAGTTGTGTTTTTCTCAGGGAGTGGAGACTAACGGGTGCGGAGTTTAAAAAAATTAATTCTGTTCCTACTTGTGGAAAATAGATTGGAAATTTAGATCTGAGACCTTCCTTTCAAGGGTGTATTAGCTGTGTATGTTTAGTCTAGGTGAGATTTGTAAAGGAGACATAACGGTTTTCTTCCTACTCCTCTCCTGCGACTTGTGCCTCTTAGACTCTTTTAACATTCTCAAGTCCCTTTCGGATGTTTTTAGATGAGTGTACCGTTGTACACACAATGTTTCTTGTGCTCTTTACTTTCTTATCTCTTGAGCACCTTCCTATCTCATTCTTCTTTGTTGTGTTTAAGTGGTGTGTTCTCTCATTTCACTTCTTGTTTTTCTTTTTGAGTAAATATCTAGTTTACAGTATCCCTCGTTTTCCTTCGTGTGCAATCTTCCATAGCAGTTGTACTCTCCTCTACTCTCTCGCCTCTTTTCTACAATCATTCAGTCTCGCCGATTCCTGTGGGGTTTTTTTTTCGTAGTGATTTATCTCTCTGTATCAGTTATCTTACCGTAGCCATCTGTTGTAATTTGGTTTAAGTGGTTGGTTAGTTTGTGTATTATAGTTCATTCTGTACTGTTCTCATGTCGTACGAACTGGGCGCGGGTGCCAGTAACCATTACTACGTGTAAATTAGCTTTATTTATATTTGAGTCATTGTGGAGTTACAGGGCGTGTCATTCAGATCTCCAAAGAAGATTCCGCAGCTTAATGCCATACCCAACGCCGACTTTTGTCCTAAGGCGTTATTTTTTTTTAATGTATCACAGGGACTAAGTGGTCAAGGACCAAATTTTGTTTTCAGAGTAATGAGAAGTGGCACACAAAGTAGACTAAGTTGTACAATAAAGGTGAAATGGATTATGTGGTAGCAGTGAAGGTGGAGGTGGTATATACTTACAGGCATTCATATTTGTAAAGTTGAGAAGTGATATTAATTAATACTGCATACTTGGTAAGCTGATAAATGTAGGCTGTTTTATTAAAAACGAAACGAACTATAAGATTGAATGTGTTTAAACAACAACATACGACATTGCAGTAACTTGCATAGTAAAAATCAATATCAAACAAAGATAATAGGAGTATTCTCGAAGTTTACACATCATGGACTCTAGAGGGTTTCCTTATCAGACACTGCGGGCAAACAGAAGTGTGGGTAGACACACGAGAAAGGAGGCTGAGTGACTGGAATGTTGCCAAGTGCAAATACGTACTCAGCAGAGGAAGATCACATAAACAGGCTTTGGAAATAGAAAAAGAAAGACGGAAAGAAAAGATTGAGAAACAGAATGCCTTCAGAGAATGCTTTGAACTAAGCAGTCAAGAGCTCAAAAAGAAGAGAACTCGGCGGGGTTACAAAAAAAGCAAGATGGGAGCGTGGTAAGTTCAAGAAAAACGGAAGAAAAAAAGTAAGAGTAGAGAACGTTTGGAAGTAAAGAAGATAGGTGTGAGTTTACAACAAGAAAAGACACACACACAGAGTGTCTGAGAGGGCGTGAGGGGGTGCATTACAAAAGAAAAGAAGATAGGAGCCGTGAGAGTTACAAGAAAAGTAAAATAAAAAAGAAAATAGAGAGTTAGAATTACAGAGAAAGAGAGAATGCGATACAATCAACTACTTGGACATAGAGAAGAAAAATGACGATAATTGCAACAACATACAATTGAAGCTGAACACAGAGGTGGGTGACTGAGTTGACGTCAGAACTCGAACTCCTTGTGGGTCGCACACAATCGATGCGAATTTTAATGACTAAAATCCGATAGTTTAGATTTCTTCTCTTGAGAGGATTTGAGGCCGAAGATGCGTGGCCTGGAAGGCGACCAGAGATCAGTGGCCCGATCGCGTTATACTCCGACATTGCTAAGTGGGGGAGTTATACTCTTCTGCGGGCCTGCGCGCGAATTGGACGAAACGGACACGTGCTGCCTGCGATGATACTTTCTATAACCTCTCGCTATAAGCAAAAGGTGCCATAACGACTAAGTAAAGGAAAGGGCTGCTCCTGAACGCTTCGCGTTCAGACTGAGCTGTGACTGTACCGGACCGCCGTCTTCTCTTAGGACAAACGCGCGCCAATGCGCAGACCAAGACTTCGAGGACTTCAATCTCTCAAAGATAAAACTCCTGACTCAACAGATGGATTGTCCAACAGAACATGGAGGGGAGTGTAATAAGGACTACACGATGGCCTGCTACGAACTTGATGCTGACGAGACAAAGTGTTTTCCGTTGTGTTCAACTGAGTTGGTGGCCGCTTTTTTCCAAGAGCGCAGCCAAAGAGACATCTCGATGTCCCATGGCCCAATTTGGGGCACCATATATGTGCCTGGCCCCAATTCTGGAAACCCACCCAGAAGCTCGGGTCTGTTCAGTACGCACTTAGTTGCCGCTGCCGGCAAAGTTGTAAACCGCAGCCAGCGCCACTCCATGACGAAATCGATCAGCGAGGCAGAAAGCGGTCAAGAGCAGCAAGCCGAGAGTTCCTCTAGGCCCTATCAGCCAGATGAGAAATATATGGGAAATTCCGTTTTCCCATCGGAATCGGCCGCTCTGAACTGCAAACCGAACAAGTAATAAGCTAATCAGCGAACGGGGAGAGCGCGAGAACACGCGAAAACGCAGGTACAGCTTTGCAGGAGTCTCCCTGAGGGACGACGATCCGTTTTTGTACAACAAACATAACATCACAAGCAGAGGAGTGGTTCCGCTCGGAGAGTCCCTATCTTCCCGATTCCGATGCGCGGGTTCTTCGTCATCGACAAAGCCCAGCAGCAGTAGTCGAGCGCCGATGAGATCCACGGAAAAAGGAGCCGCCTGTGTGTGCCCAATTGGAGTGGTGGCAATAACTATGTAGCGCTGACAGGTGTCCACCCCCGAATAGAACACGAGAATTTCCGCGGATTTCAGTGTGGATACAGCTCCAATAGCGAGGGACTGTTCGGGGTGTCGCCCTCTGTTCCATCGAGCATAACGAGATGTTAGTGCTGACTCTGCGGTCATGTTGGCAATTATGTCTGTCGGCAGTATAAGATGACTGCCAAGTGGCTCTCCACAGAAGGCAAGGTAAGAATAGACCAGTTTTCTGGTGTTTGAGGGACACTGGTTGTAACAACTTTCGGAGCTACGGTCGGTCGTGGGATCGACAAATCCTGCCTCACAGGCAAAAACATGTAAACAAATGCACACAACTTTTGGAGGCACAAAAAGGTTTGGGTCTTAACCCCCCAGGGCGGTATTAATGTGGGACACTCCAACATTTTGTCGGGTGAGCTGAACGCGTTTTGTTCCCGCGAGGGACCATTTGCAGATTTAATCGTCGGGCAATGTACAGGGGAGTGCACAATGCCATTACTGGGCTGCACGAGCTGAACAGGACCCAGCGCCTTCCAGAGTTCCGTAGCGGGATGAGACCAGGGTGTGGAAATATTAACCACCACGTAACACGAAAACTACCGCTGAAGATGGTGTTCGTCGACAAAGGGCCAAGGCACATGCGAATAGGCAACAGCAGAGAGTAGTAACCGAGGGCCCGATCAGCCGTGATCGCACGGTTTGTGGAGTCGTGGAAATGTTCCCCTGAATGCTAATTGGCGCCACACTCAGGATGAGTTGGGCATTTCTAATGAGAAGTCCCCGCGCCAGTGGAAGTTCGTGGACGTGTCATTGTCATTGCGGGACAATACACAAAGTCCAGCCACGAGTGGCTGATTTCTGCAATAGGTGCTGGGTGGCGCCGTAATGAGCAGACCAGGTGGAAAGCACATGACCGTTGCATCATTACAATCTAAGCCACTGCTTTCTGATAAGTCCACAATTAACCTAGGGGAAGGTATTTGGTTTTCAAGCTGTGCTATTGGTGTCTTTCGTTAAACGAACCGAACAGTGGAGTCTGACTCCCCCCGGCAGGCAGTACTATTCGATGAATATAAGTTTTTCTGTTCCAAATTTATAGAGTGTATTGAGGAGCTCCCAAATGAGGACTGATTCACATTATATGTAATTAGAGAGGTTTATACTTCTTTTAAAGCTCAGTTGCCGTTTAATGTATAACAATTTTCCACTTGTGTACACAATGTATTGGTCAAAGGTGCCGTATAAAGAGGCAATTTTGCTATAGTAAGTATTAGTGAATGTAATATTGAACATGTGTTTACAAAATTATTGTCTATGGGTATGAGATTATTCACATGGTTCTTGTGGGATGGGCTAAAGTTAAGAATACTGGTGACAAAATTAATTTAATATTGTGTTTTGATGACCAGTGTGGACCAGATCGTTGTTTATTTTCACGACTACCAGAACCTGGGATAGGCGAGAGAAACATTCTTATTTGGTGTGTTGTGGTAGGCCACTTATAATGCTGTATTACTTTGGAGCATGTTAGAACGGTGGCTTTTCTCTCGTTCAGACCGAGGAGAGCTCCGAAGTGATGGCATACGGTTCGCATCCCTACTCCGAACGGGGTCGGTAGGAATCTCCGACACCCGTGGGAAGAAAACTACGTTTTTCTTTCTTACGGGGGGGGTGCGGTATTTCCACGCTCCGCGCTATGTGTCGCCGAGAAAATTTCAGATTGTGGCACCACGTTGGGTCGGTTTTGGCATACCCTGAGAGAAGCCTGTTCTTTTGTCCACGATCAGAGTGGACCGGACAGGAAGGCAAGAACAAATTATTAGGTTGCAAAAAGTTCGAGTTTGCCCTCCTAGTCATGCGGCGAGGTAGTCGCAGATGATTTTCACCTGCCAGCACTACTTTCTTTGTGGCGAATTGTAATGCCATATCGGGGTATTTCTTTATAGTAACTTGCCATATTTCATGCTGAGTGGATTATCTTTATAAACATCAAGAGATCTTGGATTAGAACTAGTGGTACACATTCCATATATAGCAGAGTTGGTAAATTCTGTCTATGTGTTGAGAGGTTACCACCATTGGCACAGTGTCATTCGCTAGTGACGATAGTGCAGTCGAATAAGGTTCATACTCTAGGGCATAACAGTACTAGAATGGATTATGCTGATAGATTGAGCTGGTAGTGGGACAAGTTACATTGGTGTAATTTCTTCCGAGTGTTTGTAATTCATGACCCGTTGTTCCATGCAATGGCACGCCGTGTGAGCGCCTTTAATTTGTGGTGTGTATACCAGTATTAAAGCGCAGTACACTGTGAAACAGGTGTCTAATCTGGGGGCTGGTGAGGGTCCAGTCAATTACATGTGTGGTGGCTCGTCGAGAAGGTACGATGCCATATAATTTACCATTAGTCATTTATCGGCTGTGTTACTACAATAAATCCACAATATTAGAGGTCGTTGTACACCAACATAAACAAGTAAATAGTAACTAAATATTAGATACTGAAGCCACAATTAAAGGAACCGCACCACTATAATAACGTGACATGCGATAAGCTGGAAAAGAAAGTGAGGGAATGGATGTTTTCCCGTGTTTGCATGAGGTTAGAGAGCGAATGGTGTTGTCTGGAATGGAAAGTGCATGGATTTCAATCCCACGGGTTTGGTGTACAGAACTACATACAAAGACAATAAAAAGTTACAAACACGTGCAGACACGAATGTACCAACGGCTATTGAGAGACCCTGAAGATTTGTACGCGTTGTGGCATTATAACTCCGGTATAAAAAAGGCCGTTGAGGGACAAAACACCCCCAGTACATGTGCTGAAATGCACCGCACTAATCTGAAAACGACCGCAACGAGCCATTGGTATGCTGGTGGAGACCCGCAATGAGCTCTGCGGGCCATTGTCCGCAGTAGAAGGATGAATTGGCCACCAACACACTATTGGACGTCTCAATGAACGTTTTCGGAACCACTGGCATATGCCCGGGATTAACTTCGGAGTGGCCAACCACTATGATTTACACTACCCCTAGCGCAAGATCGGTGTCATTTGTTGACTTGAGTCACCTAAGGAAATCGTTTCTCGGTCCGCCGGCCAAGTCAAACAGCAAGATCAATAGGTGGGCTAGACCGTGGGCAAAAGTTCTCTCGCGAATGACCAGCCACAATAACGACGACCTCAGAGATACAGTGCCATACCTGCAAAGTAGACGACCCTTATGATTGGGAGCCAAACTTGACGTCACAAGACATCGTCAACGAGCGCCTGCAATGTGCAAAAGACACCAGTAGTCATGATTGAGGACAAGACTGCAGTGGACATTGGTGTGCTGTCCTATATTCACAGAACGAGGAGCCAGTATAGCAACAAAACCTTGTGCTGATATGGAACGTAATGCTGATTTTTGGCGACGTGTGGATGGAGAGTCGCTTCTGCAAGGACTTATGCTGTGTTCGTGTCAGCACTAACCGATATTTGGAGGTGTGCAGTAAATCATCCAATTTTTTTTATAATGGGAGTGAGGGCAATATCAGTTTTTCTCACACCATCGCATCGCCCTCTTCACTGCTTTCCGTGGAAATGTTAAATCCGTTGTGGCTTTTGATATGAGGTTCTGGACTGCTGAGGATTTGCTTAGATCGCGTGTTGTCACATATAGTATCGCAGACTGTTCATATCCTTGTCCCAGTCAGGATAACGGCGACGTGCGTCACAACGCATGCAATTACGCAGCAATATCTACAGCAGCAGAACAATGAGTGACGATTGCGATTGTCCTGCCCTAATCACCATAACATGTCCCCTAAGGAACATCTGTGGGACGAAGCTTTGGACGCAGAGTCTACAGCAAGGGTTCTCCATCTAATCTGCTGCAAACAGCTCGAACAGCTGCTCTTGAAGACAACGTGAATCGGGACTTGATTCCCCGGAATATTTCCTTCAGAGACTTGTGCGTTTTACCATGCGGATAGCCGTACTAACGCTGCCCAAGTCTTGATTACAAGCACACCGGGATGGAAACAAATGACCAGATACTGATAGGGGGGGGGGGGATGGGGGAGTCGGTGGAGTGTGGAATGTGGTTATTCTTTTATATATTCGGTTGGCATAGAGAGACAGGTTTTCCTCACCTGTGATCTTGCCGTGCATCAGAGAATGCGGCAAGTGAGATTTCAATAACATGTCAAATGTAGCAAATTAAATGACCAGCATGGATTCATAGGAAAATGAATAAAGATTCCAAATATTTAAACTTGTAAACACTTATATTTACATTTCACACTCTGTTCCTGGATTATACAGGTGGTGCGTTTTCTTAATAGTGCTTCACGTAAACAATAATCTTCTCTAAGTAATTTCCTTTTGGGCAGCCCAAATAGATCAACTTTAGTTTCAGCAAGTAAAAAAGGGTATGTCAGTGGGCTAGGGATGTGTGCTGTCACCGATCTGTTCAATATGTACAGTGAACAATAGTAATGACAGACTCTCTCCAGAGGAACAGTCCAGGAATAGTCATTCGGGCCGGTACATAGTAAAAACAACTTGAGATACGCTGATGAGATACAGTCCTTAATAGCAACAGAGGAAAAGGACTGCAAGTAATGTTGTAAAAAAAAACAGTGATAGTAAAGTGAAAATAAAGGGCTTAGCCTAGCAATACGAAAATGAACAGAAGAAAAGTGGTCGGTCGCAAAAAAAAGGGCTTCTGTCCTCCAGAATGACACTATCACAGGTGAAATGGGAACCGTTTTTAAAACAATCAAATAAATTCAAATTCTCTTGTGCTCCGGGACCACCAGAAACGCATCAAAAGGTTAGTGAATGCAGTAAGCGACCCTATAACGTAGACTGGCCTGCGTCGTGGACTCGCGCGACAGAGCTTGACCAAGATCCTACTGCCACCATCCACGTGGTGGTTCCCCTGGAAAAAAAACAGGGGCGGCTTGCAATCCCCCCACTGGCCAAGTCAGGTTAGGAAGGGCTGAAGAATTAATAGGATCGAAAGAGGGAAGTGCAAAACCCGGATCCCCAAAAAAATGCCGTGTGGCGGAAGTTCGGATGTAGTCGGCCTAAAAAGGCGCAATATTCACCGCAGCTTGTCGGCTAGTAAACCGGCGACACAACTGCAACCAACGTCCTTTGTCAGGACGAACGATTAGGAAGAAGAAATACGCGAGTGGCAACATAAAAAGACAACGGTATAGGAAGGTTGGCAGCTCAGAAGGGAATAGCGGAAACCAATCAGGCAAAAAGGCAGCATCTCTAGATTAAAAGTTAGAAGAGTATAAGGTTAAAATTGCACACACATCTTTCCTTTTGTCATTGAAGACGATAAAGAGATATCTTCTATAAAATATCATTGTTTGTATCGAACCAATACTCTTACATAGATGAGTAGTGCGTCAAGATGACAATTAATGTAAACAAATAGGGAAGTATCACTAGAAAGCAACAGTCTGTGATAGTGGTGTAAATACAGAAGAATAGTTTAAAATTACCATGGACAGCCAAAAAGATATTGCAGGTGAGGATTATCCTTAGCAAGAGGGTCAAATGCACCAAAAGTTGAAACCTGAATTATCGACACGGGCAGGAAGTTAGAAAAACGTAGCAATTCGCACCAGTAGGTGTATATTTGTTTTGGAGGCTCATTAGATAGAGGAAGCAACGGTGTCACGGCAGAGTGCGAGGGTGAATATGATACTAGTGAGGAGGAGGCAACAGGAGGTGTAAGGGGGGGTGTGAGGTGTGCTCGTGGACGCGAGCACGGGCGGCGTGTGAGATGGGGATGGAAGCGGAGTCACGCACCGAGACGGAGCGCGAAGATAGCAGGGGGAGCGCCAGAGTGATGGACGGAGTCTGTGAGAGTGGGGGCCAATTGGACGAATCGGAGGTCAACTGGAGGGCGGCTGCGAGAATGGATGTCTCAATATGGTGTGGGTATCGGGCGATGGGGGGAGGACAGCTAGAGGGAAGTGGAGTGGTGAGGGGGGGGGGTGGGGGGCGGGTGGGGAAGACATGGAGAGTGCGATGCGCTAGGCGTTCACAGATGGGCGCACCGATAAGGTGGGGGGGGGCGTGGGGTCTGAGGTGTCATATTCATAACCACCCACGTCCCAAAGGAGCCATAGGCCGTCAACAAACACATGCCAAGTCCTCCTGTCACGTGCTGCGGCGTCGGGACTTGCTGCGGCGACGTGGTATAGGGGTCATTATTCCACGTTCTCCTCATCATTTTCACCTCTGTTCCGATGTACCTTCTTATAGGGTCTATAACCGCCTTGCCTCTCTTCACCCTGGGGTTTCCAGAACCAAAGTGATCACTTTGCCTTTTTAATGATCTATCAACGAGTGTTTCGTCAGTGTGTGTCCTATCCATCGCCATCGTCTTCTCTCATCGTCTTGAGTTTCCACTGAGCACTTGAGCGATAGTTGCTTGTTCCTAGGTATTCGCCACGTTTGAGGAGTAAAACCTTGATACGATCGGGCTCGGCGATGAGTGGGTGGGGAGTGAATCCCACTATTCTAGCGAAGGCCCCATTTCTATGAAAGTCTTTAGGTAGCTTTTTCGGTGTTTGATCTTATTGGTTCTCCATGTCACTCTGACCATACAATAGGACTGCGACGGAGGTGCACTTTGAGGATGTGAGAGTGATGTTCTTATATTTATTCGTGTTGGAGTCCGATTTCCACTAGTGAGAGCGATCCATAGTATATTCGCCAGCTGGGGCAATGGGAGAAGTGCCCTGCTTCCGTTAGTGAGTAATTCACAGTGAGATAGGGTGATGCATCGACTGTTCTCTGTGTCGTCCTCCAACTTGTGTATTCTATAATTCCCTGCCAGACGAGTATTGTGGTAACGGATTCTGACACATCTTGTATTGTTGGAGTTTCTATACATCGTGTTCAACCCTGTTATCATTACCTGCAGTTTTAGATATTCTCATTAGAGATTTGTTTTTTCTTAGAGTATCCGTTGTGTATTTTTGCAGACCCTGAATGAGAGGCTGGTGTGACCGTCTTCTCGTGCGAGCGTGGTTTTTCGACGATTTGGTATCCTGCATCTGACTATACGTAAATGGATGTATCGGGACAGACAGCTAGCCAAGAGTCATCACAGACAATCGCAGACTCCATATCCAACTGCCGATAGTTCGCGTGAGGGGTGTCCACTGATTTCATGTTCTATGTAATGTGTGTATGATTTATCGGGGGGTGAGTTTAGTATATTCTGCTATAACCGCTCGTCTATTAGGTAAATGGACAGGGAAGAAGAAAAGTGAGGCAGCGAAGTGCGAGTGAGGGACACAGGGCAGGAGCGCTGATGGTGTCGGCACGGACAGTGAGGTGGGGGGGGCGGGGGGGGGGGGGGTGGGTGGGGGGATGGGAGGGGGGGTGTGGCGAGGGGGCAGGAGGCCTGGTGTTCTTGAGTGAGCGCCGCGTAACCGGGGAGTTAGAGCCTGAGAGTATAGCTGACACGCTCCTGATCACTGGAAGGAGAACTGCGGCATGTGCATGTCTTCATATATTTGTATACGGGGGATTTATTAAATTTGAAATGATCTGATCAAGGAAAGGCGTGGCCATACTCGTGGGCCTGGGGTGCGGGTGGGGGTGGTGTGGCATGCAAGGAGAGTGCCACGACGAGTGACACGATATCTGCTTTCTCGACTTGAGCTCGATAAAATGCCTTTCGATACAGGATACTATCTAGTATTATTATAGCCAATTTTAGTGCAGAAAATACGACGATTAGTCATCCTAACACTCGGTTGTACGAGAGTGGGTGCTTTTTGTGAGTCGAAGGGGTGGTCGCAACAGGTGTAGTGTGAAATTCGAAATCATGGATCACGTGGGAGGCTCGATCAACATCAAATTAGAAAAAAAAACGCGGAAAGCTACAGGAAAGAACGAACAAAAAAAGAAGACAAACATGTATGAGTGCCAAAGAGTACGCTGTTGATGTGTACGAGGAGGAGGTGGGAAAGATTATAGGAGCTGCGTTGCACAACGATATTGTGGTCCGTTTGAGCAAAAGATAGTCTTTTTTATTTGTTAGTGTGCATTTTATTCTTTAGGACAGGCTGATACGGCGAGTATCTAGGAAGTATGGGCAATCAAGAAGACATGGCGAGCGAGTAGAATTGATGCGTCACGGTGTAGAGGGGCAAGGAGCATAGGGCAATATGTGCAGCTCAACAAACAAATGGCACGGGGGTGGGGGGTGGTGGCGGGGCGTGAGCAGTGACGGAACCTCGCAATTACTTCGTGTTTTAATGAGACCACCAAACGTGGTCTCTTTGTTATTTGGATATGCGCCCCTACTATAGCGGCCGAGCGACGCGTACCATGTGATGTCTATGTTGAACGGTGCGCTCTCCTCGATCAAAGCGAGGTGTTTTTTTTTTTTGTTAAATAGTCAAAATTAGCGTGACACAGAATATCACTGGAGACTCAGCATTCTGCCTCCCTAGTTCCAAACGTCTCGCATATTGCGGACAAATTCTGAATATTTATTTGATATCTGGTTCTCAAAGTGAGATGTGAGCAAAACGTTGATTGCACAGAGCACAGGAATCCGAGCCCCAAACACATGGAAAACAATAAATATGCACGACAACTCAGGCCAAGATCAACAGTGCGAGTGCGCGCGCGCGCGCGAGGGCGGTATTTCGGGGGGGAGAAAAGTATTCCCCGCCTTCATTAAACTGAACAACCTCTGAGATGAAATTGCAAAATGCTTTTGGCAACAAGAGCATGTACAGTTTAAAATCCACTATTTTTCCCAATTACAGCAGATGTGAGGTATATCAAAAGAGATATGTTTTTCTTGTGGTTTTGAATTTTCATTGTTTGAAGTGAAAGTGATCTTTTCAAAGACATTGTGTCCCAGATTCCTTCCTCGCTGACGATCTCTTTTCGTAATCCAAATTCAAGAGCACACTTCAGATACCGCGTTTACCGCAAGCAGGGGCTGGATTGGAGGCTGTGATCAAAACAATGGTTTTTAATCAATGAAGATACTCTCGGTAAAACTTGCCGAGAAAGTCAAGGCGGCTGCATGTAATGATTGTGGCCATTTATTTTACTTTTCAAAAATAATAAACTTGTTTATCAACAGACCTACGAGAAAAAAACACCACAAATAATTAGCAGTACAACAAATAAAGCAAAACTTAGCGTAAATTTCTGTAGCTCCTTATTTCCGGTTCCGGTTTCAACTAAAAAACTCAAGAGGTTTCAATTTCGGTTTCCGTTTTTCGCTCCGGCAGCCCTTCATGGTCCAACCGAATTGGGTGGTAGAACACGGGTTTTTCATTTCAGGTCCGGTTCTTATGCGCGGGAGGGTGGTGGTGAGGGGTGGGGGGAAGAGCGCAAGTTGGGCCGAAGTCCTCAGTTGGAAGGGGGCGATCAAATAGCAAGCACGGTGGTGAATGCGATGCGTGATGCCATATGATGATGGATGGTATCCGCATGTCTGGTTTTGTGTAGTGTGCAGATGTGTTCAGTCAAAACAATGTTCATACAAAAATAACAGGGCCATCCACATAGGACGTCAGTAAACTCACGACGTATAAAGTCAATGATTCTTGTAACAGCCGTTGACGTTTTTCTTCATTATTTATTGTGGACGCCACAGTGACAAAATGGTTACGCGAATATGTAGGCACATCCGGTAGACAGCATTACAATATGAGTCAGATGCATGTTATATTTCATAGTGCTGTAAATGTAGTCAGGTGAAAAACTCCATCCTTTTCTATAACAGCCAGGAGATAACCAGATGTATGAGATCAGTTCACTCTCCTTAGTCTGACTTCAGCAAGACAGACACGTCTGCCGAAGTATAAATAATGTCCTCAAAAATATCCTCTAGATAATAAAGGTTTTCCAAACCTAGTTCATTTAACAAAGTAGCAAGTAATGGTCCTTGGGACATGCATCAACCGATGCAGTACAATACAGCGACATGTGAGCTGGGAAAACATCTCGTGACGACGACTTTCGAAGACAGGCTATGAATCGAAATCGCTCACGACCCAAAATCGATAGAGTTAATGAAAAGTCAATTTACCTTGCCTTCAGGAAATACACAGAAATATCACGCCTCCCGACATGTGGGAAACACTAGAGGTATTATCTCGAATAAACGAAATATCCATTAAGAGGACTACACATCCCTGACAGAACAAAAAATAGCGGAGATCCCCTCTTCAACGAGGCATCTCTTTCGCCATTCAAATCGCTCACTCCACTAGTGGTGGGCGGAAACCGATCGACCAAAAAACAAGACCAGTCATGCGCAGTCCAGCGCAAAAAGACCACAGCTCAAAACTTAACTGCATTCAATACCAACGCGGGAAGACAAATGCTTACCGAGAAAAGTGACTATAAATTTCAAGCAGTTGTTGCCCTTGCGTTATAAAATAGATATTGTAATAAAACGATGTTGCGAGAATTTATCACGCAACATATCACCACCTCCTCCCGATAAAAAAAAAATGTGGAACATATTTTTTTTTTTTTAAATATCAAAGAGCATGCGATAAGCGGCTCAAAACGCACGAATTATGCGCTGATAATTAATTAAATTGCCTAACATGAGGCTAAATATAGAGTGTCTGGTGAGGATATACCTCAACAGAAAAATAAATATGTCTCAAAAAATATTCACATCGGGGAGGTGTCACCAACACACATCACGTTAGCATGTAAACACAATATACGTATGCAAGTTACCATAATCATCATTAAACAGCATACTCTAATATTGTCTTTAAAAATGGATGTACAAATCTGATAGGAAAATTTAAATAGTACATTCTTTGACATGTAATGACATAAGTACATAGTAAAGTTAAACTACATGACGATCCAGGACATATGCTCTGGTATTCCGAGGGTAAGTACACAATCTAGAACTCGTCATGCTTGATACTAGTAAGGTAAGTCCTCAGCTCAACAATGACATTCTGAGAAAGTACAAGCAATATAATGCTAATTAATAACTAATATGCTTCATAAGGTACAATACATTATTAATAATTGTGGCTGTTTAGTAAACTAACGGCCCTTATATTAACTACTCAGTCCTCCTCTATCATCTTAAAAAAACGAACAGAAGAAGATGACAACAAAGCACGATAGTGTGTACATATAAAGTAAGTACAGATGTGCTAATCTATTGTAGAAATATAGGTGTGTTATGACTCTGTAATATATGGAAATATAGGACAGAAGTATTAGTTGGAGTCATGTGGGCATCTAGACAAAATGTCAGCCATCACATTATCCGCACCACGGATAGCTCGTACCGTGAAGTGAAAAGGTTGAAGAGCTATAGCATATCGAGTGGATCTCGAACTCTTCAAATTCTTAGTCTGAATAGCTGTAAGAGCTTTCTGATCAGTCTCTAGAATGAAATGTGCGCCCAGGAGGAATCTTTGTAGCTTTAGAATTGACCAAACCATCGCTAACAACTCACGGTCTAAAACCGAGTAGTTCCTCTCTGCCGCATTTAGTTTTCTAGAAATGTACATAACAGGATGCAGAGTATTTGCATATTCTTGCATCAGTGCTGCTCCAATCCCAGTGGATGAAGCATCACTCCGAAGAACAAAAGTCCTATCAAGAGTAGGTAATCTTAAGATGGGAGGAGAAGAAAATATATTCTTGATTTGGTCTAGTGAAGATTGGCATTCTTCAGACCAACGGACCAGATTAGGCGAACCTTTCTTCAACAATGTTGAGAGAGGTGCCATGATCGAAGATAAATTTGGAATAAATCTCCCATAAAATTGAATTAAACCTAAGAGACTCCTAACTTGTTTCTTCGTTTTAGGAACAGAGATGTTCAGTATTTTGGAAGTATTGTGGTCTTCTGTCTTCAAGAGACCATGACCAACACGATGACCCAGGAAAGAGATTTCACCAAAACCAACAAAAGCTTTAGAAGGTTTCGCTGTCAAATTATTCTCACGTAGAGTGGACAGTAAGTCATATAACCCTAAATAGTGATCTTCCCAGGTATCACTGAAGAGACAGATGTCATCTAAGTATGCGATGACATCCGAACGATGTGACAGAATTCGACGCATCATGCGAACGAAAGTGGCAGGGGCGTTCATGAGACCAAAAGGCATAACATTCCATTGAAATAGACCCCTAGGTGTAGAAAAAAGCAGTAAGAGGTTTGGCATGCTCTGCTAAAGGCACTTGCCAATAACCTTTAGACAAGTCAAGTTTAGTGAAGAATCTAGAATTAGAAAGTCTAATCAGTAGATCTTCTAACAAAGGCATCGGTTCAGCATCGAACTTTGTGACCTGATTCAATTTGCGATAATCAACACAAATTCGTATGTTCTTATCCTTCTTCCGGACAATAACCATGGAAGAAGAATATGGTGAAGTCGATGGTTCAATTATATTTAATTGAATCATTTCATCCAATTCCTTTTCCACTTGCGACTGAAAGTGTATAGGAATAGGATAAGGCCTAACCCTAATTGGATTATTGTCGGTAAGAATTATGTCATGTTCTATGACATCTGTGTGTCCAGGAATGTCAGTGAGAACATCCTGAAATGTTTGTAACATCGACGAGACTTGTCGATGTTCGTCACCAGAAAGATTAGGAGAAACAGAAACGTTTTTCCAAGATTCCGTAGAATGTAATGGAACCACTGGAAGGGGAAGATTAACATCAGAGAAGGTAGATTCCTCATCCTGTATGACAGACAGGGATGAATAATGACCGTGAGGTGCAGGAGCATCATCCGTTGCCTGGAAAATAGGCAGCAAATAGTCCGGACGTTCGTGAAATTCCGAAAGCATGTTTATGTGGAAAGTTTTATGCTTTCCATCAATATCGACCACATAGTCAACATCGGAAATCCGAGAGACTATTGCATACGGACCTTTCCATGCAATAAGAAGTCTATTTTCCCTACTGGGGAGTAGGACGAATGCTTTGTCACCTGGACAAAGTTGTCGTAGACATCTATTCTTGTTAGCAAACTGTCTTGCCTTCTCTTTAGCAATTTCTGATGAAGCAGTTGCTAGCTTACATGCCTCAATGATCTTTTGTCTAAGAGCAATGACATACTCATATGAGGATTGAGTTTCATCGCTAATATCATCGGCAGTGATGAGATCGTGTAATAAAGACATAGGGCCGCGTGGACGCGCGCCAAAGACAAGTTCGAAGGGAGAAAAAAAATCCTGTGTGTTCATTAGGGACTTCTCTATAGGCAAAGAGAGCCGCGGGTAAAACCCTGTCCCAATCTTGAGGATGATCTTCAGTTATCTTACCAAGCAAAGTCTTGAGCGTTCTATTCAGACGCTCAACTAACCCATTAGACATAGGATGGTAGATACTACTGAGAGATCGTTCAATATGTAAGGTAGACATTACCTGTGACATAGTGTCAGATATGAGTTGAGTGCCATGGTCTGACAATATTTCTCTGGGGAACCCCAAGCGAGAAAATATCAACCAAAGAGCATCTGCGATATCTGTAGTAGATATGCTCTTAAGAGGAATAGCCTCTGGCCAACGTGTGCACATATCGACACATGTAAGGATAAACTGATGTCCTCTGGCCGACTTGACCTTAAAAGGGCCAATAATATCTATGGCCATTTTCTGAAACGGCCGAATAGGAATGTCAGCAGCCTGGATAGGCGCAGCATGTCGTGGTCCTCTAGATTTGACCTCCTGACATACCTTGCATGATCGGCAGTAAATACGAATGTCCTTATTGACAAAAGGCCAAAAGAAAGCCGCAAGGACTCTCGACTTCGTACGGGAAAAACCCATATGTCCAGCACATTGCGAGTCATGAGCATGTTGTAATATTTGCACTCTCATGCTCTTGGGAACAAGAATTTGCGAATGTGCCGACGTAGTCGAATCTTGTACCATACGTACAAGTACGCCGTTTCTCATTGCAATCCAAGATTTTCTATTTGTATCCTGATTCGGATCACCTTTCTTCGCAAGAACGAAGAATTTTTTTTAAAGAAGGATCTTCTTCTTGCAATTTTATGAAAGAGTCACGAGTGATTACTAAGTGACTATCTTGGCTATCAACTTCATTATCACTATTCAGTGAAGTTTCGGGTGTTTGTAGAGCTTGTGCTCTTGTAACTACTGCATTTGTAGCTTGCATGTTATTATCTTCCCAAGCAGCAATCTGCTGTGGGGTACACTCCCTAACTCCGTGAATACGACCAATAATAAGGTCCGCAATAGGATTAGGTAAGAGACAAGCATGCACATCTCCAGTAAAGAAAGGAGTGGCAATGCGAATTACAGCAGTAGGATATTTTTCTAGAGTGCCGCCAAATGTGACACATTTAATAACCCTTCCTGTAGCACAAGATGGATCTACAAGCGATTGTCTAACACCAATAGTGGTGCATCCGGAATCGAAAAGTAGTGAGACCGGAGTATCATTAACAAGACCCTTATGTAGAATTAAAGAACCCCTCCCGTCATGCGCAACAGCAGCAGGAAGAGCGGGAAGTGGGTGACCACAACTCAAAGTAGTTATGGTACCCGGTTCGAATAAAGTACTGCATTGGGGGCATTTGTTTGCTCTCTCAAAGTCAAAAGCAGAACCAGTGACAGCGTCAAAGTTTTTACTATCAACAACATGATTACAGGCTCCCTCAGTTTCCTGTTGTACAGCATTAGCCTGCTGATATCTCTTTTTTTTGTGTTGAGATCTACCCCGACTATTATTACCTCTGAAGTTATCAGAGTTATTATTATCTCTGCAGTTATTATTGTCTCTATTGTAATTGTTATCCTGGTTCGAATTCCAGTTTCCACGATTACTATCATGTTCACATTGATGCGAACATCTATTTGTTTGGTTCTGAGGTCTTCGGCAGGAATAACCTCTATTACCATATCCTCTTTTGAAATGCTTATAATTATTAGGGTGATAGTAACGAGTACTATCAGGTTGTCTCCAATTCTTCGAAGAAGAATCACCATGAAATTGATTTCCATGATTTTGACAGAAATTACCGCTACTCTTTCTATCAAAATTTTGTTGGAATCTACGAGCAAAGTTTTGGCCATACGGAGCTGCCGAAGCAACTGGTAAACCTTCTTTCACCTTAGAGTTACCCATGGTTATGTGTGGGTGCGCAGTTACGTATTGGCAACAGAAATCTTCCATTTCTTTTATTGTTTTAGGTTTACGTTCATGAAGGAAAGCAAGGAAAGACTCATTGACAGACGACATGACTTTGTCTCTAAGTATTAAGTCCATAAGTCCTTCATAAGTTTTTTCCGTCTTAGATAGTTCAACCCATCGTGAGAAAGTAATGCGTATTCTTGCAATAAACTCGGAGAATTCAACTCCATTTTCAGGTAACATGTTTTTAAATTGTAGACGATAGCCGTCTTCGTTAAGCTGATATTTCTTTAACAAAGCGGCCCTGACAACCTCATAATTGTTCTTGTCAGGTTCATCCACCATATTTAATATACTTAGAGCTTTACCTGTCAGTATCCCTGATAACTGATAAACATATTTTGCTTTGTCTATGTTATGAGCTGTACATGCTTGTTCAAATCTGTCCAGATAGAACATTATGTCATCACTGGAAGGACTAAATGTTGGTAACTTAATCTTAAAAGTATCATTATTAGCCTTACCAGAAGATGAACCCTTGTTTGAATCATTACCATTACTCATGCTCGTCAATTTCAATTTTTCCAACTCTAAAGCTAAGACCTTTTCTTCATGTTCCATTTTTGCTTTCTCTTTCCTCTCATCAGACTCTCTCTGTAATCTTCTTTCCTCAGCCTGAGCCTCTTTTTGAAGTCTTTCATTTTCAGCTTCTTTTTCAAGTCTTTTATTTTCAGCCTCTTTTTCAAGTCTTTTATTTTCAGCCTCTTTTTCAAGTCTTTTATTCTCAGCCTCTTTTTGAAATCTTTCAGCTTCTAGCTGTAGCTGGAGTTTTCTCTCCTCAGCTTCTGATTCCCTTTTTTGTTTTTCCATTTCCATTTGGAATCTTTTTTCATCCACCTGCATCTGCAGTTTCTTTTGTTCAGCTTCCATTGCTTTATCATATCGAGCAGTTGCAAATTCTTCTAACTTATCACCAGTCTTCCCAAGCAATTTACCCTGCTCAATAAAGTGCTCAAATGTAGACATGTTGTCTAACATATGAGTCCAAAACCTGAAATAATTAACTAATTTATTTCAAACCTAAGTGTAACAAGTCTTAATTAAGCACTTGTATATTCACATCACATTATATTATCCCAGTCTCTGTGGGAAACAAGTCTCCAATCAAAGAACTTGTATATGAAATATCAGCACTCAATTCTTGATCATAAGTGCACTTCTCATTCAATAGTGCACGACACTATTCATCATTCATTTATCATCAGTGTAGTAGTAACAGTGCATTAGCATAGCCCATTAACTAATTACTATAACTGTAAACAATGACTATGTAAACACATGCAGAATGTAAACATTGAAAATGTAAACAATGCAAACAATGTAAACAATAACAATGTAAACAATAACAAAGATCAGCAACAATACAAAAACGTTCGCAGAAATCAACTAAAAATAAAGCAGAAATTAATGAAATATCACAAAAAATGTGACGATATCTGCGCTATAATTAAACAAAATACATGACACCACAGTGTATAAAAAAAAATGTTGTATGAAACTAAATTATAGACAAGAGTAGGCTAACAAATACAAACAAATCAAAACAAAACTAAAGAATGCGAAATAATAACGAAAACAATATTAAAACATGTCATCACAGCTAACATAAATAGCAACAGAAGTCGCTTAGCAAATTCCAGTATCGGAAATTTGCAAACCCTACAGAAAACGCTCACAATAGACGACCTCTATGACGTGGCATAATCTAACGGAGACACCACCCAACCGAGAACCCGCTGAAATATAAACATATAAATATACAAATAACATATAGACATATAACATATAGAATGAGATGATACACAGAAGACTCAGCAGAAGTATAAGGGCACAGTTTACATACAAACAGGCCACTTAACTTATAGGCTTCCAATCGTAGAACAGCAGAAAAAAACGGATGTCAATCAACGTCCTAAAGAGCGAAGCTCCAACGATGATGGCACATCTGAACTGCTTCCACTGCTAACACGATGGTACAAGAGCTTCTGAAATACTGTGTGTTGAGTTGTTTCGGCACTTGACCTTCTAATCCAAAAGTAAGTTGATGGAAATCGGTACTTGGCCTTCTTCAGAAAACAACCCGTTTCAACCGGCACTTGACCTTCACAAAAACGACAGCACTGGAACCTTGACAGCAGCAACTTGCTTGACTTGCGTAAAAGATAACAGCAGTCCGAGTTATCCGGCAACATGTAACAACGCCGGGTACTGTCAAATTCTTGTTTCCGTCAAAAAGTTGAAATTTTGACTTTTACCGGGCAACGCCGAGTACTTTGAAAATTTTGAAGATGTTGACTGTATTGAAGAATGTTAATTTCTTGAAGGATGCTGATGAATTCTTGTTGAAAATGAAGTGGGTAAGGGACCCCGTGTTTGCTGGTACCAGAATCAAACCAGCTTATGGCCACCAAATGATGCGTGATGCCATATGATGATGGATGGTATCCGCATGTCTGGTTTTGTGTAGTGTGCAGATGTGTTCAGTCAAACAATGTTCATACAAAAATAACAGGGCAATCCACATAGGACGTCAGTAAACTCACGACGTATAAAGTCAATGATTCTTGTAACAGCCGTTGACGTTTTTCTTCATTATTTATTGTGGACGCCACAGTGACAAAATGGTTACGCGAATATGTAGGCACATCAAACAGTCATTATCACAGCAACATTCAATACAGCAATAGACGGTAGACAGCATTACAATGATGAGTCAGATGCATGTTATATTTCATAGTGCTGTAAATGTAGTCAGGTGAAAAACTCCATCCTTTTCTATAACAGCCAGGAGATAACCAGATGTATGAGATCAGTTCACTCTCCTTAGTCTGACTTCAGCAAGACAGACACGTCTGCCGAAGTATAAATAATGTCCTCAAAAATATCCTCTAGATAATAAAGGTTTTCCAAACCTAGTTCATTTAACAAAGTAGCAAGTAATGGTCCTTGGGACATGCATCAACCGATGCAGTACAATACAGCGACATGTGAGCTGGGAAAACATCTCGTGACGACGACTTTCGAAGACAGGCTATGAATCGAAATCGCTCACGACCCAAAATCGATAGAGTTAATGAAAAGTCAATTTACCTTGCCTTCAGGAAATACACAGAAATATCACGCCTCCCGACATGTGGGAAACACTAGAGGTATTATCTCGAATAAACGAAATATCCATTAAGAGGACTACACATCCCTGACAGAACAAAAAATAGCGGAGATCCCCTCTTCAACGAGGCATCTCTTTCGCCATTCAAATCGCTCACTCCACTAGTGGTGGGCGGAAACCGATCGACCAAAAAACAAGACCAGTCATGCGCAGTCCAGCGCAAAAAGACCACAGCTCAAAACTTAACTGCATTCAATACCAACGCGGGAAGACAAATGCTTACCGAGAAAAGTGACTATAAATTTCAAGCAGTTGTTGCCCTTGCGTTATAAAATAGATATTGTAATAAAACGATGTTGCGAGAAACCTTCATGACGTTATTCTCTAGACTTGGCTCGTATGGAACTGCGAGAGGTCACGCAATTAAAACACATGTAGACGCCATACACAAAGCGTAACACGAAGGCGTGCTGATAATCTCCCTTTTAATAATAACAATGCTACAAATACGAACGAAATAACAACAGCAATAACCACATGGCTGGCTCAGCAAGTCCTACTACCTTTAGAATATAAAAGAAAGCTGCACAAACCCAGCAACAGTAAAGAGAGCACACTCAAATGTAAAACAGCTTCTATAGCCGGCTAACCGACATCTCTCTCTGTCAGGTCTCCTGTTCACTAATCTACCTGCACCCATTTGCACCGCTTCCGAACGTATGATCATTCTTATGCAGTTCAGCTGACATACAATATTTTATGCACACTTACTTTAAAGCTCAGGTGCGCAAATAAACATAAAACATTATGTGAGAACACTACTAGAATAAATAAGTTGAGGTTGGTAATTACTTCACTTATTTCATGCATCTAAAGTGTAAAAAAATGTATATGCATATCATCAATGCCGGATTAACCATTAAGCAAAATAAACACGTGCTTAGGACACCAAGGGAAGGAGGCACCAGAGTTTTTTTTCCCCTATCTATCATGCCCTTAACTCTCAGTTCTTTCACTGCCACACTCGACTTTCGTCGATTTTTATGAACGAGTAATTGTCATTATCTGCCGTGGTCGACTTTAATATGAATTGTAAACAAAAATAGTTTGGTTTGGTTTTACATGTCACATTAATTTGGTTTTTAAGGACTATCTTCACTGCACACGGACAACTCCATCAGTGCTCCGATCTCCTCCCTTAGATCACACAAGGAGGATCTCAGCACAGTGCATGAACTCCGTAGCACCGGCGAGAATCCCAGTGTGTGTATATAGGAATCTCACATTTTATAAATATTTTTGTGGTGGGTAAGTTTTAAATTTTTTACAATTTTTCCAGGGCAGCGGCCTTAGGCCTACTCTTTACAATTTCCAATTGCCGTAGAGATTTACAATCAGGGGGAGTATGACATCATTAGGACCACTTGTTCCATGAATTATATTCCAGCTACTGGGAATTGAACCTGGTACCTTTAGCATTAGACACGGACGCCATACCTCTTATTCACTTCGACCACATTTCTTTGTTATGGCGAATGACTAAAGTTTAAAAGTGTCAGACAAAGACCTAGAGTTCTGTATGTTTGACTGTCTTACAAGCGTTTTTCTGCATGAATTTCATGGGGTCTGGCCAGGAAGAAAACTGAATTTTCAATCTCTTATTTCACCTTCAGCACTTATTGAGTCTTAATGTCTTGTCAGTTAAGCATTGGAAGGGCCAAAGGGGCACCATTGTTGATCTGTGCTTAGGGCATCAGTTGGCCTTAATCCGACACTGCATATCATAGAACAATCACTGGGGTGTGTTTTTGATTTTTTTCTTCAATCGAAGTTAACAACTTTGATTCAAAGCGCATGAACAGCGGGTTCCGCGTGTGTTGTGGTTTTTTGGAGCAGGCCTAGACTGCTGTACAGATGCCTTGATGGCGTCCTTTTTGTGCGCGAATGGTGCGCGCTGAGGATTCGATAATTAAAGAA